>CM021102.1:755258012-755491230 GCA_007115665.2 Sequoiadendron giganteum | reverse complement strand
GTGCATTGTTTGAGATATATGACTCAGTGGTCAAAGAAATAGGGCCACAAAATGTGGTTCAATTAATTACAAATAATGCTGATGCTTGTGTTGCTGTTGGGAGACTTCTGACAGACAAATACCCCTCCATCTTTTTTACTCCATGTGCAGCATATTGCATTGATCTAACCCTAGAGGACATTGGTAAACTTGAGTGGGTTAAGGAGGCGTTGCACAAGGCTCGCTCAATTACCAAATTTATCTATAATCACACAAGGGTTTTGTGTATGATGCGCACTTTCACAGAGGGCAAGGAGTTAGTTCGACTAGGGGTGACAAGATTTGCAACACACTTCCTTGCACTACAAACTCTATGCGAACAAAAAATGAATTTGAAACGAATGTTTGTTTCAAGCGAGTGGATGGCATCTGGCTTCTCAAATCAAGCAGATGGCAAAGCAATATCAGATTACATTTATTCTGCTAGTTTTTGGGATGCAATGGAAGAAGTTGTACAATTTTCAGAGCCTCTAGTGAAGGTCTTGAGACTAGTGGATGGGGATAAATCCCCAATGGGATATTTGTATGAGGCCATGGATAGGGCCAAGGAGGTGATGAGGAGTAGGATGGAAAATGACAAGGACAAGTATATGCCACTGTGGGACATAATTGATAGAAGATGGGATCGACAAATGCATTCTCCTCTCCATGCTGCAAGATACTACCTTAATCCAAGTATGTACCATGACTTCATTTAGAGATGATGATGGTGAGGTTGCACAGGGCTTGTTCATATGCATGGAAAGAATGTTTGCAACCACAAAACAGTTCACGAAAGCTATGGGAGAGTTAGCCATGTACAAGCAAGCAATGTGTTTTTTCTCATCTAAGGCTGCCATGGAAGGTAGGAAGATCGTGCAACCAGGTAGAGTCTATAAAATTTTGATAATCTGTCTATTTTGTGGACAAAATCATAAAATGTGTAAAAATTTAAAATATTCTTACATGACATCATCTCCATATAATGTGTTTTTCAGCGCTATGGTGGGATTTTTTTGGTCACGAAACCAAAAATCTTAGGTGGTTAGCGAAACGCATTCTAAGCCAGCCATGCAGTTCATCCGCTTGTGAGCGTACTTGGAGTGTTTTTGAACACATACATTCGAAGAAACGCAATCGCCTAACACAACAACAGATGAATGACTTGGTGTTTGATCACTACAACCTTCGCTTGAAGCTAAAGAAAGCTCAAGGTTAGACTTTTAGTATACTTGCAATCGTAGTTGTAAATTTGTAATTGTATTCGTAATGTTTTTGCACTTGTAATCCAAAGACTAACTTGTCCATGGGCAAAACTAGGGACCATTGAGGATGCTGAGCCAATTGACCTCGATGAGATTGATCCGGAAAATGAGTGGATTGCTAATGATGACATAGCTCTTGAGGTTGAGGATTTTGAGATCCTAGAGGAGGCCAATTGGGATTCTCATGTGATTGATGAACTTAGGAGAGGCAAAGCCCCAGGAGCTTCATCATCAGGGCTTGCAAGCCTCTAGCATAGCTCTATTTATAGTAGCAACTAGCAAGATTCATAGGCTACTTTTGATTTTTGAAACTTTATACTACAAACTATATTGTAATTGAAATTTTGCCATCTATCAGTTATGCTTGTGAACTAATGCTTTGAAAGATGCGGAATGTAATGTAATCAGCAATATGAATATAAACAACAAAATCTATTTTCTATGATTCATTAATTAAACTCTCTATTTTATTTGCTCTCTATATCTCTATTGCTATGGAAATGCCTTTCAATTAAAAAAAACCAGTTTTGTCTCTTATTCTACATATTTTTACGTTTTTTTTAAAATCCAAATTTTTCAAAAAATCTCGAACTTTTGGTTTACCGATTTATTCCCCAAAAGATTTTTGTTGCTATGGTTTAAATGATGGACCAACATAAATTGCTACTTTGAACATTTGTTTGAAATAGAGAGAATGTGGTTAGCAGGTTGTCCTACTTCAAAAGGGCTTGAATGCTCTTTTGGAAATTTGAGTGGCTTTAGTGGTCATTGTTAGATGTTTGAGAAACTACATTTAATATTTAGTTTCAGTAGATTTAAATTGAGTAGTTGGAGGGGTGGTTTCTTTGCAAATGCCTGAACTGTTGAATGCCCTCTAGAAGAAGAATGTACACCAGGATCCCAATGTTGGGCAAGGTGTGAGCATATGGCATCGGGGATCGTTAGACTTCAAATCAAGAAGGTACAGTGCTGGAATGTAAATGTATGCAACTCGACCACGTATTTCAGTGGGAGCAAGATGACAGCTAAGTTGATCAGCAGTATGATGATTACAAATGCAAGTGTTGAAAGTAAATGGGCGGCTTGCCGACCCCTTCCGCTTGTTCAGCGGGCAATACAAGAAAGTAAATGCAGTAAAGAAAGATTGGAGCAGACCAGTCTCTTCCACAATCGTGGGAATTACAATGCCACTTAGCAAGGAAGAAGATAGCTGACAGTACTACTATTCAGCCTTACAATGATATAGAAGTTCCTGCCAATAACACTGAATTAGAGATATATCAAAGCTGCAAATGTGTATTATGTCTCTCCTATCACCAAATGACTCAACCCACACAAAAGCCAACTCAAAAGACAAACTTCTACAATCTGGTATGACAAACCAGCAACTGGAAATTGCAGACCAGCAACACTGAAACCCACTAAAATGCTTGTAACTCTCTCCAAACTCACTCAAATGACCTGAAACAAAATGCATAAGCTTCTAGAAATGATGGCGCCCACATCTAGGACAAGAAACAACATCAAACCAACAAATATATTTTGTGCACAACTCCCAAGACAACCCAGAATGGTATGGCCTCAAGAGGGGCGATTTTCTCATTATAAAATCAGACACTCCAAGATAAAATCTGCAAATTGGCAAGAAGGGTCGCCCCTAGCAGAGAAATACATTAGACCAATACCCACAACAATATAAAAATCACTCTTAAGACTTATATGCAAAATCGACTTTCAATTGTGCAGAAACAACAACTCAAAAATGCTCAAAACTACAATAAACTCCATACAATGTCTCAATCTGTCTCTCTGAGCAAGAAACAGTCAACTCTCTCAATTAGTTGCTATCTTTCAAGCAAGAAACTAAGCCCAAGCTAGGAGGTATGCATTTCTTGAAGCAAATCACTCACCATTCCGACAGCATAACAGTATAGTAGACAAGAGATGATCAAAATGAAGAACAAGCATCTCCTTATATAGATTCTGCAAAGAGCCTCTAGATGCTTCTAGAAAGTACGCCCATCCTCCAAAGACTTTAGGGTTTGACTTGACTTCAACACATCCTCCAAAATGGTGTCCTTTTTTTAAAATGAAATAATTCTTTTTAAATCAAATAATGCTTTCCTCAAAGTTGGTGTCCCACTTCCCAAGGTCATACTTTATCAATCTTTGAAATATTTCACTTAGCCTCCTGATGAGGCGTCCACCCTTCATGTCCCTTTTTTAAAACAACTTAAAGTTATATCATTAGGCCAAGGGGTCATAAAATTAAAATATAACCTTAGCAACTTAAATAATTCAATATCCACAAACAATTTCGCCACAAAAGCCAAAATCAACATTACCAACCAAAACTGCCTGAAAAGGAAAGTCCATTGTGTTGATGCCAACAGGACCACTGCTAGAAATAGAATTTACTAAAAATAGTAAATTCAAAAAGTTACTCAAATCAATTTGCATGCTATACCGTTGCAAAGCTTTCTGAAAACCTAGAAAGAATTTGTGATCCAAACTCCAAGATTCTAAGAGCAAGCTCTTGAAAAAGCTGAAACATCCTCCTAGAAGATAGGAAACCCTAATTTTTGCTTCCGAGTAGCCTACGGGTCACCAGAATAGGCTAACGGTCAATTGCAAAGATCACTATTGAGAAGGGGATATTACATTTATTCCATTAACATCCAAGTTTTGTCTTGTGGGATGCACTTGTTAGAAGATGAGGAATAAATCTGCGATGATGACAACGAAAAACCTAACCGAAGGTACAAATTTGGAGTGGCATAGGTGTGTGAGGCCTGCAAAAGTCATAGAATTTTTTTAATCATTGCATCTTTCAAAAAAAAAGAATTGTGTATTGGATGCATATGTGAATCCAAAATTTGAATTTCTTTAAAGCTCTTAAAGGTGAAATAAATTTAAATTGTTTTGAATTTTTTCATGTTTTCAGCCTTCAGAAAGCTCCCAGTCTGCAAGGGACAATTAGCTGTCCCCGGTACGCCGAGGGACGTTTCCAATGTCCCTAATCCATACCGGGGACGGGGAAACGTCCCCAATCGGTTGGAAACGTTTCTTGTCGTTTCCTTCAAATTTGCTTGATTCGGGGATGGTAGGGGACCGTCCCCTTTGCGTCTCCCTGTCCCCGAAACGGTTGGGGATGGGGACAGTGGCTTTTGGGGCAGGGGACGCGTCCCCGTGTAACACAGGTTTTTGATTGACCAGTGATTGTTCGGCTTGTAAGTAAGTGGAATCCTCTTGAAGAGTTAATGGCAAGAAGCACAATATATAGAATAAAAATTTCTCCCTTGATTATTGCTTGTAATAGTAAATCTATTTGCACTTCCATAAGCTATTTGCACTTCCATTCCTACTTCCAACTTGCAATTCTTGGTCTCTAAATAAAAGACCTTGCCTTTACAAACGTGTTTATCAGCCAAGTTGTCTGCACAGATGTGCATACATAAATCTCGAGGGTTAGATTCAGAACTAGTTAAGATAGAGATTGAGTTTTTCTTATCAAAAATCCCCAAGCTTGGATTTGACCTTGTAATTTGATATGATTTTCTTGTTCAATAATAGCTGTTTTGTCTTGTTGCTTTTGCTTTTTTGTTTTTTAACAGGTTGGCTAGTTGTAAAATCCACATATTTGTTTGGCCTGAGAATCGATGGAATCTTCTTCAATAGTTAATGACAAGAAGTGCAATGTATAGAATAATAACTTGTTCTTTTGATTACTGCTTGTAATTGTAAAAGTTGTTTGCATTGCCATTCACACTTCAACTATGCACTTTCATGCTCTCTAAATAGTAAATATGATTCTTTGCCTCTATGAATGTTTTGTATTTATAAGCCAATTCATGCTCTGCACACATGCTCAACCTAAATGTAGAGGATTAAAGATGACGAAAAGGAGAAATTATTGCTCAAACTTACTTAGGATCGAGTTGCACTTTTTCTGACAGAAGTCAACAAAAGTTTCTAAATAGTTGGAACTCTGCAGGCTAAATTTCTCCAAGGGGCTGTCAACTGGAAGAAAACTATTGGATTTAATGGTAATTTTATTATCTTGAATCACCTCTATTCTATTTTGAGAAAGAACTGATTTTTTATATGTTACGAAAGTTCAGTAGTAACAAACTGCAAATAAGGTTTGACAATTTGGAGACCAAGAAACGACGCCTTGATAAGAAGTAGCAAGACATTGCATGGTAGTGAGCAATGAAGGATCAAGTATGGAGTAGGAAAGAGAAATGATTAGGTCAAAGTGTGGTTTGGAAATGGGAATATGCTGAGGAAGTGCAGAATTACTTCAATGTGTGCTTATATATAAATTTGAACATTGTTTGAGGACAGAATACTTATTCTTGCCAGGATGGAATTTCTTTCCCACTTTGTAATATCCAAATCTTGTTGAATGTGGTTTGCAGGGACACTTCTAATTGAACCCAAGCCACAAGAACCTACAAAACACCAGTAAATCTTAAACCTTGAACATATTGATATGAGTTCATCCTTTTCTCTCTCTGTGCCTAATCTTTACATAAATTTATGTTCTTTATATTAAAATTGAATTATTTTTTTGTCAGGTATGACTGGGATGCCGCAACAACAATGGGCTTCTTGCAAAGATACGGACTTGCAGGTGTATACACATTTCATTTATTAATGGATTTTCCATGATCAGAACATTACATATTGCATATTCTTGTATAAAATCTTCTGATATTCTTATGATATCATATGGTATCCTCGCACCTGTTTATAACAATTCCTCTGTTGTTTAAAAATAATTCCTGTGTTTTTATTTGTCTAATATCTACAGTTTTTACAGTGTTATGAATTGGCAAATTACCAAATTTCATAATCTGCTGGATTGAAAGAAAATTTGATAGTTTTGATCTGAATTTACTAAATTGTCCAAACACTGCAATATAAGGTCGATCAAGTTCTTGTAGTTTACCTTTCTTAGCAGCATTCTGGTTTCTTTGTTCGACACAATTTTTATGCTCTAGGCACAGGTTTTACTTTGGCATTCTTCTTAATGTACATTACTTTTATATTGGAAACTTAATTTTATACTTTGTGGAAATTTCTGCTTTTTCATATAATTGGCATATTTTATCATTGTGTTTTCTTATGTCAAATGCATATGGGATTTCCTATATTTTAGACTTACTTTATTTTTCATACCAGTTATTTTGTTATCTGTTTTGAAGTTTGTTAAGGTTTTCACATCTCTCTCCTTATTTGGTGGCTATACATAAACTTATGACATTTCCTTGGCTTGCATTTTCCAGGAGAATTTAAATTGAATATTGAGTGCAATCATGCAACCCTCTCAGGGCACAGGTAAGGTGTCCTTCCTCCATAGTTGAAATATTTGGATAAATATTTCTGTATCCTGTTTAAGATTCTGGCATGAAGTATATGTGGATCCAATTTTATCATGAAATATCTGTTGATCTTTTCTATAGTCAATAATATTCTTCTAAACTGCTGGCTAGAATTAAAAAACACAGTTTGATGAATGTGTTATGTTGATTTATTTTTATTGTTTTCAGCTGTCATCATGAGCTGGAAATTGCACGAATTTATGGGATGCTTGGTAACATTGATGCAAACACTGGGGACGCACAAACAGGTACTTGGATCTACATTTGCTTTTGGAGAATATTCTTCACTTGTTAGGAATAACAAGCAGCAGGTGGTAACTGCTATAGATTTTTGATTCGGCACTTTCAATCTGGACATAATTGCTTGTTTCTGCAGGTTGCTTTCCTCTGTCAAGGCTAATCTATGTTATCTAATCCCATTTTTGTCAGGATGGGATACTGACCAATTTCTTGTGGATGTTGGAGAGGCAACTTTGGTCATGATGACTGTTATCAAGAATGTGAGTCAGAACTTTACTAATGCTAATAATATCTGTCCATAACCATACAAAGTAATTTGGATGTATTATATTGGTTTCTTCATAACTGAACATGTTTCACTAATCAAACAAATTGCCCCTTTCGTACAGGGCGGGCTTGCACCTGGTGGCTTCAACTTTGATGCAAAATTGTGAGTATTTACTTTTTGGGAAATTTCTTTTCAGAACAATATGTCTTTAACAGTTTTCTCTCTTCAAATTACAATTTGCTTTTTTGTAACGTACATTAATTTGGATGAGATAAGGCATGGTTATTGTGCTTGTTATCTGGTGATTTTATTGATATTTGTTTTCACATACCTTTGTGATGGGCAAGCAAGTATGCATGCTAAACTGCTCACTATCTGAATGAATGCTGCTCTTGTAGCTGGAACATTTATAATATTTTTTGACCATGTAACATACATTTGTGGCAGTTGAGCATGTACTCATGAAATCACCAATTCATTGTGCTTTCTTCTACTACTCAAGTGAGAACATAAGAAGATCCATCTTGGATTCTTCTTTCCTGTATTTGTTTGAATGCATTGATCTGCATTCATTAATGCCTCTCTATGTTTAACTCCTATTGGTGAGGGTATTTTTATGGGTTAGTTTAGCAAATTGATGAATTTTCAGGAATGATTGCTAAGATGGGGCACCGGCAAATTGTCTAAGTAAGATATCTTTGTAAAGTTTAGCCTAATGTTACAAGATAAATTAATAAAAAATATACATATATAGCCAAAAGTATATCAAGGAAGGGTAAATTGTTTCAAAATTCTCTATGTTTGTATAGTGTAATTCTTGGATGATGGTTTATGATTTTATTCTATTGCCACTCTGAATTGGCATTCAACTTATACATTATTTTGATTTATTTATTTTCCTGTATAGGCGGAGAGAGAGTGTGGATGTAGAAGATCTATTCATTGCTCATATATCAGGCATGGACACTCTTGCAAGAGGCTTGAGGAATGCAGCTAAACTCTTGCAGGTATTTTGTGTTTTTATATTTTATGCATACTAGTTTTTATTTGTGTTTTAGGATTACATATTTAAGATTGTTTTTCTGTAGAATCTTTGCAATATTGCTGATTTTTTATGTCATTGCTCAGGATGGGACATTGACAAAGCTTGTTGAAAAGCGTTATGAAACCTTCACTTCTGAAATAGGAACTCAGATTGAGGTCACTGCAATCTGTTCTCATATTTTGTAGTCTTGTTTAGTAGTTCTTTTGCCAATTCTGCTACATATACTGATATACATGCAGGTAGCAGAACTGACTCTTCCGGAAATTCTTTCTGTTTTGATTTTTTCCTCGCAGAAAGGAGAGATCAGTTTTGAGGAACTTGAGAACAAAGTTAAAGAGTGGGGTGAACCTCTTCTTACTTCAGGGAAACAGGTCAGCTCTTTATGGGCTTCTATATGAATTGAAATGTGCTAGTTTGTATTTCGAAACAGTATGTCTATATCCAGAAGGATGTCTTGCAAAACAGTTAATACCTTCTTTTTTTCTGTTTGCAGGAACTTGCTGAGATGATTTTTCAGTCATACTTGTAGTCTGAAGCTGTTGTCTAGATGGAGCTGAACGTGTGTACCCAATCCTTTAGTAGGATGGTAATTATGGAGCCATTTATGACGAGTGTAAGGGGGAAACATGTTTTTTCTTTTGTATGGTGGTAGGATACCCATGGAACATGTGATACTTCACTGTTGCTGCCTAACTATGTTTCAGTTGCATTCACAATACAAATAAGTAAATAATGATAACATTCCACAGTGTTAATGATTGTGTTTGTACTGAACTATCGTGGTGGCCTGTAGCATCAAAAGATGTTCTACTTGCTCTCCATGTTCATTTCATGGTACGAGTAAATATGGGTTGCTGCATTTATTCCTGATGAATTTATGTTTACATTGTTCTCTTGTTACATTTACATCTGGTTCTGCTATAATATGCTCAATCTTTTGCTTTTTAGTGTGTTGTTGCCTGGTTGTGGTGACTGCTATAGTGGTGTATACAGTAGAGTGATATTTGGTTCATTTAGAAATTAATTACTTGCAGTTGCAGTAATGAGATCATACACAATCCGAAGAGCGAGTTTTTGTGAGAATTTTTAAGCCAACTTGAACATTGATAGGGCTTCTAAAAGGAACTTGGAACCAGCAGAGGCCATGAAAGCTAAAGATTGTTTTATAGGTCATCGTCAACCTAGACATGAATTTGGTGTAAGATGCCCCTTGTGGGAGACAACATAGGAATTGTTTTTCCATTTACCTGTATATAGTTCAAGTGTACAGCCCTACCTCCCTCTATTAAAGTGCAAAGGCCTCTTCCATTCGAAGGATGGACTGTGACAGAACTCACATTATATTCTGCCATGAGAGATGATTGACTACCCAATCTTGCAGTGATCAAGGAGCTCGTCAGATTGGTACAAGGGAATCCAGATAACTGGAAGTTGGTAGAAGCATCTAATCTTTAATCGAGCTATGGAACTTTCAATGAAGTTGGTGGAAGTTTACCTCTCTTTAAGAGTGTCCGTGTGAGTTTCTGACTTTAAGGAAGGTATATTACTTAAACAGGGAGAATTTGGATGTTTTATTGTTAGAGTTGGGTGTATATGCCTTAAATGGATTTTATCCACCTCTCTAATGGATTTTACCTGTTAGCACACTTGGGCAGGCCTGAACGGGAAGATCTCATGTTTAAGTTGAGGGGGCATGGATTTAATCCCTGATGGTGGGATAAGATTTGTTCACGTTGCAGTCCAGCAGAGTCAGGCGGTTGTCTCATAGTTTGGCACAATGCATTCCAGTCCTTTCTAAAAAGCCCTTTGATCTAGGCTGTACATTTTAAATCTTTTTCCATTGATTATCTCTTTTTGGCACATGATTTTTGAGCATGTGTTATCTCCCCTTTCATTGTGTTGGGTGCTTTTAGGTAAACAACGGTAAAATATACTTGTTTCTCTTCTTCCATCAAAGCACTAAATACTAATTCTAGGGTTGTAAGTGTGAGTACTTTAAAGAGCCCTTCCATGGCCACTGGCCAGTCTTTTGGTGTGCCATCAAAATCCTGCATTTAGGGACAAATGTGAAAGGCTTAATATGGACAAATGAGAAAGGCTTAACGTTGACAAACCTACAACTGTGCAAGGCTTATGATGCATTATACCAATATACCATTTTGATAATTCCAAAACTTCTCACCATTGCTTTAAATGCCAAAAATAATCCCTTTGCACTCCCAATACAATGCTTGGAAATTATGAAGGAGCTTTTTTCAGGCACTTCCAACTTTTATGTTGCGGGAATTTCAGTTCACAAAATGTTCACTATTTTAGGACGTTTGATTCTGCAGTGTTGAGTGGTTCCATGTTAGGTTAGCTATTTATGTATTTAAGGTGATTCAAATATTTTTTCTCAAGCCAAAAAATGCAATGGGTGTACACTAATAAAACTTATTTTGTGATATTGCTATCAAGATTCAATCGTGTAGTTCGAGTCAAACTCATTGACCCATGTTTCATGAGTAGTGGTTCACAAGAACCCATCTCTCATGATAATGAATGGTCCACTTAGCACTCATTGCATCTAGGTGATGCTCACAGAGGTGAAGCACTTGGCCTTTCCGGGAGGTCACCCATCCCTGTACTACACCAGCTCAAGCACGCTTAACCACAGAGTTTTCCCCAAGGTTAAGCCCACTTAGCTTGCAACCTGCGGTCCACTTAGCACTCATTGCATCTAGGTGATGCTCACAGAGGTGAAGCATTGAGCCTTCTCAGGAGGTCACCCATCCCTGTACTACTCCAGCTCAAATGCACTTAACCACAGAGTTTTCCCCAAGGTTAAGCCCACTTAGCTTGCAACCCTAGGATGGGTTCTTGTGAACTACTACTCATGAAACATGGGTCAATGAGTTTGACTCGAACTACACGGTTGAATTCTGATAGCAATATCACAATTTGACACGCTGTGGAAAATACCTCCTACTTATCAAAACTTATTTTGACATTATTATTTGATAACGTGAACAAATGTGCAAAGACGAATCTACAACTTTGCAATGATTATGATGCATTACACCATTATTCTGCTGTGATAACTCCCAAATTTCTGTGTGATGCATTACGCCATTATAACACCTTGGTAACTCTATTACCTCTATGTGATGCACTACACCATTATACAAATTTTGTAACTCCAAAACCTCTAACAATTGCTTTTATTGTTTGAAAAGGGAAATAAACTTTTCTTAGTAGTTAATCTAGGTCAATTAACAATAAATTTTATACAATACTGATTTTTCTCACCTGTTATGAGGTACTAAATATATTTAAATATTTATTTTTAACTGCCCATCACATCATCGATTCCCACTTCAATGTTTAGAGTCTGTACTTCTATTAATGGACCTTGGTTAAAATGCGCAACATTCGTGCTCCGGTTTGCCATTCCCGACGACTGTCAAATCAGAATCGGAATCCCCCAACTTGCACGTCGTCTATGTATGAATTACTAATTAATACTAGACTGAGTGAAAATCAAAGACGATGAGCTGGCGTGATGCGAATGTAAGTAAAACAAAACGGAGATTCAACTGTATATTGCAAAATTCGTTTGCTCATTGAAGAAGAAAAACTTTTAAACCTAAGTTTACGAGGTTAAAAATAGTCTACGGTGCTTGTAACAGGCGAAGACCTAACCATCTTCAACATGGGTGTTGGAAGCAGTGGTTGTTTTGTGGAGAGCAATGCGGTCTCTCATGACTAGAGACAACATGAGTTGCTCGTCGTTACGGGGAGGTTACAAGCAAACTTGTAGTTCCTTTGCTTCTCTAGCATGATTAGACCTTGAAACGAGATTTGTGAGAGAATTTGATTTTTGAAGTTGATTGAACTACATGGAATTCTAATTGCATTTGAGATGAGATTTGAAAGTGAAGATTCAAAGAGGTTGCATTTAGAGTGTTTAAGGAGGAGGTTGATAAGATTTTGATATTGGATCAGATTTGGAAGAAGAAATTTTTGTCAAAAACTACAAAGAGGTTCTGGTAAGTACAAAGACAAGTTACCTTTTAAGTATTTCAATTGTGGTGAAGTAGGACATTTTATAGCTAAGTATCTCCATAAGGGTTCTAATTGGTGTAGAAGCTCTTATGTTTCCTCTTACCTTAATACCTTGTTTGAAATGATTTCTTCCATTCTTTTGCTCAGCATTACCAATGAGGAAGAAGGCTACTCCATTGAAGAAGACGATGAAGACATCTTTGGAGATGAAAAAGATGAAGTCGTGTTCATGGCTTTTGAGATTGTAAATGGGGATGCTGAAATGGATTCTGGAAACAATGAAGATAAAGTAGATCTTATGAAAGAATTAGTGTGTGTTGGAAAACAAATCAAAAGGTTGAAAACCATAGTTGTGGAAGAAGTGAGAGCTAAAGAAAAAGTATCTCAGGATCCGAAGAAAGCAAAAAAGATGATTGTTGATTTGAAGACTCGAGCAAAAGAGGCAAAAAGGATTTGAAGAATTTTTGATAGAAAAGTTTCTATCGAGAGATAAAGACTGTGAGAAACTGAAAGCAGAAATTGTGATGAAAGAAAATAGCTTGAAAAAGTGAACCAACAACCATAGATGAAGTTTGATAAAAGTATTGAAACCTTAGATCAGATTTTGGGAAGTTAGAGAGCTTCGCATGTCAAAATCAGAATAGGTTTTGATGATCAGAAGAAGGTGACATAACAGTTTGAGAAGACTACTAAAGCAAGTATGGAAGTGATAGGCTCTAGAAGTTTAAAGTCCGAAAGAACCATGGTGAGTGATGAAAACACAACACACAATGATGGCTTTATTCAAGTGCAGAACAAAAGAAGAAGATCTGGAAGATGGGGATACAACACTTGGTTAAATTTTCCCTTATCTAGTTATTATTTCAATTGCAATAATTATGGACATAAGCCTGTGGATTATAGAAAAACTCTAGTAATAAGAAATAATCTTGTTAGTAATAATGCATTTGCACCTCTGTACAATTTTAATATCATTTGTTTCAAGTGCAACAACTTTCGACACATTGCAACGAATTGCAAAAGCAATTTTGTGAATCTTCCTTTACTGGAAAGTGGAAGAAAAGGATCAAAAAGCAAAAGTCATGAATCAAAAAAGGTCTGGAAGAAGGTTCTTGAAGAGAAGAAGTTAGAAAAGTCAATGATTGCACAAATTGCTCTACATGCTCAGAATGAGAATATGTGGATCATAGACAATGGTTGCTCTAGCCACATGACCAAAGATAAGAGTAAGTTCATGAATAAGAAATTTGTAGGTGGTTTTGTGACCCTTATAAATAATTCAATTGCCAAAATCTCTGGTAATGGTACTTTAAGTTTTGATGGTGGTAGAACAAAGACACGTGATATTTTGTATGTTAAAGGTTTAAAGCATAATATGTTAACTGTCAGTCAGATGTGTGACAAAAGCTATAAGCCATCTTTCAATGCTGAAGGTTGTGAAATCAGAGAATCAAGTATCGGTGAATTGATAGCGGAAGGAAGCAAGATAGATAGTGACAATTATCATCTTAGTGAGTTCAATGGACAGAGTTGTCTCATTGCGCAAAAGGATGAAAGGTGGCTTTGGCACAAAAGGTTAGGACATATGAACTTTGATGATATTGTAAAGATTAGCTCAAGAAGATTGGTTCGGGATATGCCAAAGATTAAGAAACCTCAATCAATCAGTTGCAAGCCATGTCATGAAGGGAAGCAGACAAGAAACAAATATCCTGCTAAGGAGTATTCCACATCAAAACCATTAGATTTGATTCACACACATCTGTGTGGACCAATGAAGACTAAAAGTCTACAAGGAGATAGGTATTTCATGATGTTCATTGATGATTATATTAGGATGACATGGATCTCTTTTTTGAAAGAAAGTCAGAAGCTTTTGAGAAGTGGGTAAACCCACAAAACTGGTTTACAATTCCCATGAGGAAGGAAAAGTTGCAAAAAACGCCCCCATGCAAAAAAAATTGGTTTTTGGGGGTTTGAACGAACATCTGGTTCGAGTAAACCTAGAACCCCCATTCGAGCAAACCCATTAAATATGAGGTCCCACATTTCTTGAGAAAAAGAGAAAAGGAAAGGGTTGAGGAAAAGGGGTTTGCTCAAACCCTGGTTCAAGCAAATCTTCAAGGGGGGTTCGCTTGAACGCCCCCTTTCCCCCCTTCTCCTTCGCTGGCACCAAAAAACTCCAAAATTTTGCCCTTCGAAGCTTGAGTTGAGGATGAAAATGGAGGATACTTCACAGACCCAACTGAGTGATGATAGTCCTCGAAATGAGCTATCCAATGAATATAATTTTAATATGTTTTGGTTTTATTATGTATTTGTTTTTTTAGTTTGATTAAACATAGGTTTTTCACTGAAAATCAAGCTCTTTGTTCTGCACATTTGGAAAAATAGTAGATTATCAATTTTTTTTTGAAAAAATCAGTGCACTAGATATTGAAGTCCTTGATCCAACAAAAAAAATATTGAATTTTGATACATACAAAAAAATTTATGTTGTATACGGTTCGTCTATGTCTGAATTGTAATTGGTTTGACTTCGAAAATTGATTAAGGAAAAAATATTCAATAAAACACTATGAAAACAATTGGAAGCATTAGATATCGTAGTTACAAATCTAAATTCGAAAAAAAATAGAATTTTATCCTTCATGAAAAAAAATTTATGTTGTAGATGGTGAACGCCATTCTTTAAAAATGGTGTTTATTGAAAAAACTAGTTTTCAAAGATGGAAAAAGAAGTGCAATCTGATTCCAAAAAAAACTGAAAAAAATATATTTAAAATCTACAGACAAAATGTCACAAATCACTAGTTTGCATCATCTTCAAATTCCTCACGGTTTAGCCGCTATAGGTGCCCGAAAGTGAAGATTTAGTTAGAAAAAATCAGTTCAGTGTCCAGTTTAGCCAAAAATTGTAAAACAGTATTGTGGGATTACCCAAGTTTAAGGTATTCAAGGCATTAGTAGAAAATGAAATAGGAAGGACAATCAAAGTTCTGAGATTTGACAGAGGTGGAGAATTCTCTATTGAAAAGTATGATAGATTCTATGAAGAGCATGGGATCTAGAGACAGTTCTCTGCTCCTAGAACTCCACAACAAAATGGAGTTGTAGAAAGAAAGAACTAAATTGTAAAGGAGATGGCAAAAACTATGTTATGTCAAGAAAATTTATCAGATATGTACTGGAGAGAAGCTACACAAACTGTTGTGTACATTTTGAACAAAGTTCATATCAAGTGCAAGACTAACAAGACACCATATGAGCTATGAAGAGGAAGACCGACATCAATAAGACACCTTAGAATATTTAGAAGCAAGTGCTACATCAAGAGATGAACAAAATTTAGTAAGTTTGATCCCAGATCAGATGAAGGCATTTTCCTTGGTTATACTTTAAAAAGTATAGCTTACATATGTCATAACAAAAGATTGAAGAGGATAGTAGAAAACGCAAATGTGAGAGTTGATGAGACTATTCAGTCTACTAGTATTCTAGAAGTAGATGATGAAGAACCAATTCACAACAGTATTAAAGATGTAGAAGAAGTTGTTATAAAGACTCCAACAAAGTATGTTCAGAGAACTCATTTTGAAAACCAAATCATAGGAGACAAAGACAAGGGGATTCAGACTTGGAAGAGACTTGAGAGACCAAGCGAGCAAGTACACTTTGTTTTACTGTCAAAGATAGAGCCTAAGTCATATAAAGAAGCAAGCAAAGAGAAAGGTTAATAGAAGCTATGGAGGAAGAACTAGATTAGATCACGAAGAATGAAACTTGGTAACTTGTCCCAAGACCTAAAGACAAGAATGTGATTGGAACCAAGTGGGTATTTAGAAATAAGCTAAATGAAGAAGGTGAAGTGATATGGAACAAGGAAAAACTTGTGTGTAAAGGGTATGCTTAGGTTGAAGGCATAGACTTTGAAGATACATTTGCTCCAGTAGAAAAACTGGAGGCAATCAGGATGTTCTTAGCTCTCTTAGCATTCAACAACTTCAATGTGTATCAGATGGATGCGAAGTCAACATTCTTGAATGGTCAGCTAGAAGAATAGGTTTATATTAAACGGTTGGAAGGATTTCAATGTTCTAAAAATTTAGATTATGTCAGATTGAAGAAGGTTTTGTATGGACACTGTTGATTCCAAAATTTGACAAGGTAACAACCTTTATGGGAAACTCAGTTAAAGGGGGGACCTATTGCACTGAACTGAGTAACCTCCGGATTTTAAAGAAGTTAACTTCTTCTATAACCGGGGTTTTGAATAGGAATAAGAAGCAGTATAAAAATAAAAGATCTAACTAGGGCGATGCGCCAAGATTTAAATGTAAAACATGATAAATCTATCTTGTGGATGCGATTTAAGGGCCCGTTCGACAATCTGCTATGTCCTAGAATGACATAAATTAAAGATAGAAGTCTGAATGATTCACCCAATGACATAAAATAATATTCATGCACATTTACTAGAAAGAGGAGTCAAAGACATGATCTAAACCAACAATCTTGCATTAAATTTATAGAATTTCTACAAATGAAACATTCAGTACCATAACGACACAGTAAAACTTATGAAATATCCTAAGAAAACAGAAAGGTCAAACAAGGGCACAGTCTGTAAGTTCATTACAATAATCTAAAAAGCAATAAAAGGCCTAGTTCTTCCACCAATTTCTCTGTCAAAATTTGAACCCCTGCTTCGAAAGAAGAAGCAGTATTTATAATAAAAATCCCCGGCCTAGTGATCCAGTAACAAAAAAGATCCTTCAATCATGAGCAATGATGTATAGAGTAATGATTTTCTCTAGATGTTGCAACGAAAAAAGATTCGGGCCTTGAATGAGGTTCCCCATCGCCAGATGCATCCCCTGCAAATGATGAAAGTGGTCCCAACATACCAGAGTGTCGACATGTGTCCCCTCCTCATGACGGTGGTTATAATACGTGGCAACTGCTTGAGGTCGTTTCTGGATTCCTTCTCCGGTGCGATGAAGCCTTTAGAAGATCTACATGGCCAATGGTTGGGGCTTGATGTTCATCCTTCCTTCCATGTGATGAAAACTTGCGTGGTGAAGACACGTGGGGGTCTCCCAAACATTCTGCGTTGTAGGTGGGGGCCACCAAGGAAAGTGTGTGGACTGATGCCACGCGACATGCGGTTAGGGCCCGATAGGGAAGTGAAGGGAAGAAACATTGAAGAGTGTGAATTGCCAACACATGGAAGCATGGCGGGGGCGTTCAAAAAGTGAAGGAAAGGATCCTTTCGAAGAGCGCCTGGCTTACAAGTGGCAGCGTTCGGGTAAAGCCCGACATTGCTTTCAATAGGAGGGCATGGCTGATGATTAGCAAAAAAAAAAAAACCCCAAAAGGAGCTTGGGAAATTTATATTCACAGCTTTTGGTGACTATCAGGGGCATTTCGCCTACGAAATGAAGAACCCACAACTTCTGGTTTGCAAACCAGAGCCTTCTCCATTGGGCGACACGATCAAAGCTTAGAGAGATTGGTCTGCAGAGGCAACCATTCGACCTCAGAGGGAGTCGACATGTTGCGCAAATTTTCATGCGCTCCATGCAGATCAATCATTTCTTTGTAAGGCAAAATCATCGATATACCGACCCAAGAATCGAGTTGAAAAAGAAGTCATGCAATCAAATGAGTGACACATTCAATATCTTCTACAACAAGGGGCTGATTGAAACTTTGAAAAGTAGACGCATCTTGTTGCTTCTCCTCAATCTTAGCTACAATATGCTCCACCGTGGCCACCGATTTGTCTCCAAGGAATGGGGATGGTAAGCCCATCTGAGTTAGGTGGGAGAACCTTACACACATGCTATTTATGGTCTAATCCAATGTGGTGGCACACTCGCTGACATGAAGGATGGTTGCATGGAAATGGATGAACCTATTAGCTGTTTTAGCAATGGGCTTCTGGTCTCCAACTCTCGCGCTTGCCAAGACTTCATCAGGGACCATATATAGCTTGTCCAACAACCTCCTGGCTTTTTGAACTCTCTCTATGATGGATTGAGGGAACCGCTCGATTGTTTCATGAACCTCCATGCCCAAACTTGTTGCTTCCGCCATAAATTGGAGCATGAGCTGTAGAGTTAGGTAGAAAGCCTTCACTCTTTCCTAGTATGAAACATATAACTGTTGGGCTACTTGAAGAAGGTCTGACCCAACGATAGGAGGTTGGGATAATTTTTTTAATAAGGCTATCTCTGCATCCCTTAATTCCATACTATACGCAAGCTTCACAACCTTTTGGTTCGCTGCAGAGAGTTGTCCTTGCAGGATCTATGATTCTGCGATCCAACTTGCCTCGACTCGTTCCTTGTTTGTTGCTTCCTTCTCTAAGGAAGACTTCATTTCTTGAACCTCATTCTCTAGTTGGGCCCGACAGATTTTGAAATCCATATCTTTCTGCTGCATCTGTTGCTCTAGTTGAGCGTGTTGGCGATGAAACTCTTCATCCTTTTGTTGCACTTCTTGCCCCAACCGCGTCAACTAGTCTTGATATCCCTGGTTCTTCTTTTGCAGTTCAACGACCAGGTTAGGATCGAGAGATTAGAATTTCGCAAGTTCCTCTCGAAGCTTCACTTGCTCTGCCTCCGCTTGTTGGGATAAGCACTTAAATTTAGAATTCCTTGCCTTTTCCTTGGCGAGCAAGACCTTGACCCTTTCCTTGACACCTTTCAGCTCTTCTTCCCTCTTCCTTAGCTAGCGACTAGATTTAAGAAAGTCGGTGGTCACCACCCACTGCATTTCCTCCATGAGCTCCACCTTGTCCTAAGGTTGAGCAATACTTAGGTTGAGCCCTATGGCGTACATATTGTAGTCATCCAACTGCATATCACCTTGCGGTTTGCTGACAGTCAGGTACATAGTCGCAAAATGTAGCGACTGTTGAGCCTCATTAAAAATAGTTTGCACTTTTGGCCCTACTGGCCTCTTAGCATCTTTATCTTTTTTCTTTTGGGCTCTGATTGCTCGTGCTTGCTTAGTTTTATCACCTTCCGATAGGAATTCCAACGGCGACTTGATGAGTCTGCTTGTGAAAGGTGCACCGGGAGGAACGGAAAAAGGAAATGAGAAGGTAGCAGTCTCAGATGACTTCTTCCTTGGAACACTAACTGTTTGAGGAGAGAAAGGAGGGATATTCCAATACCCAACCTGCGAACTAGTATGAGGGCTCGAGGGAAGCGACGTCATGGTGGATTCCATCTGTTGGGAAGAGTGGATTGGGTCCGACATGGCGACGACAGGAGATGTATCAATGATGGTAGCAGAGGAAGCATGTGGGATGCTTGGAGACACAGAATGGGCCAAGGAAAATGGTGTAAGGGTCCATGGAGGAGTAAGGGAAAATGGGGTTGCATGAGAGAATTGTGCGAAACCTCTCGTGATCATTGAAGCAGAGGCCAAAAACGAGGGGTCAACGTATGAAATGAGAGGGGGCATGGACAACAGGGGCAACTAAGGACTGTGAAACAAGAGGAAAGGGAGCGAAAAATACTTGCGGTGCGGATGATTGCGATCCTTGGCTTGTTCTTGGATCTTGGTTCGCTTCAGGCTCCTGCGAACACTCTCCAAAAGATGCTTCGGTGCGCTACCTCTTTGCTAGTGGCAAATCCTCCACCGCTATGGTTTTAGATTATTGCAGCTGGGTTATCCTGGTCCTCCTTGCAGTCTAGGTGCGAGTCAGCGAAGACCTCGCACACAATATGTTCACCCGCACGTTAGAAGAAATCTTGCCATGTTGCTTCACAACTTTCCCCTTTTGCTGTGCCGAGACATTTTGTGCTTATGTGTCTTGTTTTGCTCCTTCATCTGATTGTGCTTTGGCCTCCTCTGAATTGGAGTCTTTCTCATCACTCTCATCGAAATCCAGATGTTCATCATTCCACAATTTGTCGAACTTGTCGTCCATCTCCATGCTATATAATGGGCCTCAGTGCGTCGGGTCTCTTGGCGATATATCTAGAAGTCATTAATCTTTTCTTCCTTCCAGTTGTAATTTTTTATCAGGTTGTTGCGAAGAGTATCCCCAATCTGATTCGTCTTATCATACTTTCCAGTTCAGTAGTAGAATCCGAGCCAGGGAGGTCGACCACCTTCAGTCGGGATATGAGGTAGGTCGACCATAAGTTCATCCACATCCGTCATTGGATTCTGACGCTTCTCCCAGTAAGGTCGGGGGTTGTGTGTTACCTTGACATACTCATTCAGAAAGTCATCATCGGGGTTGTAATTCCATTTATCGCAAATCCATACCAGCCCCAGGTGAGCCAGGTTTGCTTCTAGCAAGTCGTGAGCCTTCCTCTTGGCCATGATCACGGTCTTGAAGCTCATTGGGTAGCTAAAAAATCATTTCTTCTTTGATTTTCCATTGCAAAAGGTGAAGTCGATAATTGATAACTGATGAAACACTTCAAGTGCCAGTATCCGATCTGTAAGACATGTTGGAATTCAGAAGGGTTTCCCGGTGAAGCCACGCAATCGGACAAATGTGAAGTCCTTGCCTAGAAACTAGACACACTTTGGAGTGAAATTTTGCATGAATTCAATTTGGTTTGAGCTGAACCATAAGGCACTGTTGTCTTCCCTTAAATCTTGCATAATCATATTTAAGAAATAATCCGAAAATGTGTAATAATCATATGTTGCAGAGAGGAGAGGAGTCCACGTGGAAACCAACTTCTTCCTCTGGTTTTCATAAAAAATGGACAGCCCCAGATGCTTTTGGAAGAAGTCGGGGTTCTTATGCAAAAATATGTGGGCAAGGAAAGATGAAAACCTGAACCTCTGCTAAAGTTGGTACTCTGAAATCTGGCTGAGCATCTTTTGAACGAGGAATTCTACAAAATCGTACTAAAAAAGAGAATTTTTCTTGCGCAATTGAAAACCCAAGCTTAGTTGAAAAGCCTGAACCTCTTTGTCGGTGTCCAAGCCACAGACAAACGCCATCATTGAGAAGGCATCTTTCATATCATCTTTGAAGTTTTTATGTGTTGTTGGGATCTGCATTGGCTTTTTCTGAGCTTCTTTGGATCTTTGTGTTTTCACATTATAAAAGTTTAGAGCAAGATCTCTGGTCTTCCAATAGGTCTCACCTTTTTCCGGAGTGAATGAATCCATTTGACGTACTTTGGAGCTTCGCTTCGGGATGCACATCATATCCCAGATAACATCTTTCCAGATAATAACACTTAACTCCCGACCCTCAATGGTGTTGGTATCCGGGTTGAAGTGTTTGATGGCCTTGTCCACCAATTCGGGGTAGTAGTGTACGAACGAGACCATATATTATGGAAGCCCACTGAACCAAAATTTTTATGCCAAGGAATCTAAGTCGTTATTCCTTTTCATTCTTTCACAGACCGCCTCACTAAGCGTCTTAGGGTTCCTTGCAAGGATGGGGTCATGAATATTATCCCATTCTTCTTTAATTTGGCTTTGATCCCTATGAGGACTCTTTTTTTCTGCAACCCGCATATTCACCCATGTTGCCTTGTCTAGTATACCAGGTGAAGCGTAAGAGATATCCTCGAAGACATAAGCAGTTGGTGTTGTGTGCATGGCTTTAAATAAAATTTGGGCCCTCTTCTTGCATTTTTGTTTGGGAACTCTGAGTAGTCACCATCATTTGCAAACCTCCACCCAGAAAGCACACTGAAGCAGTATGAATGAAACCTAGAACACTGCACAAGGCTCTGAACTCAAAACCAGACAACCTCTTGCTTCAGGTTCAACTGACACCAGGGCAGTGAATCTTTTGCAATTACCTTTGTGTTTAGTTACTTTGTTGCTATATGCATCACACTGGTATCCCTAAAAATTATGCTCTTCCAAGTCCTTTTGAGTACCTAAGAAGCTTTATGCTCTGTTTAGCCTTTGCATGTGACACTTAGCCTTTTCCTTCAATTTCCCGCCTTCAACCAGTAGATAACGGTTGCATTTTTGCATTTAATTCGGCATGTACTGCCAAATCTTCTGTCCATGCGAAACAAAATACTTGTCTCTTTTGAAAAGATAAGAATTCATAATTACATCAGTGACAACGTCCCTTCAATGTGATTTTCCCGAGAAATTAAGTCATCGGTGAAATGCTTGCCATCCTCTCGCACGCCTTATCAATTAATATCCCTAAAAATATAATTAAGCTGAAATCATAATGAGTACTCAAAATATTTGGGCTCAACCTTGGAGCTTGAGATTGACTGCATCGTGACACCTCGACATCCGTCTATATGAGCCATTGCTTGGGACTGCCACCAATTTGCACTAATTGATTGCCGCTCCTTAATTTTGCACGCAACAATTCATACCTGCAGACACAATTGGGTTGGAATATTGAGCTGGCCTTTTGGTGGAGTTTTCGAGTTAACACTGGATTATCACCACGCTTGGTAGGCAGGCTATCTCAAATATTTCTATAAATAGGCCCTAATACAGTAGTGGAATCACACTTAGCGATTAGAAAAAGTAGCATTGCGCAATTAGATAGGATTATCATTTAGGCGGTTGAGTAGGTTATGAATTTGCGTAGGGCCTAGAATTAGGTGATTGAGCAAAGACTGATATGATGAACACTCCAATCAAACTAGTGTGCAATAAGTCTCAAACAACCTTTCTGGGAGAGATTTCCAATAGGCACCTCAAGCGTATGACTAAAAACAAGCACTCTCTGGCTATTATAGCCATGAAATGGGTTTTGGGCAGGGATTGTATTGAGTATGAAGACAAGTATCAGGTGAATATCGATATCTGCTCCCATTTTGTTGCCTTGCTACTTGAAATTCAGGTTCCAAAATCTATGATTATATGTTTGGCGCTCAAGATTTTTCCAAAGAGGTACCTCAGAGGCCTTGGTGAAGCAGTGATCAATGCAGTGTATGGCTCGGGCCTCCCTGTTGCTAGAGAACTGCAGAGGCATATCGAAGAAGACATGGTGGTACCATGGGTTCCATTCCTGAGCGAGTTCTAGCTCCATTCACTCGCTGATCATCATGAGAGAGCCACCCATGCATGCCACTTCTTGTTGTGCTGCTACAACGTAGTGTTGTTTTATGACGTGGATTGGTATATTGACTTTAGGAACCTCGTGTTTCCTCCACCGCTCATTCTAGGTGCTGATGTTGTTGCTCCTGGTCCCGTTGCTACTAGTGATAACCCTCGTGTTGCCCCTAACAATTCTCATGTTCTAGATTCTTGAAGCCTTAAACGCCTTTTTCCTCTTTTTATATATATATGCCTGAAAAATGCTTGTGTACATATATATAAGGAAGTTGTATACATATAGTTATAGTTTTGAGTCTATGGCCCCAGAGCCATTTTGACACTATTTTCTATCAAATTATATATATAACGAATATACTTCCTTATCTTAAACTCCTTATCTTTATTCTTGTGTTTCTGTAGTATGGATTGAACTGAATTCTTCGCATATGAATTTACTTTCTGGAACATGAGCAGTATAGTCTTTCTTTGTTCTTGTAATAATGAGTTTCATGGATTTTCCTGCTTCATGCATTTGTGAAATTGTTGAAAAGATCACTTGACAAAACACGAAAGGGGAAATAATTACATTATTTACATATTTACACTTGTACGAAGTAACTTGAAGCTTAATTGAACAATTTTAAGTGAATCTCATTAACCAGAATTCCTAGTGCTTCTTGTTCCATGTTCTCTAATTCGAATGCATTGTGTTGTTTGCACTAAATTATTTTGAAAGGACCTTCCCAAAGTTTTTCGAATTTTCCATGTTGGCCAGGTTTTGCAGCCCTTTCGTTAAACTTTAGTACTAGGTCTCTGCATTTTAGACCTTGGTCTGAAGCTTTCTTGTCGAACCACTTCTTAACCCGTTGTTGGCAGTTGGACATGGCTATTAGGGCTTTCTTCCTTTTTTCTTGTACTTCTAGCGATTCGGCCAACCGAACCTCCATAACTATGTTCTCATCAATTTCTAGAGAATTGAGTAGTTGTAGCGTAGGTATCTCTATAGATATAAGCAACAACACCTCTTTCCCATACAATAGCTCATATGGCAAAGTTTTCAGGGCTTGCTTAGGAGTTATGTGGTCTTCCTATAACACTGTCTAGAGATTCTTGTGCCATTCCTTCTCATGATCAGACCCGATCCTTTTAAGGAGTTAGACTAGATTCTTGTTAGTCGACTTAGCTAGGCCGTTCCCCTGTGGGTAGTAGTTTGATGATGTTTTCAAGAATATTCCATGCTCAAATGTGAACAAACATACCTTGGGGCCTAATAAATATTTGGTGTTGTCCGATATGATAGTCTTTGGCACGCCAAATCTAATTACTAGCCCCTCGAGAAAGCCCACAATTTCTGCCTCTATCACATTCTTCAGGGGTAGGGCTTCAATCCACCCTATGAAGTATTTTGTGGCTGTGAGAATCCACTTGTGATCGACATTGGAGGTGGGGTTGATCATCCCGATGAAATCTAGCCCCCATTGCACAAACGGTTCATCTGCTACTATCGGATTGAGAGGCATGACAGAGTTTTTTCTTCTCCCTGCGTGGAATTGGCATTCTTTTCAGGCTTTTATCATTTTATAGGAGTTGTTGAATAATGTAGGCTAGAAGTACCCAACGCACAAAATTTTGATGGCGGTGGTATTCATAGAGAAGTGTCCACCTTTCGAGCTACTGTGGAAAGTGTCAAGAATTTTCTTTGCTTTCTTTGTGGTGATGCATCGCAGTAAGACGCCATTGAAATTCCTCTTGAAAAGGATCCCTTCAATAAGTGAGTACCCACTATTTTTCAGTCGGTAGAATCTTCTTCTCTGAGAATGAGGTCTTGACAGATACTTGTCGGTGTGCATAAGCCTTACTCTATCTGCCAGCCAACAACCTTCAGGTTCAAACTCATTTGTTAGGACTAGCTCCGCTTACTCTTCCTATATTTCCATTTCTTCATCGTGTGCCAAATATTCACACAACCCTCTTCCTTTGACAATCTTTGTAGGCTTGACTTCGATGTCATGTTCTAGGATCTTAGTGATCCAGTTGGCCCTTTTTTTAGTGATTTCTCCTTCCATGATGTACTCGCGCACATTGGAATGTGCGACATAAACAATCACCTTATTGCAAGCTATAAGATGTCAGAACTTCTTAAGTCCCTTTACAATTGCGAATGCTTTCCTTTCGACAAAGTTTGTAGTTCATCTCATATTCCTTCAAGGTCCGGGAGTGAAATGCTATCGGATGTTCTCCATTTCCTTCATCGTCCTTCTGATTCAGAACAATGGCGATGCTTGTCTTGCTACTAAAAACATACATTATGAAGTCTTTTGACAAGTCTGGATTTACCAACATAGGAGTTGAAGAAATAGCATCCTTCACCCTCTCGAAGGCTTCTCTTGCTTCTTTTGTCCATTTGAACAATTGGTCTTTTTTAGCATCAGGGTGATTGGTCTAATTCCTACAAAATCAGAAATAAACTTGCTTACAAAGTTAACATTTCCCAAAAAACATTGGACTCCTTTCTTGTTTACTAGAAGGGGAAGTTCTTTGATTGCTTTTACCCTTTCGAGATCAATAGCGATTCCTTCTTGGGACACTACATGCCCTAACAATTTGTCTTGCGGTACTCCGAAAACACATTTTTTCGGGTTCAGGGATACCCTGAGCTCTTGGCATTTTTTGAAAACCATTTCTAGATGATCAAAATGGGCATCTTTAGATTTGGAAAATATAGTCAGATCATCTAAATAGATGAGGATGATTTTGTTGATCAGTTTGTTGAAGGCGATGTCCATTGCCCGCTAGAAGGTGGCTCCGGCATTTTAGAAGCTAAAAGGCATTTTAGCGTATGCAAACGTTCCCCACTTGGTGGTGAATGTGGTTTTGTGTTGATCTTCTTCTTTAACCCAAACCTGATTGTAGCCTGAGAAGCCATCCAATAGAGAAAATATCTCTGAACCGGCCATAGTGTACAAGATTGATTCCATGGAAGGTAGTGGGTAATGATCCTTTAGTGATGCCATGTTTAGTTCATGAAATTTAACACAAAGACAAATGTTTCTATTTTTCTTTTGGACCAGAATGAGGTTAGATACCCACATACTATGCTTGATTGGAAAGACAATCTTGGACTGGATCAACTTCCCTAGCTCTCGTGCCATTAGGGCTTAAATATTTGGATTGACGAGCCTTTATTTTTATCAGACAGGTTTAGCACCTTTCGTTAGTTCGATGGTGTGTTGGATGATGTCAGGATCATATCCCCTGAGGTCATCATAAGACCTGGCCATGACCCCTTCATATTTTTTTTAGAAGTGTATAAGCCTGTCTTTGTCACTTTGCGAAACTTTTTTCCCGACCTTTAGTTTTCTTTTGTCTTTGACCTCAAGGTCGGCATAGTCTGCTTGGTCTGCTACAAATTTTCTCCTATCATTCCTTGCATCATCACAGTCAAGAATTTTTTTGAGAGTTACTAGCCCTTTTGGAAGTTTGTTTGATGTCAACTGAATGATCTTCCCTTCATATGCTTCTTCAATCTTCGGTTGGAACTGATCGACGAACTCTCCAGACTGTTGAATGAAGGAAGTGATGTGTTCATCACTTTCGAATACGTTCCAACTCTGATAATTATTTGGAATGGAGGGTTGGACAATCACTTGCACAGATTTCACATTCTCAATCAAATCAGAGATAGGATCGAATTGAGATCCTATTGTTGCCATTCGATCCGTGGTTGAATTATGCTCCCTTGGCACTGCGTGAATGTTAAAAGCTTCAAATCTTTCAATGAGGTCCCATACCCTGTGCCTATAAGACTGTATTGGGACGTTTTTTGCAACAAAGATGTTTCTGTCTTGATTGATTACAAGTTTGAAATCTTCGAACACCATTATTTGTTTGACACCCATGCGCTCTACAAGGCTTAACCCTTGCATAAGACCTTCATATTCGACTTCATTGTTTGAGAAAGAAAATTGGAAGCGGAATGATCTGAGAATCTGCTCATTGGATGGAGATGTTAGGCATATCCTGACACCAACACCGACTTTGCATCTTGCACCATCAAAGTGCAATTTCCAGAGCTCTGAGGCTTGATTGAATGTGGAGTCCTTTAATACCCTCAGGAACTCTTGATCCTCATCATAGATAACGTAGGTGCCCAACCTGGCAGCATGATAATTTCTGAAAGGATCAGTGTCTTCATATTCTCTCAAGAAGACTTCTTCTTGTACAACCTAGTCTTCGGTTGCCTTCTCATCTCCAAGTGGCTCAATACCAATGACTTCTTCTTTGGTGAAAGAAGTATGAGCATCTTCAAAGTTGATCATGGCTTCATCAACTACATGTTTTGAATGCAGAGGTTCTGATATTATCTTCATATTAGCTTTGTTCTTGGTCCTAAGAATTAGGTGGGACCAATCCAAAGAAAGGTATACACCTATATTTGAGGTGAATTCTTGGGATAGGCAGAGGTCGAACATGGGAGGGACATCTATGATCACAGTATCTTGTGACACCGTGATTCTAGGATAGGAGAACAAGGTCAAGGGGAGGTCTTTAATGAGGCCTATGGTTTCAACCTTTCTTCCCATCCAGCTGCATAACTCCTCTATTTAAGGGCTCATAGCTAAGCCCTAGGGCTTTTGTTATTTGCTTGGGCATGACTGTCATGCTGGAACCAGAGTCGATCATGGAGTTATGCAATAGTTTCTTCCCCACAATGAGGGTTAAGAAAAAGGGTTTAGGTTTCAGTTTCTCTTCTTTGACTTCAGTTAAAGCCTCCTCTGCTGTATTCGTGAGAAATTTGGCTGGAGGTGATGAGTTAGTAGCCTTTTTAGAAGCTTGTTCTGTTGATTTCACAACTGCATCTTCCCGAAGGGCCTTCTGTAGTAATGGTTTTTTCTTTGGAATGGCTAATATATCCGAAAGGGATACATTAGCAAAAGATTTCTTAAATTGTTCCACTATGTTGAAACATGATGGATTTGGAGGCTTTTGTTCCTTGGCCCTAGTGATGAAAATCTCTTTGCACAGTTGTGGGTGCGGAGCAATTATGGGTGGGATAGGGGGTAGGCCCATGACGCTTCTAGGCTACAGAGTGATCGACTCGCCCATGAATCTCCTTTTTGATTGGGTGTTGTAGTCAGACTTTACTTGCGGGGTCTCTCATGTGGATGTCTCATATGTGAATACTGCTTCTTCTCCTTCCATCCATGAGAAAAGGGCGTGATCGGGGGCTATGCAATTTTCTTGTTCCAGAGACATTCCCTGCATATGTGCGGTAAGAACTGCATTCTCCATTTGGGGAGAGGCATATGTATAACCTCCTGAATTTGGCGCTACGCCTTGTTTGCACTGTTCCGCAACTTTTTGTTGTAAATTGCCACACAGACAATTTCAAGGAATATGTGCATTGTCGCAGGGGAAGCACCAGGGATTGAAATCTTCAGTAAGATTGTTCTGCTCTACGGTAAAATCTTTTCTTGTACTTGTTTGAATAGCTCCCAATAGAGCCGGTACCAGTACCATCTAGTTATTTGTCTGGGTTTGCAAATTTGTGCGCAAAACTCCTTGATATTGGTTATGTTGGTAGGAGGGTCTTCCACCTTGATAACTTTGATAAGCTAGTCTTGGAGGAGCGACCTGGTTGTGCTTGATAGTGGTTACTTCTTTTTTAAGTTTCGTAACATCTCCTTTATGTCGCTCATCTCATCCTTCGAAGCCCCAGATGTAGAAGCAACATGTTGTGGCGCACTTGGATATGTGTATATAGACGAGAGTGGCACATGTGTGCTAGTAGATGGCATCTTCTGGGTGGAAATTGATACTTTGGGGAATATTGACATAATGGGCCAAGGTGGCAACTTCTCGGCATCGATCAAATTGTTCTTCACCTTAACTGTTATGTTGTATGCATCCGGTAATGTGTTTTCGCCAAGTGACTGGATCATCATTGAGATATTGGCGTTGATATATTTTAAGTAGAACATGAATGCCAACTTGGTCGGTGGACGGATGGCAGTCTGGATCCTCTGCCAGGTTGTATGGAACCGGGTGTTGAAGTCTGTCATGGCTTTAGATGGGGCTCACTTTATTGTCACTAGTAGATGATATAGCGAAGACCTATCTCCGTCATTCGAGAATATTTGATAAAAAGGATCCTCGAGCTAGTCCCAAGTACCAATAGTGTTAGCCGGTAGAGTGCGATACCAATCTAATGTTTTTCCTCTGAGAGAAGTTGCGAGCAACCTCAATGCTATGTTTTGATCTATAACTCTATGTACCAAACACACATCTGCCACATCTTGCAGATATTCAGAGGGTGTTCTTGAGCCATCTCCGGTAAACTTAGGAATAGCTTTGAGAGAAGAGACCGGAATAGGGGCCCAAAAGGCGGGGTGCAACTAGGGCTACAAGGGGACTACAAGCATCCCAAGCCACATAGTTTCAATTAGCGATAGGTAACATGGCTGGTGGATTATTCAGAACGTTTACGTGACAGTTTCTAGTTGGTACTGCTCTTAGTGGTGATACTAACAAATTAGGGTTATTTGTTGTTTGGGATCTTGTGACAAGCCGATGGCTCATATAATTGTTCAAGGCTTAAGCACATCTAGAAGGTCCCACCAAGCGTGCCAAAAAAAAGAAATTGTTGATGCCAAAATTTGACAAGGTAACAACCTTTATGGGAAACTCAGTTAAAGGGGGAGTTATTGCATTGAACTGAGTAACCTCCAGATTTTAAAGAAGTCGACTTCTTCTATAATTTGGGTTTTGAATGGGAAAAGGAAGCAAATATAAAAATAAAAGATCTAACTAGGGCGATGCACCAAGATTTAGATGTAAAGCACAATAAATCTATTTTGTGGATGTGATTTAAGGGCTCGTTCAACAATTTTCTATGTCCTAGAATAATAGAAATTAAAGATAGAAGTCTGAATGATTTACCCAATTACATAAAATAATATTCATTTACATTTACTAGAAAGAGGAGTCAAAGACATGATCTAAACCAACAAACTTGCATTAAATTTATAGAAGTTTTGGAAATGAAACATTCAGTACCATAACGACACAGTAAAAATTATCAAATATCCTAAGAAAACAGAAAGGCTGAACAAGGGCACAGTCTATAAGTTCATTGCAATAATCTAAAAATCAATAAAAGGCTTAGTTCTTCCACCAATTTCTCTGTCAAAATTTAAACCCCTACTTCGAAAGAAGAAGCAATATTTATAATAAAAATCCACGGCCTGGTGATCTAGTAACAGAAAAGATCCTTCAATCATGAGCAATGATGTATATAGTAATGATGTTCCCTGACCGTTGCAACGGAAAAAGATTCGGGCCATGAACGAGGTTGCCCATCGCCAGATGCATCCCCTATGAATGATGACAGTGGTCCCAGCAGACCAGAGTGTTGACATGTGTCCCCTCCTCATGACGGTGGTTATAATATGTGGCAAATTCTTGAGGCCATTGTTGGCTTCCTTCTCTGACGTGATGAAGCCTTCAAAAGATCCATGTGGCCTACGGTCGGGGTCTGATGTTCATCCTTCCTTCCATGCAATGAAAACTTGCGCGGTGAAGACACGTGGGGGTCTCCCAAATATTATGCGTTGTAGGTGGGGGCCACCAAGGAATGTGTGTGGATTGATGCCATGTGGCATGAGGCCAAGGCTTAATAGGGAAGTGAAGGGAAGAAACATTGAAGAGTGTGAATTTCCAACACATGGAAGCATGGCGAGGGTGTTCGAAAAGCGCAAAAAAGAATCCTTGCGAAGAATGCCCAACTTACAAGTGGCATAATTTGGGTTAAGATCGACGTTGCTTTCAATAGGAGGGTGTGGCCGATGATTAGCAACAAATAAAATAACCTGAAGGGATCTTTGGAAATTTATATTCACAGACACAAACAAGCTCTTAGAGCTTGGTATTCAAGGTTAGATGGATACTTTCAACAAATATTTTGGAGAGGAAGTGCAAATAGTAATTTGCATATAAAAACATGAAATAAAATGTTTATAGTTGTGGTCTATGTGGATGACATCATATTTGGAGGTAGCAATGATGACATATGTAAGGAATTTCAAAAGGTAATGCAAAATGAGTTTGAGATGTCTATGTTAGGAGAATTGTCTCTCTTTTTTAGGTTACAAATTATACAATAAGACAAATGCATTTTCATTTCACAACACAAGTACATAGAGGAGATGGTAAGTTCAAGATGAAATATTGCAAGTCAGTTGGAACACCTATGGTTATCAAATGCAAGTTAAGTAAAAATGATGAATCTACTTTGGTAGATCAAACTTTGTACATGTCTATGATTGGTAGTTTGATGTATGTGACAACATCCAGATTGGATATTATGCAGTCAAGTGGAATGGTTTCTAGAATTTATGTAACACCTAAAAAGACTCATGTTAAAGCAGTGAAGAGGATATTTAGATATTTGAAGGCTACTAATGATTTTGGACTGTGGTATCCAAAGAGTGAAAAAATTCACTCTGATTGCATACACATAGGTAGATTAGGCAGGATGTGTTGATGACCGAAAGAGCATAAGTGGTGGAGCATTATTTTTTTGTGATAGTTTGGTGTCCTAGTTGAGTAAGAAATATGAATCATTTTCTCTATCTATAGATGAAGTAAAATACATTGTTGCAACATCATGTTGTAATTAAGTGCTTTTGATGAAGCAAAATTTTAAGGAAATGAAGGTTGAACTAAATGAACCTATCACTATTCTTTGTGATAACACCAGTGCCATAAATATTTCAAAAAATATGGTGATGCACTCAAGGAAAAAATACATTGCAATCAAGTATCATTTCTTGAGGGAGAAGGTTGCAATGAAAGAGGTAATATTGGCATATGTTGATACAAAGGAGCAAGTAGTTGATATATTCACGAATCCACTTCCAAAGGAAACATTTGGGTTTCTTCGACAGATGTTGGGAGTTGTTACTCCCTCCTCTTAAATCAAGAGGAAGCAAAGGTTGAGGGGGAGCTTGCTCTCACTATTGCAAGAAGGCTTGGTGGTCTTGCAAAATATTTTCAGAGGTAGTGTAGCATGGACTCAGGGGGAGTCTATCCGAGAAATAGGTTTTTAGATTGTGATATGTACCAAAAAATGAAGAAAGGAGGAGAAAAATGTGTTTTCAGAAGCTAGTATCAATGTGAAAAGTGGTGTCTCCTTGAAGGGGAAGAAAGTGTTGACCCTTTTTTGTTGATGTCAAAGGGGGATAAAGTGAGCTCAAAATGTTGAATTTCTCATAATGCTAAATTTGTTAGACTAATCATGCATTAGCTAATAATTAATTAAACTTTAATTAATATTTAATCTAATTTATTCCCATGCACTTAAGCTAAACTTAGGAGTTCTTTATTCAATTAACTAAGTGTTTTTTTATGTTAATTGAAGTGAGCTATTATTAGATCATTTTGTATCATTTCATGTGATGTTGACACTTGTCCTCATCTAATCCCTTTACCATTTAGGATTGCTCCTATATAGCACTCAACCCTCATTGTATTATCACTCTGAGATTTTCACTTCTATACTCTCAAACTCTCAACCCTTGATGACTCTTGTTTTACTTGAAGTTCTTGAGGTTCATTCTATACCTTTTTCTTGTTGAGGAATATTGCACATATTTCTTGTAGATCTCTTATGTAGAAGGTGTATTTCTTTGTTGTTTGATCTTGTGGCTCATGTTTTTCACAATTCTAACAAAATTGAGGAGAATGTGAGCTCCAAATGTTGAATTGCTCAGAAAGAATAATGATCTTAGACTGTTATATCTTCCATAGGGGGAGAGAGTGAAAAAAATACTACAATGAATAAATCATTTTAAAAGGCTAGTTATGTGGCCTGACAATTCTCTTAGTAGTTCTTTTAATGGTGGTACAATATTTTTCTGTTTGTGAATGGGGTTGCAAGCTAAGTGGGCTTAACCTTGGGGGAAAATCCTTGGTTAAGTGCACTTGAGTTGGTGCAGTACTGGGATGGGTGACCTCCTGGGAAGGCCCAATGCTTCACCTCTATGAGCATCACCTAGATGCAATGAGTGATAAGTGGATAATTCATTATCATGAGAGATGGGTTTTGTGATCCACTACTCATGAAACATGGTTCAATGAGTTTGAATCATAAAACTACATGGTTGAATCCTGATAGCAATATCATAAAGAGGCAGATTATTGAACATAGGTTGTCATTGATGTTAAAGGTTGATGCCAGTTATTGTCAAAGGGTGTCAAGGTTGTCAAATGTGAAGGTTGTCAAGGATGAAGGAGACTGTAGGAGTACTATAATTATTATTATATTCCCCTTTACCTAAAGTTATATGTATCTGAAAGTATTAATCATGAAGAAGTTGTCTTATAAATCATATCCTATATCAAGTAACATACATTAAGTTTTATTGAGATGTGACTTCCTTCTGATAGTTGGTGTGTATTGTATGCTTATTATACCATACAGAGTATGCAATCAGTATGAATGAGGTGGTTTGGAAGTCTGCACAAGGATATCTTTTGGGCAAAGAGATTCTTTGGCAATATAGTTATGGTTTACACAAATCTGTGTGAACCAAAACTAATGGTTTTGAAGTGGATGACACCTTAGAAAGATATTTTCTTCTTGTCTGATTACCTTTATGACATGGCTTGTAGTTGATTGATTAAGGCTTCTTAATCTTTGGCATATCTCAGACCGGTCCTCTTGAGCTAATCCTTACAATATCATCAAAGTTCATATCTCCTAACCTTATGTTGCAAAGCCAAGTTTCATCCTATTGCACAATGAGACAACTTTGTCCATTCAACTCACTAAGATAATAAATGTAACTGTTTGTCTTGCTTCCTTCCACAATTAGTTCATCGGTACTTGATTCCTTGATTTCACAACCTTCAACACTAAAAGATAGCTTATAGCCTTTGTCACACATGTGACTGAACTTAACAGATTATAGTTTAAAAATTCAACATATAAAACATCACGTGTCTTTGTTCTACCACTATCAAGACTTATAGTATCCTTACTAGATATTTTGGCAAATGAATTATTTCTAAGGGTCATAGAACCACCTACAAATTTCTTGAAATTCATGAACTTACTCTTATCTTCGGTCATGTGGCTAGAGAAACCACTGTCTATGATCCACACATTCTTCTCATTCTGAGCATATAGAGCAGTTTGTGCAATCATTGAATTTTTTGACTTCTCTTCAAGAACCTTATTCCATACCTTTTTTGATTCATGATTCATGATTTCTGCTTTTTGATCCTTTTCTTCCACTTTTCAGTAAAGGAACTCACAAAATTGCTTGTGTAGTTCCTCGCAATGTGTCCAAAGTTGTTGTACTTGAAACAAACGATATTAAAATTGTACAAAGGTGTAAATGAATTGTTGCTAACAAGATTATTTCTTATTACTAGAGATTTTCTACAATCCATGGCCTTATGTCTATAATTAATGTAATTGAAACAATAAATAGAGAAAGGAAATTTTTACCAAGTGTTGTATCCCCATCTTCTAGATCTTCTTTTATTCTACACTTGAATAAATCCATCATTGTGTCTCATGCTTTCATCACTCACCATGGTTCTTTCAGACTTCAAACTTTCAGAGCCTATCACTTCCGGACTTGCTTTAGTAGTCTTCTCAGACTATTTTTTCACCTTCTTCTTCCAATCATCAAAACCTATTCTGGTTTTGACACATGGAGCTCTTTGAGTTCCCAAAATATGATCTAGGGTTTCGGTACTTTTATCAAACTTCATATACATCTTCTAGTTCACTTTGTCAAGCTCTTTTCTTGTCACAATTTTTGCTTCCAATTTCTCATAGTCTTTATCTCTTGATAGTAACTTTTTTGTCATAAATTCTTCAATCCTTTTTGCCTCTTTTGTCTAAGTCTTTAGATCAACAACCATATTTTATGCTTTCTTCAGATCTTGAGATACCCTTTCTTTAGCTCTCACTTCTTCTACAATTTTTTTTCAGCCTTTTGATTTATTTTCCAGCACACATTAATTATTCAATAAGTTCTACTTTATCTTCATTGTTTCTGGAATCCATTTCAACATCTCCATCAACAGTCTGAAAATTCATGAATAAAGCTTTATCTTTTTCATCTCCAAAGATGTCTCCATCTTCTTCTTTAGTGGAGTAGTCTTCTTCCTCATTGGTGTCAAAACTCTTATGTTTCCTTTGACCTTTATACCTTCTCTGAAATGATTTTTTTTTTTCTTTTTTTCTCAACATTGTTAGAACCCTTATGGGGACACTTAGCCTAAAAATGTCCCACTTCACCATAATTGAAACACTTAAAAGGTAACTTTCCTTTGTACTTATGGTAACCTCTTTGTAGTCTCCTAAAAAAATTTGCTTCTTCTAAATCTGATCCAATATCAAAATCCTCATCAACCTGCTTCTTAGACACTCTAAATGCAACCTCTTTCTTAATTGAATATTCACTTTCAAATCTCATCTCAAATGCAGTTAGAATTTTGTGTAGTTCAGTTAACTTCAAAGCATTCAAATCCTTAGCTTCTTCAATAGCAAAGAACTTAGAATCAAACCTTCTAGGGAGATATCTGAGTACCCTTCTCACAACATTCTTCTCTTTCAAATTATCACCAAGATTCCGAATAGAGTTAACAACTTCATCAACCCGAAGCAGGAATATAGCAATATTCTCATCTTCTTTGATCTTCAGAACTTCAAACTGATCTCTATATGTTTGCAAATTTTCTTCTTTGACTTTTTCATCACCTTCATAAATGGTCTAAAATTTATCTCATATATCCTTTCTTGTTTTGCACTACATCACTTTCAAAAATTTAGAATTAGTCAATCCACATAATAGAGCATTCCTTGCCTTAACATTGAGTTCACAAACCCTTTTTCCGACTTGATCCCTAGGAGAGTTTTCAATAATCTCATATCCCTCTACTACTGACATCCATGTTTCCATTCCTAAATCCATCAAACAGGACTCCATCCTAACTTTCCAAAACGTAAATTATAATCCATAATAAAATGGTGCTTTATTTCCAGAGAATCTTTCTTGTGCCATCCTAGATATACCTTAAGCTATTAAGCCTCTACAAAGAAATTAATTCTGATACCAATTGATGGGCACACAATTTACTAAGAGAGGGGTGAATCAGTAGATCTACTTAATTCAAAATTATCAATATCAACACTACTTATTGGATCATGCAACTTGAAATTTTTCTACAGTTATTAGAATATGTGATACATAGAAAATCCCACATAAACAAACAAACCATAAAAGCGTAGAGCACACACATTAATACCAGATATATGTGGAAACCCAAGATGATAAAAATCATAGTGAGAAAGTTGCTTGGATCTATTGCCCAAATCCAACCTCACAAAGGATAAATATACAAGTGAATTTTACACACTGAAGTAGGAACCAACCTAGTGGAGACACCAATCCTCTAATGTATATGTAGGCACCAACCCGCTGGAGACACCAATCCCCGAATGAAATAGTACAATAGGTAGAACACCAGTCCTATCATATTACCATGATAAGGCTTGTGAATCTACAATGTAACTCAATACATTTTTGAGTTATAGTTGACACTCTTCCTTGTTGCATATGATCTTTTCATACTGACGCTCTCTCTTTTCTTCACACTTCACAAATGACTAGCTCTTCTTCCCACAAGTGTAACTCTAATTCATGTGGTCACTTCTAGATACTCTCACATACATTACAATGCATTTGAACATTTGAAATATATACATGAATTCATATTAACACTCTTCCATGTCGGCCAGGGATCCGCAAAGAGCCAAGATGACATAAGGTGGACCTAAATTCAAATTACATGAAACATATAACATAATGGTCCAAACATAAAATTCTTGTAGCCAAAATAATATGATGGTGTGTGTTACCACATGAACCTTAACTAGGTCCTATTCTAACACCACACTCAAGTTTTGAATTTCGCACACTACTACCTTATACCACACACACCTTTAACTGCAATTAGTTGATAGATAGGAACAAATGGCCTTTTGTCACTTCAAACTTCTTACACATTGAATATATCCTCCAAACACTCAGGAACATGATAGAACTAGTGTAGGCATACTCTCCTCTGAAAATGTAGAGCAAACATTCATTTTTGAAAGAAATGTGGACCATAATTGTATTGCCAAAGAAAATTTTCTGCCCAAAAGATATCCTTGTACAAACTTTCAAACCACCTCAGTCATACTAACTGCATACTTTGCATGGTATAATAAGCATACAATACACACCAACTATTGGAAGGCAGTCACATGTCAACAAAACTTAATGTATGCTATTTGATATAGGATTTGATTAATGAGACAACTTCTTCATGATTAATACTTCTAGATACATAGCACTTTAGGTCAAGGGGAATGTAATTATAATTATAGTACTCCTATAATCTCTTTCTTCCCTGAAAACCTTCACATTTGAAAGCCTTGATACCCTTTGACAACAACTGACAAAAACCTTTGACATCAATGACAAGCTATGTTCAGTAATCTCCCTCTTTGTCATTGATGGAAAACAACAAAATGTTGGGCCACCAAAAGACATGTTGGGACACCAAACCGACCTTTTAGAATGATTTATTCACTGTATAATTTTCTTCACTCTCTCCCCCTATGGAAGATATAGCATTCTGAGATCATTATTCTTTTGAGCAATTCAACATTTGGAGCTCACTTTCTCCTCAATTCAACATTTTGAGCTCACTTTAACCCCCTCGACATCAATGGAAAAGGGTCAAAAATTTCTCCCCCTATAAGGAGACACTAATTTTCACACTGATACTAGCTTTTGCAAACACATATTTCTCCTCCTTTCTTCATTTTTTGGTACACATCACAACCCAAAAACCTGTTTCCCAGATAGACTCACCCTAAGTCCATGCTTCACTACCCTTGAAAACATTCCACAAGACCACCAATCCTTCTTGTGGTAGGGAGACCAAGCTCCCCCTCAACTTGTGCTTTGTCTTGATTTAAGATTAGGGAGTAACAACTCCCAACTTTTGCTGAAGAAACTCAAATGTATCCTTGGGAGGTGACTTTGTCAATATATCGGCTACTTGCTCCTTTGTATTAATATATGCCAATCTTGCCTCTTTCTCTGCAACCTTCTCCCTCAAGAAATGATACTTGATTGCAATGTGTTTTTTCCTTGAGTGAATCACCAAATTTTTAAAAATATTTATGGCACTGGTGTTATCACAAATAATAGTGATAGGTTGATTCAGTTCAACCTTCATTTCCTTCAAATTTTGCTTCATCCAAAGCACTTGAGTGCAACATGATGCTACAACAATGTATTTTGCTTCTATTGTAGATAGAGAAACCAGTTCATGTTTCTTACTCAACTAGGACACCAAAATTTCACCAAGAAAGAATGTTCCACCACTTGTGCTCTTTTGGTCATCAACACATCCTACCCAATCTACATTTGTGTATGCGATCAAAGTGAAATTTTCATTGTTTGGATACCACTGTCCAAAATATTTAGTAGCCTTCAAATATCTGAATATCCTCTTCATTGCTTTAAGATGAGTCTCTTTAGGTGTTTCCTAAAATATGACAACTATTCTAACTGCTTGCATAATATCCAGTCTAGATGTTGTCACATACAACAAATTGCCAATCATGGACCTATACAAAGTATGATCTACCAGATTAGATTCATCATCTTTACTTAACTTGCATCTAGTAACCATGGGTGTTCCAACTAGTTTACAATATTTCATCCTAAACTTACTTAGAATATCCTTTATGTACTTATTTTGTGAAATGAAAATGACTTTGTCTGATTGTACAATCTGCAACCGAAGAAAGAAAGATGATTCTCCTAACATAGACATCTCAAACTCATTATGCATTGTCTTTTTAAATTCCTTACACATGTCATCACTACTACCTCCAAATATGATGTCATTCACATAGACCACAACTATCGAAAATTTATCTCCTTATGCTTTTATGTACATATTACTATCTGCACTTCCTCTCTAGAATCCTTGCTACTGCAAGTATCCATCGAAACTTAAATACCTAGCTCCAGGAGCTTGTTTGAGTCCATACAAAGCCTTCTTCAATCTATAAAACATAATCTATATTGTTAGAACATTGAAATCCTTATAGTTGTTCAATATAAACCTCTTCTTCTAGCTGACCATTCAAGAATGCTAACTTCACATCTAGCTGATACACAGTAAAGTTCTTAGATGTTGAAAGAGCTACAAACATCTTCATTGCCTCTAGTCTTGCCACCAGAATAAATGTCTCTTCAAATTATTTTCCTTCAACCTAAGAAAAACTTTACACACAAGTCTTGCCTTGTTCCAGATCACTTCACCTTCTTCATTTAGCTTATATTTGAACTCCAACTTGGTTCCAGTAACATTCTTGTCTTTAGGTCATGGGAAAAGTTTGCAAGTTTCATTCTTCATGATTTGATTTAGTTCTTCCTACATAGCTTCTATCTAGCCTTTCTCTTTGGTTTCTTATTTATATGACTTAGGCTCTATCTTTGACAGTAAAGCAAAGTGTACTTGTTCACTTGGTCTCTCAAGTCTCTTCCAAGTATGAACCCCACTATCTTTGTCTCTTATGATTTGGTCTTCAGAATGATTTCTTTGAACATGCAAAACCATCATGTTCAAAACCTCCCATTGAAATGCGTAATGAACATATCATGACATTGTGATAAACCACATGCTACAAGTTCCCATAACCATATATCCAAACACTATAACCATCATCCATCCTCTCATATCAATGCAACATACCAATGCACAAATAACTATAGAAAAGGCTAATTAATTGAATCTAAATCAACATTAAATAAATCTCATTGATATAGATAATCCACATCTAATTCTTCCCATTGCAAGAAAATGGGTAGTTAATTCACAACCTACATAACTCAAATATCCAAGATAATGAAACATGCAAACTCATCATCACATCAATAACTTGCACACCGATATAACCAAGAAGATAACATGAAAATCTCAAGACTCAAACACCAAATCAGTCGCATATATGATTCAACAAAAAAATCCACAACCAAGTACCATACTCAAGGAACCAAACAAGCATCCAAGAGATAAGAATAACCTTCTAAAACTAAATCACACCTCCACTAAACAACCACATACATGATCATGTTGTGTTAATGCAGAAATGTACCTATATATCTTTGACACCATAATCATCATCAACATTGTATTTGCATTAAAATTTCACTATACCAAGACTCCAATTCTCCATTCCCATCAATCCATGTTCTTAAACTAGAAGACAAATCGTGTACCTATCACCATCAAAACCCAAACTTTGAAAACACTTAAAAGCCTATATCAAGAAGCACCAAATTTGATAATCAAATGTACCATCATGTATATCTCATGAAAATATGCACTTATTCAAATATTTTCCTCTTGACTCATCTGAATGCTCATAGAATCACACCTTGAATCTGAAGCTCCTAAAAGTGATCAAACAAGTACTAAACTCTCTATGCTCATCCAACTAAAAAACCATTAACACCATTGTGTAGTATGTTTTGAACTCTCTCCAATGCCTATTCTAAATAAAAAAATATGATTTTGTACATGAAATTTATGACCAAAACAATGTTTCAAAGCATTACTTGATTTCATGATACTTAAATTTGACAAAAACAATCATATCAATAAAACAAACCTATACCACTACATAGTGCTTAGAGAGATTTTCATCAAATATTGGAAGTAAAAAAAAACACCGCAGGTGAAAGTTATGCCCATTTTTAAAAAATCCCCCAATTTTTCTTATAGGTGTGGCAGGCAGGTGGCCCTCGATAGCTCACATGTGCCAGCAAAGCCTGGTTAATGTTGGGCAGTATGCTGGTGGTGAAATACTAAAAAAAAAATTGTTTAAAAATTAAATTTTAGGCTTTATGCCCCAAAGGGTTGGGCGATGGCTCCTGTGATTGATGGCCTAAGACCGGGACCGTGGGCTAAGCTCACTGGTCCAATATCATGTTGTCCAGTGGCCTACTAGAACTAGTGGAGTTGATCCCTTTATACCAAACCAAATTTCATGCTAGCAACTTCTATTGCAATAGTATGGGGAGGTCTATAGACCCCCCTATTGCTAAATATTTTAAATTAAAAAAAATCATTTTTTAATTTGTGCAAGAATTTTTTTTAATCTCTTTGCAGATAGTTGTATAGTTAGGGAAAGTGGCCATTTTTTAAATATTTTTTGATAGCGGTCAAAATAAGAAAAATTATATATCAATCTTCATTTATTAGCCATCTTGGATCCAATGATGAGGTTCATTTTATCTCAAGAGGTCATATGTGAAAGTTCCCATACAAAACCCTCATATGAAGCACATCTAGAAAACCCATTTTCAAAACATTTTTCAAACCCCAAATTTACAATAAACCCAACAAATCTACAAACCCCAAAACCCTAAATCTAGAAATAAATAAAAATTAAAATGTGTCTCATACCTTGAAATATATGAAATATTTCATGCATTATCATGGATTCAAATTTGCACTAGATCTTCTCAGCCAAGGGTTATACTAAAGAAAGGATCTTTAAAAATCCCATAATGACTACTATGGCTCTGATACCAAATATTAGGAAAATCATACAAGTTGATCAATATAATTTCTACATAACCCCATGAGAGAAAATAATGCATGTAAGCTTATAAAATAACCATATACAAAGATCAAAGACATGCCACAAGATAACACAAGATATACCTTGAAAAAACCCTCATAGAGAGAAAAACCCAACGTTCAAAAGCATCCACACTCAATGTATTATTCAACAATGAAATATTACAATACACTTACAAAGTATCCATGAATACTCCCAAAATATCAAGTCTCTCTAATGCATCCTTCATGTTTCCAAGCATGAATCCACACATTACATGTCACGCTTAACATATGCACTCCTCAAAAGAGGACTCAATATAATGACAACCAAGCCAAAACCACCAATAGTCAACCTTAACCCCTAAACATGTGCTTTTTTTTATAGACTCAAGCTCCCACAAATACAACCAAATGGTAAGGTAAGACCATGTGACTCAAAACCATGAGTACACAAAATTATTTTCCCCATATTTACTTTTTGGTACTAAGTTTTCCACCATAAAATATTTTTCCATATGTAACACACACATAAAATATCTAACCCAATATTACATACAACTTTACAAGTGGACCGAGATAAATATTTAATGTGGATAAACACATCACCTAGATGTACCACAACTAAATATTTATTTTACATATTTAAATTAATCCAATGTTATGCAAGGTGTACGACACATATTCCTAACACTACATGCTTTGATTTGTAGGTTCTCTCTTTGGTCTTGTTCTTTTTGGATGTTTGTATTCACATGACATTAGAGTTGAGGTTTGTGTGGATATATGGTGATCACTATGTTTGTGGTCATGTATTGTTAATTGTTATTTGGTCACAACATGGAGGTTCCTTTATCTCTTTATTTTGTTGTGTGGAGAACTTGGGAGAGTTAACTTATTGAGACTAGTGGTGAGAGTTGTACATCAGGCTTGTTTGCACACTTTACATATCTTGTGCATGTTCCTTGGTACTACATGATATTGGTTACACCTTACATGTGATTCTATTAATGGATCTTTGGATGCCTTGATCATTTTTAGATTTGACATTACCCATGCAGTGGGAGATCCTAGATGTATATGTTTGTCATTGACAAGTTTGATACATGGAGTTTGTGATTCTAGATTAGGTTGGATATGTTAGTGGCATGAGGTTTACCTATTATGATGTGTTTACCTTGGTTTTGAGGTATGGTTAGTTGAATGTGTAAGCAACTAGCCATGGTTTCTATTTCAATTATGGTGATTATTTATTAACAACTATTGATACACATATGTTACTATTGGATTTAGTGTTTATGTTTGGAAGTCAATTTGAGGCAAGACTTATGTGTCTATATGACAATTAGTGTGAAATAAATTTGGATGAGATCTTATCTTTTGTGCATAAGAATGATGAAGGATGGGAGGATTCATGCTTGAGATGATGGTCACCTTGATTATTGTTGCAGGTATCTTGATGGAGCATGTGAAGCACTTTGGTTCCTTGATGGTACATGTTGACTATAGATAATTATCTATTGGTTAACAGATTTGTCACCTAACTCTATATTTTCATGCCCACGGAGGTGACAAATGTAACAATAGTTGAATAAGTCATAATAGTATTTTATGTCAATTCCCTACTTATTTTACAAGGTGGAAACTACCTTCTTCAGATATTCAATGAATGATCTTTAACTAATATCGCTTTTAACTAGAAATCAAATGAAAGGAGATGCTTTTAACCTAAAAGCTTCAAAAGACATTCACACGACTTCAAATAATGAAAACTTAAACTACTAGAATCTCCAAAAAACTATATTGATAAATCCTTATGCATCCATCACTATAAAAAATTTATTCAAAGATAAGCATTCCACAACAATGAAACTAACCAAACATCTATCATTCCAATAATAGATAATTCACTGGCAAAATACTTAGCATAAGCAGAATAAATCCACACACCATAACACAAAGATTATGCTTGCATGAAATTCACCATTGTCTTTCTATATTGAAACAACAAAAAAATAGTAAAACTAAAGATAGCAGAGTTTTTGCTCTACTGAGTAAAACAAAGTTTTCCCAAAAGATCCCCCGACCAAGCATCCACCCCCAAGTTTAAAGATTAAAAATTATCTTGATAATGGTTTCTTGAAGAAAACCATTTTAGAAATTAAAAATAAAAGTCTTTAAAGTATCACTAGAGCCAAATTAAAGAAAACCATAACAACTAAAAACTAATTAGCGGTCCCAGCTCAGACTTTTTCGCTTCCAATTATTTCCACCTCCTGTTGCTCCAGTAATGCCTCCTGTGCCTTTACTCTTTGCCTATATTCCTGGTACTTGGTGACAACTGCAATAATGTTTTTGCTTCCTAGAGTCATGGTGATTTGCAACCTTGTCTTCCATTCGAAAAGTGCACGGTCTGACTCAACAATTGTTTCATAGATGTTGTCACTTTCAGCTTGAATGCACTCAAACAGGTTTGTAAATTACTCAATTTTCTGAATGAGTCTGCAATGGCTATCACAAGATCACCTACCTCCTTATGATAAACCTCCTTATACTGCCTTGATATGTCTGCAACATCCAAGACTTTCCCATCAAACTCATATGTGAGGTCCACTTCAAGGGCACTGAAATTGTCCTTGATCTTCACCAATATGTCAAAATATTTTTCTAATACTTTATTGATTTATTTGATATAATCCTTGATAGGCCAAGACTAGGGCAGCGAGTCAAATGGATTTGATTTTTAATAATTTATTTTAGTTTGGTCTATATGTGTCAATCTGGGGGCGTAAACTTGTGAAAGGTATCTTGGCAATTTGCACAAGGGTTGAGAGTCGTGAGATGAGGGGTTATGAAGTGCGGCTAGAAAAATAAATCTATTGTAAACTGAAATAAAATTGGCAACATGAACTATCACTTCCTAATGACAAGAATTGTTCTATCCTATTTAGGCGACAAGAACTGTGCAAAAATTATAACAAACTCTAAAACACACAGATCACATAATTAAATCCGAAACATGGAAACCAATTGAAATTAAATACCAATTACAAGAATTATGATATCTTTTTCTAACATTTAACCAATCCAAATAATGCATAAATAATAAAACACACTTGCAGAAATAAAATATGTACATTCGTCGAACCACTGAAGAGTGGGTGCCCTTCCTCCCAGTTGTCAATTGAAGAAAATAATTAGAGAAGTTTTGAGATCAACTCAAAATAGTAATATTGAATTTCTAAATAATATGATTTGATACATTCTTCCTCCCTCTGCGTGAATACAAGATGGCTTATATAGCCTTTTACATAGATAATGAAATTTCTATTTTATGCTTACAGTTTATACATAATTTCTTGTGGTGGAGATTTGTTGAACATTTTTGTTGAAGGATGAGATGGCCCATGACCATTATTTATTGAGGAAAATAAACCATTTTACATAATAGTTGTAAATATAGGTGAATGTTTGTGTGGCCTGTGGCCAATATTTCTTAACCAATTTCCTAACAATAGACTATTTATGCATTGCTGACATACAACAGAAAATCACCATAATATAGGAAAGGTTCCACGATATTGTGGAAGAATATGATTTGAAGGAGCTATGAAATGTATGCACATGTCATGGAAATATTTACGTGGATCCTCTATCCTCCTTTCATGGTTATAGGAGACCATTAAGGAAATGTTGTGGTATCTAGTTGGTAGCTACGATGGCATACAGATGGAGGGATAGACAAATGATAATGGAGTATAGTGCATTGGCATTAGCATGTATCTTATTACATTAACACTGAATGTTAAGTAACTTAGCATAAGATATAGATCCTTTAGTAGTGACAAGAGCTCCAATAACTTGCCTGTTAGTAATAATAATATAATAATTAATTTCCATATTTTAGTCTTAAAACTGAATTAATTACCTCTTATGTATTTTAATTATTAGCAACATAAATGGTACGATTTAATAGGAAAATGGAATATAAGAATGGATATAAAGGTGTGTGAAATAGGTTAAAATATGGCATAAAATGGAATGAGAATGACTCTCATCAATCCTCGTATATTGACAATTTCCAATCCAAGGAATCAAACCAATTAGGATCAATTTCTTTGGGATTATCTACCATTTTTTCTCTAATCAATAAAGTGTGATCCATGGAGAGAAATTATGTGACTTCCTTAGAAATCACATATGTGCTACTATGTTCCCTTTTGATCTGCTGGAGTTTAGTCACCAATTCCTTTCTTTTGACAGACACATTAACATAAAATTCCACAAATTTATGGATGTAGAGAAGGCCATCTTGATAAATCCTTTCTATCCATTCATTGGCATCTTTAGCATAACCTAATTTTTTCTTAATGCTTTGTACAATGTCAGGATCAATACCTTGAACATTTGAGCTTGAGGCTTCCTCAGGGGTCAGAGTCACAATTGATGAAATGAAATTTCTTAAAGTAAGAATATGAGATTGTAATTGGAGGTTCTCCTTTTTCTGTTCCTTTGCTCTTTTAATTAATGCATTAACAGAGTAATCAGTATGATAGACATCACCTTCTAAATTAGATGGCCCCATATCCACATGAGTGACCTTGTAGTTGGCCTCTATTATCTCATTCTCATTCAAGTCTTTTAAAGGTTCAGCAATTTCCAGTAGTTGATGCCCAAAAGTAGAATCGGTGACCATTTGTGACATCCTCTTGGAATTTTTGGGTTTTGGAGGGCCTTGTAGCAGCATAGCAACTATATCCACCTCAACCATCATTGGAGGAATGTGTTTCCTTTTCTTCTCTACCGCTTTCTTTAACCATGTTGGAGAGGAAGCTACAAGCCCAATGTCTCTGTTTTCAACACTTACATTCTCCATTTTCTCAACTGACTGAACATAAACAGAAGTATCTTGTACCAAAGAAGAGGGAACTTCAAAGAATGTGGGAAAAGGATTATCTTCAATTATATGCTGGAAAATGGCCTCAAAATCTGTAGGTGTCAGTTTTTCCTGACTGGCCCTTTTCTTAGGTGCCAAGGAGGGCATATTATCATGTTCACAAATTGACTTTAACTTAGCCCCTGTATCTCCTGTCTTTTCTCCATATCCTCTTGATTTTGATCCAGTTCCAGATGACCTAGTCATTTATTTCTTAGATGATATGTTTGTGCCAAAGGCTTATGCAGTCCCTTGTTCATTTTTCTATGAAGCCCTCGGATCTTGAGGAGAACCTGCTCCTTGTCGCCATTTCTAATTTAACCAGTATGAAGTTCTTCTCAAAATAGGAGCAGAACGAACCATTAAATCTGAGACTTCATCCTCTGACCAAATAATTTTGTACAATGGTTTAGCAGTAGAGGCCTGATATTTGAGATCAATAATCACTGAATCTTCCTCCACATCTTCTGGAATGTTAAAGGAGATACCAAAAGTTTGTATCTACTTTAAGGTCAACCTAATAAAAATTATCCTTAATACCTCACCTTCATCTGTATAGTCTTCCCAAAAATCTTCAATGTCTGGGTGATGTTCATAACTGCTGGCTCCATACAAATTTAGTTTAACATAGCCCTTGCTATCAAAATTAGTTCTCATAGGAAAATACTAAAAATTAAACTCATTCAAGGCTTTCACTGCACCCCTAGCAATATTATTAATTTTATAGGAAAATGAAGGCATGGAAGATGGAAAAAAATACCCCTTTCCCATGTTTGAATACTTAACATTCACAATGGCCATTTTCCAGAAAAAATCAAGAAAAAAAAGGAAATCACTTGGATAGAAATGCAACTTCAATGGAGCCTTTTCAAAACCTTCAATTCTAAGATAATAAAATTTATCAAACTGAATGTAAAAACTTCCAAATCTCATTACCAAAGTAGTTGCCTCAAGTGAAACCCAAAGCTCAATATTTACATCGAGTCTTCTTACAATCTCCATCAAGAATGCGTCATTGATGCGATAGTTGTTTATCATTCCAACTTATTTAGTGAGTTGTTGAAAACTTCTATACACGGGCGTGCCCAGCGTTGGAGACCCTTGAGGTTCCAACCCTGACCAAACATCCTCTTGACTGGCTAAAATATAAACCAGATATGAGCACATACAAAATGCAATAGTTTGCCAAAAATTTACCAATTGCTCATTGAAGTGATATCTAATAATATCAGCCCAATCTATAAATTTATTTTCACTACAAATCACTAGAATGAAATGGCACATCCAAAATTTGAAAGAGTCTGAATATGCATTTCCAACCACACAATGCAACAAGGTGATAGCATCTGAAATTTCATCCTTAAAATGAACTCTTTTAAGATTTGAGGGCAATTGAGACTTACCCTTTTTTCTCGGACTTCAACCAATTCTTTGTGATGGATTTTCTTCACCATTCTTCATTCATTATGTAAAAATTGTCACTGATAGCTACTAAATGCGCGGGAAATGACCTCAGGAGTGATTCTCACAATGACAAACCCGTCCAAAACTTTAATTTCCTAAGTCTCTGGAATGTACCCCCTCACACATGCAATCATCAGGTCGACGCTTTGCACAACTTCCGAAAAACTTCCAGCACATGCCAAACCACTTTGCAAAATTTTCTCCTAATGGTGTTCTGCTACTTTGCTTCAGGCGCACTAAGAACTCCTCTAAATTAAGGTTTGCAATTTCAATGTCCTTTACGCCAGACTGGTGATTTTTAATTCCACTTTGCATGAGAATAAATCCACTGACATAGAATGCTTGTACTTCAAGAAATATTGACAGAGAATAAGGATGCAGGCTAAATGAATTAGTGAATAATTTTCCACCAACTTATGTCATTATTTTGACAAGATGTGCATTTAATGCGGCATTCTATTTCATTTCTCAAAAAGATAGCCTTTATACCTACATGATTTTTTTTGAAAACCCTGAAAATACAACTCAAGGTTAGTCTGTACATATCATTTAATGAGGCGGTGACTCCTTTGAAAACTGAGAAAATACACAATGTCATGTGGTCGTGGAAACTTAGAACCTTAGAACTAAAGTCGGGAGTTTCAAAGTTTTGAAAACCTTTGACTCTCTGACTTTAAAGACAACCACCAAAGGATTTCAACTTAACAAAGGGAATCAAGTCGAACAATCGGGAAGTTATGAAAATCTAGAACTCCACAACAAGGTTATGAAACTTGGCGTACTAGCGACTAGGGTTAGGAAAATACAAAATCCGCGACCTTGAGCGATTGTTAAGAGAAATAAATGACAAGGCATTGAAAATGAATGAGGAAAAAGACCCGAAAGGCCTAAGGAGGGGAAGTTTAAAATTGTTGGTACTAGTTTAAATGTCACAAGTAACATTATCTTGATGTTTGAGTTTAATTTTTACCCTTTATGCAATGTATACAAAAATTGGGAGAATGTTAGGAAAAGGTGTGTTGTACACCTTACAAAATGTTATGATGTATCTTATTATTATTTTTGGTGCACCTAGGGGATCTAGGGATGCGTACATAACATAGGCTAGATATTCTTGGGACCCCTTTATGTTGTTGAACACACCAGATATTGAGAGGGGGGGTTGAGTTAGTATCAACAAGAACTTAAACCCGTCTAGAACTTAAAAAATTTCAGCACAGATCAAACTTCAAACCAAAAACTTTAAATAGATCAACAACAATGAAGGATATAATATTTTAAATCTTTAACAAGTTTAACAACCCTCAACAATGAAGGATACTACAATTCTATACTTAACCAAATTAGAAGCAATGAAATTGAAACAAGAAGCACACATCCACAAGATAACACCAAATTTATGTGGAAAACTTGAGGGAGAAACCATCGTAAGAGTTAAATAACAATATAGAAGCTCACTACTTACAAAGTTACAATTAGGCTCACTCTTAGGGACTTGCAGACTAAGGCACACAAACTTAGAGAAATATACAAGGGACTTATAAAACTGAAGCACACATAGCTCTAGGGTCAAGATACAAGGACTTGATGAGATTCACTATCTCAAAGCAAGATGCAAGAATTTTATAGAAAAATTACAATATTTTTCAACACGACACTCTACTGACTGATGCATTATAGCACATATGATATTTCTTTCACACACTTTCACACTTTATTTTCTAGATATTCAATTCATTTTATATTCACACACCTTCACTCTTGTATACACATCTTGCATCTGAAATGTTCTTGCATTTACATCTATTGCAAGACCTCAAAACATCAATTAGGTTGGCTAGAAAGAAGATAAACAATGATTTCAACAAGTCAACCACATTAACATAAAGAGATCATATCCAAGGGATAGAGAAGACCAAAAATAATCTTATTACATCTTCTAATGTGATCCCAAGAAATTTACATGCTAGCGCACATCAACCCAAACCGACAATAAGGAAACATGTAGATGAAGTGTGTAACACATCATCAGTCAACCCAAAAACATAACTTCAATTGAATTTACTCAATGCAGTTCTAACCAAGATAGGTTAGGACCAAAATCCATCTTAACACAACTTCATATGTTTTTCTAGTGCAAACCCTCAAGAACATAGTGTAAGCAAGAGAACAAGCACTATCAACCATATATCCATAAATAACCCAAAATACCAACCCAAACATAATTCAACACCAAAATAAATCAACCACTGATGTGTGGATCACAAAGGTATGTTCTTTGAACATCCAAAAAAACTTAAAATCCCTTATAATTTTATACTTTCATGCCACCAACAACTACCACAACCCAAATAGGAACAAAATACTTCATCCCAAAAGCATAGAATATACAACCATGAGATGTAACATTAATAGATCAACTTGCGTACAACTTTAATACATTAAATTAGAATTGAGACACTACATAGACACTAAGAGCACATTAACCAAGCTGTAGGAGTAGAGACATCAATGTGGAGAAATAAAAAGCATTTCTCAGACCAATCCAAATACCCAACAACAATGCCAACCTTTTGCAAATAAATAAAAACCTCCTCGACAACACTGGTGACCTAAAAAGATAGGAGTGCAATGTCCATAGAGCACAAACACTAAATCCCAATATATAAGAGCACATCTCTAATAGCAGAGGAATGTGAATAATTCTCCCAAACAATCTTCATAGCAACTTCTTGGAACAAAAAAAATTCATCAACTTGTGGAGGCTAGAACAACTTTGCAACAACACATGCATCTTCAAGAACAACATGAGAGAGAATAAAACATAATATAGACCATCATAAACATCTCTCTATCATCAACATCACTTCTAATCCTCATCTTAATATATCATTATGAAATCAACTCTATTGACATCAACCATACTCAATACTTCTTTCATTATCATCAGTCAAGGCAAGACATCCAACCATGAAATTCAACAACACCATCATACAATAATTTTAGCCCAAAATGAATTTTTTCAACAATGATAACCATTTCCAAGCAATAAACACTGCCACAATCTCACCAAGTATTGATATCAAGGACATCAAATTCCAACAATCTCCCCTACTTCTCAAGTGTTGACATCAATGAAAACCAAAAATCAGTGTTCACATCAATGAAAATTACTACCAACAATCTTAAAAACATACTTAATAATCTCACCAAGTGTTGACATCAATGACAACCACTACCAACAATCCCCCCTTTGGCATTGATGACAACACACACCTACCCACTCTCCCCCTTTGACACCAAGGACAAAGGGCCACACATATTTTCACAAAACAACAACACATACTCCGACTTCAAGGATAAGGGGCCAAATATCTTCAATTGAAACAACACATTTTCCCCCTTTGACCATTTGCATATTTGCATCAAACTCTCCCTTACTACCACCTCCCCCTATGAGGTAGCACACATCAATCCAAGGAAAAAGATATGACATGAATCTCTCCCCCTAGATAGATGCACCATTTATGTATCTAGTTAGAACAAAGAGGGGTAATAACCCCTAACTTCTATTAGAGATACTAAAAAGTATCCTTTGTAAGTGCCTTTGTGAAGATATCTGCAATTTGATCCTTAGTGAGCACATAGTCCAATCTGACTTCATGCTCTACAACCTTTTCTCTTAGAAAGTGATACCAGGTAGAAATATGTTTAGTTCTTGAATGCATTATCATATTCTTGGAGGTATTAATTACATTGGTATTATCACACAATATTGAAATGGGTTCATCATATACCACATTTACATCCTTCAATTTTTTCTTCATCCAAAGCACCTGGGTGCAGCAAGATGTTGCAGTAATATATTCAGCTTCTACTATGGATAAGGGCACCGAGTATTGCTTCTTATTGAACCAAGAAACCAATCTGTCTCCTAAGAAAAATGTACTTCCACTTGTACTTCTCTGGTCATCCACACATCCTACCCAATCAGCATCAGTATAAGCATTCAAAGAAAAAAATTCATCCTTCTTATACCATAGACCATAATCCAAAGTTCCTTTTAAATATCTAAAAATGTTTTCATTGCCTTCTCATGTGATTGCTTAGGATTAGCTTGAATTCTAGAAACCAAACATACTGCATGCATGATATCAGGTCTAGAAGCAATCAAGTATAAGAAACCTCCAATCATAGACCTATAAAGAGTCTGATCAACCTCCAAAGACTCATCAGATTTTCTCAAGTGGCAACCGGTCACCATAGGGGTACCAACTGGTTTGGAATCCTCCATTCCAAAATTCTTCAATATTTCTCTTACATATTTAGCCTAAGAAATAAAGATACCACCATCTTATTGAATAATTTAAAGTTCAAGGAAGAAAGACAATTCACCAATCATAAACATCTCAAATTATTTCTACATCTCCTTTGTAAACTTCTTACACATATCATCATCAATTTCTTACACATAACATCATCTCCACTAAAGATGATGTCATCAACATATACAAACACAATAAAAAACTTGTCTTCTTGAGCCTTAATTTAAATATTTATATCTATAGTACCTTTCTTGAAACCTTGTTGAAGTAAATACTTATCCAACTGATCATACCAAGCTCTAGGAGCTTGCTTGAGGCCATAAAAAGATTTCTTGAGTCTGCACACCATGTTTGAATCTTCTAATGATTGGAAACCATCTAGTTTCTCAATATATACATCTTCCTCTAGATCACCATTCAAGAAGGTAGACTTGACATCCATCTAATAGAATTTGAAGTTATTATGAGTAGCAAAAGCAATAAACATCATTATCGCCTCTATTTTGGATACCAGAGCAAAAGTATCCTCAAAATCAATACCCTCAACTTGTGAATAACCCTTCCAAACCAATCTGGCCTTATTTCTCATAACTTCACCATCTTCATTCAACTTGTTCCAGAACACCCACTTAGTTCCAATCACATTCTTATCAGCATGTTTGGGAACCAATTCCCAATTTTGATTCTTCTCTATTTGATTCAGCTCTTCTTCCATTTTCTTTATCCAACCATCATCTTTTCTAGCATCAATAAATTTCTTGGGATCAACCTTTGACAGTAAACATATATTTACTCACTCACTTGCTCTTGCAAGCATTCTCTTGTTCAACACTCCTTCATTCTTGTCTCCAATAATCTGATCTAATGAATGGTTCCTATACACATACTTTGTTGGAGTCTTGGGAGCCTTCATTGGTTTTGGTTCCTTCTCTTCTTTCTCTTCTTCTTCTTCTTCAATCCAAGGAGGTATATCAGATTCACAAACCTCTTGTTCTTGTGAGATCTGATACAAGTCTTCATATGCCTTAACATTTGTGCTTTCAATCATCTTTCCCAACCTCTTGTTGTAACATCTATAAGCCTTGCTCCTGGTTGAGTAACCAAGAAAGATTCCTTCATCACACCTTGAGTAAAACTTTCCAAGGTCTCCTTCATCTCTTCTGATATAACAGTTGCTTCCAAAATTTTTGAAGTGTCTAATAGTAGGGGAGCTTCCATACCACAACTCATAAGGTTCTTAGTGCTATTGACCCTCAACTACACTCTATTAAGCAGATAGATAGTGGTGTGGACTGCTTCCTTCTAATACATATCTAGCAGATTAGCATCTTTCATCATAGTTCTATCCATCTCTTAGACAATCCTATTCTTCCTTTCCACAACCCCATTTTTTGAGGGGCCCAAGGAGAAAAATAATGTCTCCTCATACCATGATCTTCACAAAAAAATTCAAATTAATTTGAAGTAAATTCACATCCTCTATTTGATCTTAATATCCATCTCATTCTCTACTTTTTCTTTGAAGATTTTAAACTTATCAAAATATTTTGGTTTATCTCTTAAGAATGTAACCCAAGTCATTCTAGTGTAATTATCTATAAGAAACATGAAATACCTTTAACCTTGTTGAATCCTTGTTCTTTTAGGTCTACATAGGTTACTATGAATTAGCTCCAATGGCATTGTAGTAGAACATTCCTTTCTTTTGAAACTTGTCCTTGTTTGCTTTCCCATTTGGCATTATTTGCATAATGTCTTTCCAGGATTGGTTATCTTAGGCATGTCTCTTACAACATGAGATGAACTAATCTTCACCATATTGTCAAAATTGATGTTCCCCATCCTTTTTGGCCACAACCAACATTCTTCAGATTGAGCCAATAAGAAAATTCTTCCATTAGCCTCCTTTAGATGATAGACATTTCCACTTGTCCTTGTTCCTTCAACAACTAATCTTCTAGACCCTACTTTCTTGATATCACAACCATTAGAATTAAAATTAATATTGTATCCTTTGATGCACATTTGACTGACACTTAGAATAGTATGCTTCAAAACCTTGATGTAGAGAACATCATCAGTCCCATTATTTCCATCAATAGTTATAGCACCCTTTCCACAAATTTATGTTGACTCATCACCACCAAACTTAACAACTTCACCATTGACGTTCTTGAGACTGATGAACCTTCTCTTGTCACTATTCATGTGGTGAGAGCACCCATTTTCAATCACCCAAGCATTTTCTTCTTCCTTCGCATGAAAGGCAGTCCATAGTGCCATTGATCTTTTGTTAATCTTATCAGCCTACAAGGAACTAGACATCTTACATTCTCCAATATTGTCCAATATTGATCTTTTTTTCTTTCAAAGTCATGAATATGGTTTCATCATTTGAATCATTATGCTCATCTTTTGAGGAACAACTAATTTCCTTGGAATAGAGACCTATTTTAACCTTATCTCTTATATTACTATCCTTAGATTCTTTATAGGAACATTTTGATGCAAAATGACTAATCCTTCCACAATTGAAACACTTGAAAGGTAGCTTAACTTTGTATTTTTCGGTGCCTTTCTTTAATCTTATTACAAATTTTTCTTCAACTTCATCAAAGTCATCATTCTAATCAACAGATTCATCTTCTATCTTTTTATTTTCTTTAAACGTTTCTTCTTTCTTTGGAACATCTTTGTCAAATTCTCTCATTTCAAAGGCAATTAGAGCACGAAACATTTTATCTACTAAATATTGATCCAGATCTTTAGACTCTTCAATAGTAGACACCTTATGACTATGGGATTTAGGAAGAGATCTTAGAAACTTTTTCACAATCTCATCTTCTTTTACTTCTCCACCAAGACTTGTGATGCTAGTGATAACTTCATGCACCTAAAGCATATAACTTACAATGTATTCATACTCAGGGTCTCAAATATTCTCTTAAAAAAATTCATCTTGGCTTGCTTTACTTTGGTATCTCCTTTATAGATGTTGCTAAGTTCTCCCCAAACATCCTTAGCAGAACTGCAATTCATCACCTCAAGAGTTTTGAATCAACCAATCCTTACAAGATAGCATTCTTAGCCTTGGGATTCTTCTCATCTAACCTCATTTCAACAGGATCTATTGAAGGAGTAGCAGGAGCAACATAACCATCCTTGACTGATTTCCAAACACCAAACCTAAGAGAGTTTAGATGGACTTCCATCCTCAATTTCCAAAAAGTGTAGTTTGTCCCATCAAACCTAAGACCTTTGTAATCTCCATCATGTGTCATCCCAAACCTTTACCTTAAGCGGTTAAGCTTTTTCAAAGGAAATTTCCTTTGATACCAATTGTTGAACACACCGGATACTAAGAGGGGGGGTGAATCAATATCAGCAAAAACATAAACCCCTCTGAAACTTAAATTTTTTAGCATAGATCAAACTTCAAACCAAAACCTTTAAACATATCAACAACAATGAAGGATATAATAGTTTAACCCTTTGACAAGTTCAACAACCCTTAGAAATGAAAGATACTATAATTCTACCCTTAACCACATCAACAATAATGAAAATAGAACAAGAAACACACATCCACAAGATAACACCAAATTTACATGGAAAACCCAAGGAGGGAAAAACCACAGTGAGAGTTAACTCACAATATAGAAGCTCACTATTTATAAAGTTACAATTAGGCTCACTTTCAAGGACTTGCAAGCTAAGGTGCACAACCTTAGGAAAATATACAAGGGAATTGTAGAACTAAAGCACACAACTCCATGGAAAAGATACAAGGACTTGATGAGATTCACTATCTTAGAGCAAGATACAAGAAGTTTATAGAAAAAATACAATATTTGTCAACACAACACTCTACTGACTAAGGAATTATAGTACATATGATCTTTATTTCACACACTTTCACACTTTATCTACTAGATATTCAATTCATTTCATTTTCACACACCTTCGCTCTTGTAAACACATCTTGCATCTGAAATGTTCTTGCATTTATATCCATCACAATATCTCAAAACATCAATAAGGTTTGTCATAAGGAAGATAAACAATTATTTCAACAAGTCAGCCACAAAAACATAGTGTGATCCTATCCAAGGGATAGAGAGGACCAAAAATAACCTTTGTACATCTTCTAATGTGATCCTGATAAATTCACATGCTAGTGCACATCAACCCAAATAGGCAACAAGGAAACATGTAGATGAAGCGTGTAGCACATAATCAATTGGCCCAAAAACATAACTTCAATTGAATTTACTCAATTTGGTTCTAACTAAGATAGCTCAAAACCCAAATCCATCTTAACACAACATCATATGTTGGCACAAACCATCAAGAACATAACACAAGAAAGAGAACAAGCCATGTCGATTAGATATCCAAAAATAACCCAAAAGACCAACTCAAACACAATGCAACACCAAAATAAATAAACCACTAATGTGTGGATCACAAAGGGATGTTCCTTAAACATCCAAAAACATTTTCAGAGTCTTCTTTTATACTGTCATACCACAAACAACTACCACAACCTAAATAGGAACAAAATACTTCATCCCAAAAGCATAGAATAAACAACCATGAGATGTAGCATTAACAAACCCACTTGTGGACCACTTCAACACATGAAATTGGAACTAAGATACTACATAGACATTGAGATAACATTCACTAAGCCATAAGAGTAGAGACATCAATACAGAGAATTATGGAGCATTTCTTGGACCAGTCGAGACATGCAACAACATTGCTAACCTTCTGCAATTAACATAAACCTCCTTGGCAACATTGGTGACCTAAAAAGATAGGAGTAAAACGTCCAAAAAGCACAAATTATAAATACCAAACTGAAAGAACACATCTCTAACAATGGGGGAATGTATAGCATTCTCCCAAACAATCTTCATAGCAACTTCTTGGAACAAAAAAAAATCATCAACTTGCGGAGGCCAGAACAACCTTGTAGCAACACATACATCTTCAGGAACAATATGAGAGAGCATACAACATAATATAGACTATCAACAACATATCTCCATCATCAACATTACTTCTAATCCTCATCTTAATATATCATTATGAAATCAACTCTGCTGACATCAACCATACTCAATACTTCTTTCATTATCATTAGGAAAGGCATGACATCCAACCATGAACTTCATAAACACCATCATTCAACAATGTTAGCCCAAACAAAATATTATCAACAATGACAACCACTACCAAGCAATTAACATTGTCACAATCTCACCAAGTATTGACATCAAAGTTATCAAATACCAAGAATCTCCCCTACTTCTCAAGTGTTGACATCAATGACAACCACTGCCAAAATATGTGTTGTATGTAACATTGAGATAAATATTTAATATTGAGAAAACTTAGTACCAATGAGTAAATGAGGGGGAAATGGTTTTGTAAGCTCATGGTATTAGTTACATGTTTATGTAATACCACTTGGTTCCTTTGTGCAAGATTATGTCTATAAAACAAAGTACATGTGTAGTTGTTTAAGGTTGGCTATTTTGGCTAAGGGGCTTGAGTGAGAGCACATGTGAGGGTTTGAAGCATGACAAGGGTTGTGTGGTTATATGTTTTTTCATATAGAGTGCATGTAGAGAGCTTTATGTCTTAGAGGTATTCATGGAGACTTTGAAGATGTATTGTAATGATTCTATTGTTGAATAATACATTAGATATGGATACTTTTGGAGGCCAAGTTTTTCCCTCTTGAGGATTTTCCTAGGGTATATCTTATGTCATTATTGATGGTATGTTTTCTATTCTTTTGCATATGGATTATGAATACTTGTTTGCATGATTTTATCTATTTGGATTATGTGGAAATTGTTATAGATGGCTACAAATTTCCTTTCAAGGATTACACCCTACTATTTATATAAAGCATTTTTTATTCTCTTTTAGGGGATGTTAAGGTTTGAAGACTCCAAAAGATGATAAAATGTGCCAATTCAATGTAGGGTAGAAAAAATGTTAGTTCAATCCATTTAAAATATGCATGAGGATTGTGAAATCCAAAAAGTTTAATATTGTAAGTGATTTTTATAACAAAATGTTAATGTGATAGTTTTATTTCTTCAAAAGAACTAGTTAGTTGCAACTAAGGTTTTTCTTTCCCACACTTATTGACATGAGTGTAATGTTAGATTTTATGAATATGATAATATTATTAAAATATTATAAATATCTTGTAGTGATCTATTTGATATTATGCATGGATTTATATAGTTCTTTAATGGATTAATAAGTATTCTCTATTATTCAATATCATAATATTTGATGTATGGAAACATACAACTCGTTGTTCCTTGTGATTTTATGTATTTAATATATCGTGACTATATTGCCCAAAGAATAGGCATCAATCTGTGAAACTTCTTGGTCAATCTCAAACCTTTACGACAAATCAAACCAAATAAGATATGTATGTTACTCGCCGATCTAATAATATATACCAAGGAATAGTCTTAAGCATTCTTAAATGGATAAACTCTTAGAGGATGATGTCCAGTGTCTGCACCTTGCCATTATGTATTTAATTAAAAATGAAAATGCCTTAAGGTATTATTGTGAATATAATTTCTTTAGATGCATGTGTACGGTGACATCAACTAATTATGGGTTATTACAACTAGTCTTGCTTGACTTAGTGAAAAATATGGTGTCAGGCATGCAGTTTGGGTTTAGAGTAAATTATTTTGGTTGTTTATTTTGTTTGATTTGAATACCTATTTAGGTACACCTCTAGGAACACCCTCCCAAGTTTAAGTTTAGCTAAAAGTGTAGGAGAGATAACCCACTCTTAGAGTGAGCCTTTAAGTGTCCTAAGTCTATTGATGATCCTCTTTTTCCCTTATTAAAGACAAACCCTTGGCCTTGAAGGTGGAGAAAAAATCTAAGATTTGGGAGAGATATTTTAGGACCTAAAAAAACCATGGTAAAATTAAAAAACCTCCCATGTCCAAAATGAAGAGGCACTTTTGAGAATAGAAAATATAACTCTTAATGAACCATACATAGAAAAATAATAACCTTCATATTAATAATAGATGAAATATTTGACTTGTAACTCCTCCATAATAACTCATATCCTAAGTTAGGTATCCAAAATAATCACCTAACTCATATGGGACCCACCAATAACATTCAAGAAGCTCCAATACTCAATTATCACACCCAAGTTGAGAAATTTGATAAAAATAGGTTTGTAACCACCATTACTAACTCTACCTCCATGAATGCATATAACAACTAATATCAAGATTCTTGAGGAATATAAATTACAAAATTAATTTCCAATTCACCCTAGATGTCCAAATTTTTTTCCAAGAGTATTGGAGACACATGAATAATACATATGATTGCAATTTAAATGACACCTTAATCCCAATATTGGCCTCTACACACTATTTATGGAGGTATATTGACTTTAGAACTAATGCAAACACACATTAAGGTCACTAGTTTGTTAATAATCTATGTTTAATTCTCTTCCAAGTGTGAAAGTGGGTGTCAAACTAATCTATTAAATGATAGAGTGGGTGTCAAACTTGAATCCTAAGTATGAAGGGCTTCACATCTTGTCGTTAAACTACCTCAAAGTTAGTGTTATATTTACAAGATTCTCAAAAATTACGTCAATTTGATATTGGGGTAGAATATGTCCCCCCTTTGGATTCATTATTACATGATTTCCTTTCAAAAGATACAAAACCATGATTTGATACCATTTGATGTAATTATGACCAAAGGGTCCAATTAAAGATTATCCAACCATGCAAACAAAAGAAAAAAACACCTATTGTGACTTAATTGATACAATAGTTAAACATAAATAGATATTTATTGATTCTTAGTCATAACATTACTACTTATTTAAATGGGCTTATAACATGAGTTCACAACCTTCCAAGATATATGAACATAATTATTTGAAAACCACACAACTCTCATATGATATTACAATATAATGCTCTTGCTATGCTACTAAATGATGAGCATTAGTTCTGAACTATGACATCTCAATATAATATATTCTTAATGCTACTTGTTGGTTTAATTAATTATCTAATTACACTTACATAAGTTTACTTAGGCATTTAATTAATTCCTAGGTTGCATTCAATAGGTAATTAGTTATAATGGGGCCATCCCCCTTCACATGTTTGCATAGGAAATAAGATTCTTTCTAGAAATCTTATCTAGACTTCACATTCTACTAGGTAGTTAGTTAGTTGTCACATGTCATAAGATTATGACACATGTCAACATCATGTTACATACTACATCTCAACCTTGCCTATATAAGGAAGGTTCTTGTACTCATTTGTATCATACTTTATCATACTTCATACCTCATCATTTGAGAGGTCTTAATATCAAGCAAACTCATATTCTTGCATATCCTCTTGTGGAAGGTTTATCATTGTATTTGTAGGTGTTCTTGGGTGTTGAGCTAATCTTCAACTCTTAATAAGTTTACTTAGGGGGGGTATCATGGAGTCCTCCATCCTTCCTCACTTATTTGCATTTCATCTCTTTTTTGGAGATGAGTTTTCTTCCCACTGGATTTTCTCCTTTGCTCCATTTGTAAGAGATTGTATTATCATTTGTACATGGGTGCCTAAAATGGCCATGTAGCCAGGACCCATCATTACATCATTGCATCATCATTTGCATTATCGTTTCCTCCCTAAGTTGCACTTATGGGGGGATCTTATACATTTCTAAATCCTCTCATGAGTTCTATCTCAATATATTCAAGATCATCATTTGATCTAGTTCTCTTCTTGTTCATGCTGCAACAATTTCTTATTCATGTGGATGGTATTCTTCTTGGTTGATCCTTTGAAGTTTGTACAACTTCATTTGGGTTATTGTTCATATTTCCAACACTACCTTCTAGTGGTTATGAATGTTGTTTATATAGTGATTCTTAACAATTGGAATGAATATAATTGACCACAAGGTAGTGCAAAGTTCAATGTAAGATAAATCATGTGTCCATGAAGCTTGTATAATAAAACCTTCTAAAATAAATGCAATGGAGGATAAGTATTGGATCTTGATGAGTTTCACACTATGAACCTCCCTTGGACCAATAAGCTTGGAAATATAACTAGGTATCAATGCAAAGTTCCAATGGTGGCCACATAAGTAAATAATGATTATGAACTAGAGCTATAATATGTTTTTTCAATGATTCTAGAAGTGAGTATGTGCCTTTGTGGTGAGAACATGAAATATTTTTTTTGTTGATGCATGATTACTCTTATACCCTAAATGCTCTTACATCAAGTGTTGAAGATAATGCACCATTCAAAGAACTAGGAGTGACCTTACAAAAATAATTTAAAGCACTTGCAAACCAAATGGATTAGTAAGTAGTATGTAGTGCCTACCTATTCCTAGCATGTGATGTTAGTGGAAGAATTATTTTTTATATATGTTAAGGTGTTAGATTATCATGTTTGATATTATTATTATTCTATGTCCTAATTCTTTGTCTCCTATATGGCTATTTTATTGTTATGATTGATGTAAGTGGCACTAAATTGCATGTGTGATTTGATGCCAAGTCCCTTGAAAGGGGATGGATTTATTTAAAATTGGAGGTATTCTTGGGATGTGTGCATGATACGGGCTTGCCCGAGTGATGATTATTATGCTTTGGTTCATGAATATATGCATTAATATAGATATTATAATCAAATGATATCATAAAATTTATCATTTAAATACAATGAAATTATGGATATGATGTGGTGCATAATGGGGTATTTATGTGATGATTCGACTATATATATGTATGGAGTAGGTATGATTGGTGTGTGTGTTGATTGGTTACTTGTACTAGGTATTCCTCCACCTGGCTCTACAGGTCTAAGTATACCTCAACAGTGGTTATAAGGAGATGCCACATTGGACATTTATTGTTTTTCTTTTCATATCCAATCCAAGATCAAGACCCTTGTTATTTTATCTGTGTTGACCTGAATACTATCATTGGTATGATTTTGGATACCGTAACCCTTTTTGTGGATGTCCTCTGAATGTGTGGTTGATATTTTGTTAAATTTCCCATTTCTGCAATTTAATTCAATTAAATTCTTAAATGGATTTAATAGTGAAATTATAGGTTGAATGATATTGGGAAATGAATTTAATTGATTTTTGAGACAGGGATTATTTGTGTGAATTTCAAATAGATAAATGGAAAAATGAGTTTTATTAATTTAATTTAATTTGATTTGAATCATGTTTTTTACAAAGTAATATATATTTAAAACATGATTAAAATGTGGAATAGTGATTTGGACTGGATTCTAATGTATTATTCTAAATTTTGGGAAATTGAGGATTTAATGTGATTAATTAGAAAAGAAATATATATTATTTTAATGGAAAGAGAAAAAGGGTTTCTATTTTCATTTTATGTTGTGAAATTGGAGAAGTTTTGAGAGGAAAAACCCTCTTTCCTCCAAATTATGATTTTCGTGATTGGATGAGCAATCAAAGGCCATATTGAGTGGGATTTGTTGCACCGGGATAGAAATGGGGAGGAGAACATTCTCGTGTGTGGAATCATGCATCTGCGAGGTGTGTTCAAAGTTTTGCTTGTTTCAAATTTTGATTGAAAATGAGACCTAAGTTTTCCATATCTTCTCAAATGGGTATTTTTCATTTTGAAAGGTTTCAAATGGATTGGTTGGGTGTTAGAACCTCCCAACGCCTTTTGTTTCATAGATTTTGGTGGTAGAATAACTATTATATGTAAATTTTGATAATTTTCCAAAATATGTCATTATCATATGCTCAATTTTTTGGGAAATTTGCAAAATGTGTATTTTATAGCTTAAGAGGGGTGTTAGGCATAATTTCCATCAAAGGGTATTCTTAGAATTTTTTATTTTTAAAATTTAAAATTTTAAAGAATTTTCATGGTGGTTTGGGAAATTTTTAATGGTTTTTGCATTGTGGAATTTTCATAAAATTTGAAGGTTTTGCATGAAAAGGAATGGATTTTTATGTGATGAATTGATTGAACCTAGTGAAATGTGTTAATATGCATTGTGGAAAAATTTAATTGAAATTTGATGAAATTGGAAATTATGCATTGATTTGTGTGCCTTAACTTGAGTTCAAACAAATGTGTTGACTCTAGGACTTAGTCCTTTTGATATGTTATTATGGATGGTTTCCTCCATTGGTTTATGTGCCCCAATGAGAGTTTTTATGTATTCTATTGTGTTCATGCCAATGGATTTGTGATGTGGATCATCATTTGATGCTTGATTGTCTCAACTATCCTTGTATGATAGGCTTGATAAATGTCTACTCTGTGATTGGTGTGAGTGTATACCCCCCTTTTAAAATGTGTTTTGTGTGAGTGTGTTTGGGCTTTATTGAATCTTATAGCATGATGGGAGTGAATCTTATTGGTTTCATGTGGTAGGGTGGCATGGAAACCATCATTGGGGTTCAGAGGTTCAAGGAGCGAATTGACATCAGTATTCTCTTCTCATTAATTCATTTGATCTTTAATTAGTTTAATTTAATATAATTTGATGTTAGAAGTAAATTTTAGTCCTCTCCTTATGTAATTCAAATTAATTGTAATGAAAATATAAATGAACCTCTCTCTTGAGATAAATTGCAATCATTTAGAATTTTAGGGTTTTAGCATTAATTATGTGTCTCAATGTTGGTGCTAAGAATGATGATGAATTTATAATGATGTATTTATTCCTTGGAGTTTAATATTAACTTAGGAACATTTATTTCAGGTTTAAAATGAATTTAGGTATCTCCCAATGAGTTTGAGTGGCCTACTGTTGTACTAGGGTGACCTGGTCAACTCAAGAGTTTCTAGAATCTTTCATAATGTTTCTAAGTATGTTGGAGCAGAATTTTCATTAGTGGGGTGACCTAGTATCACACTAAGGCAGCCTGGTTGACAATGGGGTGACCTGGTTATGACGGATGATAGGTTGAAATTTTTTTATCTCTGATTGGGTGACCTGGTACTTGGGGCAGCTTTATTTCCATACATTTTATATAATGTAAAACCTCTTAAAGAGGGTTATTTAAGGGTTTTATAAGCCAAATCACCCTGTCAGATAATTTTATACCTTTTTTTCCTATGGTGATCGTTTTCATCAACTAGGTCTTTGAAAACCTAGTCAATTTTTCTCTCTTTTTGGTTTGATCAACTCCTCTCAGTTTCAGGACCTCAAATGGGTAAACCAAGTAAATTAAAGTGTTCATCATGGTCCTACTGGTCTAATTATGTTTTTAACTTGTTCTTAAATGTCTTCATTGAGGACTTGTGGGTTATCTTTCATCGTTTTGCATGCACTCTTCCAAAGTTGCTTGATTGGCAAATCAAGGGTTAAAGAGATTGTGCACCTAGTCTTGTGAAGTCTTGGGAAGGTTGTAAACCTTCTTAGTTGGTCTTGTTAGTTTCCTCAACATTCCTTATAGGTTTTGAGGGTTATTTTGTAGTATATTTCCATCTGTGTGATGTCACATTGTGACAGGACATCTTGAGAAGCATGTGGTTTGTCTAGAAGTGACTTGTAGTCATTCCAATTAGTGGAGAGTTGGTGTCTCCTGGTTGGAATCCTTTGGTGAATGTTTGTCCTTTTTTTTGGTTAAGTGAGTCTAGATGTGGATTTGAGGTTGATGATTCCTTCATTCTATTCGGGGTCATGTTGTGAGAGAACGTGATTGTGGGTTATAACTGATCATCATGTTGGAAATGTTCCTTCTCTCTCTCTCTTGTCCTTCATGGTGGATTTATCCCATGAGTGGTTAGCCTTCCATTATTTCCACCTTGCTTATGTAATGGTGATGTCATATTTTTATGATTATTCTTGCATCATTGTGGCTCATGTGATACTTGTGTGCACATCATTGTTCAAGTACAACATGTTTATGTCCTACCTTTAGTGTTGTGGTTGTTGTGTTTCAAAAAAAGGTTGTTTGGTCAAGTTTATCCTTGTGCTTCGGGTGGGGCATTACATAATAAATCATGAAAATATTTAGCCAAATATTTATGACTATCCACCTCAACTAAACTAGCAAGCTCATATGTAAATTATTGTTGTTCTAAAATGTCCTTTGTGATATCTCAATCTCAAGGTCAATAGTAGTATTAACACCACTAGTAGTCACGTGAATATCATTAAAAAACACCATCTCTCTAGATTGGGCTATTACAAGACTCAAGGGATTCTCCTTAAGGGAAATTGAGGATGTGGATGAGACATTGGCATGCAAACAACTCAAATTTTTTGAAGGCCAACTAATGTAAATAAAATGTATTATCTTATATAAAATCATAAAATTTAGCAAGAAATCATATATAAAATGTAGTGTAGAAAAATGTGTTCCTTTACATTTTCACACTATGTTTACATCCCCTTAATTAATTGGACTTAATTAAGCTTCTAATTGCCTAAATTATGCATTCCTAAGCTTTATTATTCTCATTTTCTAAAAGGGAAACTGACATTAAACAAATGCTAACATTATTTCAAACACCTTGGAAATTGTGTGTCCTGGATTTAGGTCCTAGAACCCGTTCACCCAAGGGAGAATGGGTCCTCCTTAAGTGCCAAGACCCAATTTTAAATATATTTTTGGCAGCATTTTAATGATTCAAATTTAAGTTTCAAACGTCATGTTGTGGAATCTATTTTTTGGGAAATTAGATAAACACCTATAAATACAGTTATTTTATCAAATTCAAACCTGGAGAAGCAAGAACACACTTTATGCAAGCATTCTTATAGCAAAAATTATTGTCAAGAGCATTGAAGAGAAAATTTATCAAGCATCTATAGCAACAATCAAGATCATATCATCATGCCAAAGTTATGTGTGTTCATATTATATTTTGGAGCTAACATTGCGATGTAGGTTTCAAGCATCAAATTAAGCAATCATTCAAGCCAATTCATGCAAGATCCAATCCTTAGAGAGATGTGTTAGAATTCAGTCCTCTAAGGGAAGCCATTGAAGGCTGGTAAGTTATGACATATAATTTTTTCATTCATCAATCCTTGTCATTTTTTTATTATTTCATTGTCAAGGTTTAATTACTGATTCGAGGTTTGACCAAGGCAAACCCTTATTCACCCAAAACAAACATTTTTCCCTCTTTTTGTGTGTGCAGATTTGCAAGTGAAGAAAGATTGAAATTGGATCAAAAGAACAATTTTGCAAAGTTTTCAAAGTTGTCATCAAAGTTGTCAAGACACAAAAGCTCACCTACAAAATTTATTTTTCCTGGAAACTAGTGGAATCCAAAGGAATCGAGAGTGTAAAATCAAGATTAGAGGACTGTGAAATCAAATTTTGAATCCCTGTACAGAGACCCATTCACCCTAGGATGAATTTTTCCTAGTAAGACACTCAACAACCACTTTTGGTGATAGATACACATCAATTTTCCCTTCTTAGATCTAGCAGAAAACTATTGTTTCTATCTATGCTATCCTTTATTTTATAAATTAAATTTGTACATTGCATAATTGAGTTCATTAAGTATTTTATTTTCATCACCCAAAAGTGCATTTCAGTCATATCAATCATTTTATGTCATAAATGAAATAGTAGATCCCCTAATAGGGTCGACTCACCTAAGGGTTGAAAGTCAATCCTACCTTTGGAAGATATATTTTCCTAATGAAACTAAAAGAAAAGTACATGTCTTAGATCTATATTCCATTTTGGTCCACATCATCCATCTTTCATTCCCCAACCTATTTTTCTATGTTTCATTCTGGTGAACTTGAAGATCTTACATTATAAGCTTTCTGATTTGGAGATGTTTCAAACCCTAGATCTAGGATTTTTCATTAGTTTGCATTGAATTTCATTTAGGGTTTTCAAAATTTCATTCCATTTAGGGTTTTAAAAGTTGCATTTTTCATTGTTCAAAACTTCAAAAATTCAAAAAATTACATACATATTGCATTCATTTTACATAATAGTCTACATATTAGTATTTTTTAATCATTTAAATAAAAAAATTCAAAATAATTGCATCTAGAAAGTTGTCATTTTGCTTGTTGTTTGTCATCAAATTGCACTTGCATTTCATCATAAATTTTTGGAAAGTTGTAACTAAAAGTGTCTATTTAAAACCTGAATCAAAGACCTTAAATGTCAACTTAGAAACCCATATTTTATTTTTTTTCAACCCCTATGCAAGGACCCATTCACCCTAGGGATAATCTATCTTTATACAAGTCATTTTCTAAATTTTTGAGCATTAATTTGTCTATTTCTGCTTTACATCTTGCTATTTTCATATCTCAATTTTAGTTTATGACATTATATTTTTCTGATTTTTTTTGCATTCAAGTTAATTGGTCGATACAAGTGCTTTGTTCAAACATAGAATTTGCATTCAAAAGACATCATTTTCAGGTTCTTACATTTTACAATCAATCAATTATCATTTCAGATCTGAAATTTTGTATTAAAATTCATTATGGATATGTGTTTTGATAACATATGGATGACCTTAAGATCCTTGGTTGACGTTTCAAGTTGTATTTTAAAGATAATCCTAACCCAATTGACAAAATTCATGAATCTTCACCTCCTAATGAATGTCCTTGTGAGGTGGATATCTTAGGCCAAGATGAAGATAACATGCAAAAATTCATACAAGACTCCCTACATAACTTCGAGAATAATGCATCCTTTTATCCATCCATGCAACAAACAACACCTCCTATAATCCCATCACTTGACATGTTCAACCTTTTGCATCATGAAATTGAAACACAAAGCAAGCCTCAACTATCAATCATGAAAGACCTTGTTAACAAGGACAATAGTGATACTCTTTTGTCCTATGTTCATTGAGTTACTAATACACCCATTGAATTAGAAGAGAGTTATGGTCAAGGCTTCAAAATATTAAGCAAACAAGGATGCAACACAACTAATGAACATGAAAAATCCAATGGTTAGAACAAAAAACATCAGTAGATGCCAAGGGACTAGGATATCAAGGATCTCCTCCTCCTACTACCTCTCCTAATGGGAAAGGTATTCTCTTTCACAAGATTATTTCAAAACACCAATTAAGGCCTCATGAGCATGATCAAGTAACCTTAGATCCTCCACCTCCACCTCAACAAGTTTCCCAATCAAGTAAGCAACCCAATCCCTACAAAAATAAGAAACTAAAATTTCCCTATCCAATGTCTACAAATGAAAGAGCCTTACACACACTCCTTAACCAAGGATGCATACCATTACCACCTATCAAAGAAGATCAGAAATAAAAAAGCATAAATATGTTTCATTGTCAATATCATAGAATTTTTGGTTGTACTATTGATGAGTGTCATGCTATGAAGAGGATCCTTGATGAGTTTGATATTGAAATAGTTCCTTAACATGTGTGCACTTCACTCCTTGCTATACGATAGTTGTAGAATCATAGTATACTCACTATTACATGTATTACATTCAACACAAATCATTTCTATATTGCAAGGAGCACATTATCATCACCTATCTCGGCTCATCCTTGTCCTACATTTGGGGGACAAGGCATTAGATAGACTTGTCCTAGTTTGGAACTTGTTTTTTCCCCTTTGGCTAATCATCTTCCTTCCGCATATGATCAACAAGATTTGGATGCAAATGACTTGCTTTACGTCGGCTCGTATGTGTCATACTAGTATTTTCTTTGTCTTTTTTTTCATGTTCTTTGTGTGATTTCATGTGCATAATGTGATCCCCCGTAACATGTTGCTTGGAATGTCTTTATGTTTGTGAGCCTACTTTGGATTACCCTTTTCACTCTATTGGTGCAAGGATACAAAGGAAGTGAATCTATTGTGACATTCTTCTATTTGTATCTACATTCTTCTTTCTATCGTAACCATTATCTTTTTCATTTGTCTTGTGTTTTCCTTTTGGGGACAATGAAAAGTGTCAAGACATTTAGGTCTCTTCCATGTTGACCCAAAAGGATTCTCTTTGTCTCCTCTATCTATGTGTCATTATTCCTTTGTGCTCATTGCTGTATGATTTATTTGGGTAATGATGATGATTTCGAGCTCAATTATGTCACTATAGCAAAGACATACGTTGAACCCAAATCCATGGATCCTTTATGTGTTATCTTAGGATTGCATATGGGGGAAACCTCCTCTTCATGTTGTAGATTTATTTGGAAACATATGCTTGGCATAAATATTTCCAAATAAGCTCTCATTTATCTTTCGTCTATTGGCTTCTATTATATTCTACTTTACAATAATTTCTCATAGCATGGTGTTTAGCAATTTCTTTAAAGTCGGGGGCATTATGCCTCCTGCTTATTGCTTGCTTGATGTCATGACCTCTCATTCAAAGTGTGGTCTTCTTATTTCATGTGATGTGTATTCTTGTTGGTGACATTTGGATTGATGTCCTTCAAGACCATGACCTTTCATGGTATATGACATTCTTCTTAGTGGTAATACTATGACTTGCATTCCCTAAGGTGCGAATTTTTTATCTCTCGACTAGTCCTCTCTTGATGGTGATATCGAGCGTGATGTTATGTAAAGTGATACCTTTCATTAACTAAGAAAAACCCCTTTGAATATCTTAAACCAAAAATTTTGGCCAATAAGCATAACACAACTTGCTTGGCGGTGCCTTTGTTTCATGAGTGTCTAGCATAACACAACTTGCTAGCCTTGTGATTTTTGTATGTGGCACCTTATCAATTTTTTCAGGGAGTATAACTTTTGGTATGGTTGACGTATGAGAGCCTGTAGACCAGGCATGACTTTCCCATCACCACTTGCTTTGTGGGTACACACCTAGTGTATATTGGACTATACTAGACCTTGTGTGTTTCTTTCCTGTTTGGGCTCATTGAGTGTATATCGGACTACAATTGTGAGTGTGTTTTCATGGCCACCTTACATAACACAAATTTCTTGTGTGTGGTGCCATGAGAGTGTGTTTGATAGACTTGGCATAACACAAATTACTAGTTTTCCTTTTATTTGCATTAATTTTGATATTGTATGATGTTGTATCTTGTGTCACTGCTACATTCTTATGTCTCTTTTTGCCTTTGTTGGTTTTCCATGGGATCTTTGATCCTAGGGGCTTGATTATCCTCCTTGATCTTTGTCATCTTATCTTTCCAATAGTTGTACAATTAGACCTCTCTTGACTTATTTGTTTACTTTAGTGTGAGTTTGAGCATAGGGCTCATACTCTCACTAAAGTGAGGGCTAAATGTAGTGGAAAAATGTACTCCTTTACATTTTCACACTATTTTTGCATCCCCTTAATTAATTGGAATTAATTAAGCTTCTAATTGCCTAAATTATGTATTCTTAAGCCTTATTATTCTTGTTTATTGAAAGGGAAACCGACATTAAACAGATACTAACATTATTTTAATCATCTTGAAAATTGTGTCCTGGATTTAGGTCCTCCTTAAGTGCCAAGACCCAATTTTTAATATGTTTTTGGTAGAATTTTAATGATTCAAATTCAAGTTTCAAATTTTGGCTCTTGGAATCTAATTTTTTAGGAAATTAGATAAACACCTATAATACAACTATTTTATCAATTCAAACCTAGAGAAGCAAGAACACACTTTATGCAAGCATTCCTATAGCTCAAAAATTATTGTCAAGAGCATTGAATGGTAGATTTATCAAGAATCTACAACAACAATCAAGATAATATCATCATTTCAAAGTTATGTGTGTTCATATTATGTTTTGGACCTAACATTGTGATGTAGGTTTCAAGCATCAAATCAATAAATCATTCAAGCTAATTCATGGAAGATCCAATCCTTAGAGAGATATGTTAGAATTCAGTTCTCTAAGGGTAGCCATTGAAGGTTTGGTGAGTTTTCATATAGATTTTTTCATTCATCAATCCTTTTCATTTTATCATTGTTTCATTATCAAGGTTTAATTTCCAATTCGGGGTTTGACCAAGGAAAAACCTTATTCACCCAAAAACAAACATTTTCCCTCTCTTTGTGATCTTGTGTTAGGATCTAGGACTATTGCACATGAATAATGACTTTAACCATGATTAAACTGCTTAAATAAACATAACCAAAATAAAGTGAAGAGATTGACATAAGAGAGAAAAGAGAGAGAAGACAACACAAGTTGATAATGGAGTTCACCAAGATGGCTACATTTCCGAGTCCTCTCCAACAAAGTGACTGATCCTTGATTATGCTCCAAAAACAATTACAAGGCTCCAACTGTTATAAGTCTCCTCACAACTCTCAAACAATAATGAGTTACAAAGTCCTCCCTCACAAATACAACAAGCTTTACTTCAAGCTCCAAATGTACAAAGAAGACAATTCACCATCAAGTCCTAGCTATCATTTCTCAAAAACTCTCTCTCACCATTCTCTACTCCCTAGAATGATTCTCAAAAACCATAAACTAAATTCTAAATGCATACACTTGCACTCTCCTTCACATCACCTGACTGAAAAATCAAAGCCTATAATCCCCCTTTTACACATAATTTTTCCATATGGGGTTAAATCACCATATTTAATAAAATAACCCCCTTACAACAAATTTCCCTTATTTTTATAAATAAAACAATAATATCAACCATTACCCCTTAAAAAAAAAGTCTTTGTCTTTAATTCCTTATTACCTTCCATTCGGGTTCCATATTGTTTACTTTTTTTTTTGTCTTTTCTTGTAGGAAATCCATTTAGAGGTTGATTAGTTTTAATATTAGTTTTAACAACTATAATAAAACCAAACTGTCTCTCGTATATTCATGGCCCTCATAATTTTGGGCTATAAAAATCATAAGAGATTAAATTTGTTTTAAGTTTGAAGGTTAACTTTAATCTTTTATGAAAATATTTTTTGATATTTTAAGCCCTTAAAAATATCATTTAAATCCCTTAAAATCTTTTAAGATCCTTAAAAATCTTTAAAAATCCCCTTAAAAATCTCGTAGTATGGACTTTTAAAACTTAAAAGGTTTAATAATTTAAATATAAGGGAATTCAGCTTTTAAATTCTATTTTAAATAGTCATGCCATCATTTTTGCCACGTCATCATTCATGCCAGATCATCATGGTCAACCCTCAACTTTGACCGACCATAACTTTCACGTACGGACTCAAATTTGGTCCGTTCAAAATGCGTCTGAAAGCTCTTGACAAGATCTTCGACATGGTGATGAAATTTGGAGCATGTGGAATGTTTCAATTTTTATGACAAGTATCCACCTGGATAGGCCCTCCCCACTAGAGAACTTTTGGACCTCCAAAAGTTACATTTATTTAGAATTTAAGTGAGGGCATGGCCTCCCCACTTGTCTTGTATCACTGTCCATCTATACACCTGACTCATCACCACAATCAGGATTTCAATAACATTGTTAAACATATACATCATTCTATCACTTCCATAAGCATCTACATCAACTGTTACAACCATTAACCAATAAACACAGACTAATATCAAGCTGAATAACAATGTAGATACAAAAGAGAATGAATCAACATGTCTATCTTTCAAATCAGGAACATTTTTACCTGAGGGAACCTCCAAATTCCCAACCAAAATTTGTGGACTTGGATCATCAATGCTTTCATTTATTGTTTCCTCATGTTGTACTGTCGGTGTATCCTACAACATCTAATTAGCTTTGATTACCTCATGAGCATGTCCAAAACCACTTGAATTAATAGACATAAGAGACAAATATTTACTTGCATTGATCACCCTTTTTAACTGCCCTATGTTTGCAAAAGATCTATCAGTCTTGATTCTGTGAGAATGTACAATATACCTGATACCATCTTTAATCAAGTGATAATTATTGAATTCCTTGTAGAAAATAGCCTTTCGATCATATAAATAAGGTCTACCCAATACTATCCCACATATATCTAGTGGAACCACATCAAACTGTACCTGATCAACAAACTTACTTGTGATTGTGAATCTCAAAATGCACTGCCTTATTACTTGTAATTCATTATTTTCACAAACCCAACCTAGTGGATAAGGTTTCTTATGCTATGTATTTTTCAATCCCAAGTTCCTTACAACATCTTTATAAATTAAGTTAACTTGAGATCCACTATCTATGAGTGCATCAATTTTGGTATGCTTAGCAACAACCCTTATGTGAAAAAGCTCATTTCTTTTCTTATCTTTAGGGAGATCATTAACTTGAGAAGTAGAAGCACAAATAGTAACAGAAACAATAGAAGATTTACCTTTTAATCCCATTGTTGTTATATTAGTTTCATCTTCAAACTCTGAACCAAGATCCATAACAACATTTGCAGGCTCCTTCTTACCTTTCTATTTACAAGCCCATTTTGGCTTCAATTTTGGATGCAACTGCTAGCAATGATCTTCATCATGACCTTGCCTGTCACAATGAGATCATGTGAGCTTATCATCCTTCTTCTTAATTGTAGTTGTCTTCTTCCCCTTTCCTTTATCTTCATATTTACCTTCAGGCTAAGATGGCTTCCTGTCAGACTTATCAATGAAAGTACCCTTACCTCTTGACTCTAAGTGTGTAGCTTGTACAAAAATTTCATCCAGATTACTAGGATTCAAAACCAAAATAGAATGTCTTAGATAAGAGTGAAGAACACCTATGTACTTAAGCAAGGTATCCTGGGTGTACAATGGAACATTCAATGCAATAGCCCTTTTCCTGAATTCATGGGTGTACTCTTGGACAGTTTGACCTTTCCCTTGCCTAAAATTTTTCCAGTCCATCATTAACTATTGCATACGGCCTAGGGGATAAAATTACTTCTTAAGAGCATTAACAAATTATGCCCAAGTTAAACTGACTCTACCATGTTGTGAAATTTTTGTCCGAGTTCTACTCTCTCACCAGGTGAGAGTTGTTCCTTCCAACCGAAGAGTAGCTAACTAGATCCTAGAAGCATCATCAAAGAGATTTTGGAATCTACAATAGACTTCTACTTGTTGAACCCAGTCATCTAATTTCTCAGTATTCAATTCCCCACAATACTTAGGTAGATCAAATTTTACATCCAATTTAATTTTAGGCTTATGTGCAACCTTGAAAGGATTAGCAAAAGAAATAGAATCAATAGAAGAAGAAGGAGAAGATGGAGAAGAAGTTTCTAGAGGCTCATCACCACCTCCTGGTATTTTTCCTTTGTCTTTCCGATCTTCATACTTTTCTCGCTTTGACGAATCTCCTTTTTCGTGCTTCTTTTGTTCCCACTTTTCTTGCCTTTCCTAAAAAATAACTTCTACCATTGCCTTCATTTCGAGAAAATCTTTTTGAAAACTCTTCTCATCAAGCTCTGAACTTTTACCAGCTTCCAATCCCCCATCCTTGGAAAATTTATTCATTTTCCAATCTCAAGATTATACTCTACAAGCAGGCCTTCACCTCACTGTTTGTTGGATCACATTATCATTCACCTCTGCAAACACTAGTCACAACAAAGATATGATACCACTTGATCTGGCGTTAGGATCTAGGACTGTTACACATGAATAATAACTTTAACCATGATTAAACTATTTAAATAAACATAACCAAATTAAAGTGAAGAGATTGACGTAAGAGAGAAAAGAGAGAGAAGACAACACAAGTTGATAACGGAGTTCGCCAAGATGGCTACGTCTCTGGGTCTTCTACAACAAAGTGATTGATCCTTGATTATGCTCCAAAAATAATTACAAGGCTCCAATGGTTACAATCTCTTCACAGCTCTTAGACAATAATGAGTTACAAAGTCCTCCCTCACAAGTACAACAAGCTTGACTTCAAGCTCCAAATGTACAAAGAAGACAGTTCACCATCAAGTCCTAACTCTCATTTCTTAGAAAATATCTCTCACCATTCTCCACTCCCTAGAATGATTCTCACAAACCATAAACTGAATTTCAAATGCATACACTTGCACTCTCCTTCACATCACCTGACTAAAAAATCAAAGCCTATAATCCCCCTTTTATACATAATTTTCCCATATGGGGTTAAACCACCATATTTAATAAAATAACCCCCTTACAACAAATTTCCCTTATTTTTACAAATAAAATAATAATATCAACCATTACCCCCTTAAAAAAACAAATTCTTTGTCTTTAATCCCTTATTACCTTCCATTCGGGTTCCATATTGTTTTTTTTTTTTTCTTTTCTCGTAGGAAAGCCATTTAGAGGTTGACTAGTTTTAATATTAGTTTTAGCAACTATAATAAAACCAAATTGTCTCCCGTATATTCATGGCCCTCATAAGTTCGGGCTATAAAAATCATAAGGGATTAAATTTGTTTTAATTTTGGAGGTTAACTTAATCTTTTATGAAAATATTTTTTGATATTTTAAGCCCTTAAAAATATCATTTAAATCCCTTAAAATCTTTTAAGATCCTTAAAAATCTTTAAGAATCTTTATAAATCCCCTTAAAAATTTCATAGTATGGGTTTTTAAAACTTAAAAGGTTTAATAATTTAAATATAAGGGAATTCAGCTTTTAAATTCTATATTAAATAGTCGTGTCATCATTTTTGCCACGTTATCATTCTTGCCACATCATTATGGTCAACCCTCAACTTTGACCGACCATAACTTTCACGTACGGACTCGAACTTGGTCTGTTCAAAATGCGCTGGAAAGCTCTTGACGAGATCTTCGACATGGTGATGAAATTTGGAGCATGTGGAACACTTAAATTTTTTATGACAAGTATCCACCTGGATCACTTTTTGTGCAAATTTGTAGGTGAAGAAGGATTGAAATTGGATCAAAAGAACAATTTTGCAAAGTTACCAAAGTTGTCATGCCACAAAAACTCACCTACAAAATTTATTTATGACTTTATGATAGTGGAATCCAGAGGAATCAGGAGTGCAGATATGGGATCAAAAGACTGTGAAATCAAATTTTGAATCCCTATACAGAGACATTCACCCTAGGGAAAATACACCCTGGTAGGACACTCAACAACCACTTTTGGTGATAGCTACACATTAGTTTTCCCTTCTCAGATATGTAAAAAAATTGTAGTTTCTATTTGTGCCATCATTTATATCGGCATTTCAAGTTTTACATTGCATAATTGAGTTCATTAAGTATTTTATTTTCATCTCCCAAAAGTTCATTTTAGTCATATCAGTCATTTTTTTTCATTAAGGAAATAGTAGATCCCCTAATAGGGTTGGCTCACCTAAGGGTTGAAAGTCAATCCTACCATTGGAAGATCTCTTTTCCTAATGAAATTAAAAGAAAATTAGGCATCTTAGATATATATTCCATTTTGATCCACATCATCCACCATTCATTCCCCCACCTATTTTTCTATGTTTCATAAAAATAGAAGATCAAATAAAATCCCACGGGTGAAAATAAAGGTGGGGAGTGTGGGATAAAATAAGATCATAAAATGAAGCACTAAATCATCTTAAATGAAGGTATAATGATGAAGCACAATCAAAAGGGATCCAAACCCTAATGAGATTTGAAATATCAGTTTCTCTTCTCTTGTCTTCTATTCCTTGATGATGGATCATAGAGTTTAATCCAAAATATTGATAGAAAAAACTCACACAGTCAAATCCATAAACATCTCAAGCTAGTATCATGGACTATGAAAATTTTATGTTTGTAATAGAATTATGCAATTAGATCATAGGAAAAATTCTAAGGCCAAAACCCTAGGTTATTAGGAATTTCAGGCTCACTAATAATGTTATAAGGGAATACAAAACTTTACCTAGTATGTTGTAAATGATGTTGGGAAGTGATTCACTAATATGTAGAAAATTAGGGCCTTATTCATATTAACACCTTAGAAGATGTAAAATGACCAATCTTTATTGTGGTTTGGGTCCACACCTATGAAACTAATCTCAACAAATATAAAAATGATATGGTACACATAAATAAACCTAGACCCATTGAAGTGAACTAGCTAAAATCTAAAAATTGGAATTTTCTTGCCTATGTGTTTGTGATTTGAATCTAGAAAAATTTAGTTTACAAACACCATTTGGGAACTTGTTAGACAAAAATTATGTTACCCTTAATTAAGCCCTTAGATAGTTCAATTCAACAATTTTGAAACAATGATAAAAGACAAAATACAAGCATGTGATATGCCTAGGATGATGTATGCTCTTCTTTATAATTAGGTTCCTCAATGATGTGTTATGATAATGTGCAAGTGAATTAGAGAATGCAACACCTAAGTATGGTTTCAAATGAACGAATGACTATCCTTAAATACAACTGTTATCTCCTAGAAATGCACCCTATGCAAAGTTATGAAACTAAGCTTTCTGGAGAAACATGGGATCATTTCAAGGCTGTGGGTCACCTAAAGCTGAAATGAACTTCCGGATAGGATGGCTTCCTAGCTGGTAATATCACCTAAACTACTGACTTGATGGGAAAAGGATAAGGATACAATTGCATAAAATGAAGAATACTGGAAATATAAAATAAACTGGGTGATACACCAAATTGACAAGAGATATGAGACACTCAGATTACACTTGAATATTGATGATGGATATGAAACTGCACAACAAGTTACTGTAGATTCATGCATAAATATTTCACAGACAGGTTTGACTTGCACACACTCTCAAGAAGGAAAGCATTTTTCACAAATTACAAGTTCATGTGCAATTCTATAAACACAATTTGTAACCTGCATAATACTACTTTTGCAAAGAAAGGCATGCAAACATGAGATAAATCTATAAGGAAATAGAAAAATTTCACAAACTAACTTGATCAATCACCTGAAAATGCATAATGTTTTGCAAGAAGAAGAAGGAAAATTGAATCATCAATGGTAACCAAGGTAAATTTTGTATATCATGCTCCAATATGAATTACAAAACCTGCAAAAGTATGACAAGGGACTCTAAAAGTCACAAAAGTCTTTTTCTACATATCAAGAACTGAACTAAAAAAGAGTCACTCTAGTGACTATATGAATCAACTCCCACCAAAATCCATAAGAATAAGACTCCCCAGCTGATTGGGGTCGGATGCATGAAAAAGGCCTAAAATATAGCACCTACATCTCCTCAACAAAGGTTCCAAGTGCTGAAATAGTCAAGTTTGGCCATGTCAAACATGAAGGCATAATAAACCACCCCTAAAAGCTCTCAAATCCTCATAACCGAGTAAAAAACACCAACTCCTAAATCCTTGGCATATGTTTGCAAACTGATTCCAACCTCCTCCAATATGCTTGCAAATCATAACTTGAACCCTATCCATCCTTCAACCAAAATTGCAAAAGTAGCTCCCTCATTTGCATTATTATGACACTTTGATTTAATGATTCATAAGAGCACCATTAGAATCAAAGACTTTACAGTACTTGGTCAAATGTAAAATAAAGGGAAAAGATACACAAAGCATTCTTGAAAGACTTTAGAAAAACCTACAGCCTAGGCACAACCACAAAGCCATGGTGTAATTTATTTTGAAAAGTTTATTTAAAAACTAAAGCAAAAATCCATCGGTATGGTAGTTAGGGTAAAAACCCTAAAATGAAAAAGAATGAAAAATTACACAAGGCTTTTCATTTTGCCTATCAAATTTTTTGGAATCTTTACACAACCACCAACAAGGGTTTTGACAGGAGCTTCAATGGAGGTTTTGGTAGAAATATGGGCACAATTTCTACAGGAAAACAACAGAAAACCAAGGTAAGCCCCTGGTTACTCAAATCTTGCACTTGCCTTCGCTTCTTTTTTGATGAAATGCTTATTTCGATCTATAGAAAGTAAGAATATATTTATTCCTTGTGTAAATTTCAAGTTCCTTGCAAATTTATCTAAGGACTTTTTGTTTCTATGTCATGGCCATGAGTCTTTGTAAAAACTTGAGAGCTCCTCTTAATGCAAAAAACCTGAAGATTTTAACACAAAAATACTAGGATACGACCTCACCATATTTTCCTCATTTACATTTCTGGAAATGATTTCTCTACTCCAATGGCCGCTGAGAAAAACTTACAATAAACTTAAAAACTTTTTGTCTTTACATGTCGTGACGTCCATTACATAGCACTTGAAATAGATGGGAAACCCATGTCATGGGTTTGATCCCTTGCAGGTACCTGAGGGTCTTCTTCTCACTCTATTTTCTATGCATTTCATTGGTCGTTCCACAACAAATACCCGTTGTCTTGTACCTGAAAATGTTGGGTTTTCCTTTTGGTATTTGATTCAAAACTCAACTTTGGGTTGAGGGTTTTTATGACTTTTCCCACTTGCAGATGTCAAACTTTGCTTTCTTGAAGTTGGTCCCATTTTTCTTTCCTATAAACTATCATACATTCTATGAACCCACTGTCCTTTGAAATCTACCACTCTTTTCTCATATTATGCTTGCCTTTGTCATGACATACAAATCAGATTGTCATTCATGAATGTAAAGGCCACTAAACTTTACCTTCATTTAAGCCTTGGATCACTTAAACACACCTTCTTTGACTTTCGTTTCAATGATAACACAAACACTGTAAAGAATGTCATATCTACCTTGTATTGTATTATACCCTATTCTCTGACAAGAAAACTATAATGCTTGTAAGATTTCTCATATTTGTTCTTGTCAACATCTGATACGGGGTTAATAACCTTAACTTCATGTCATTTCAATAGCAAGAACCTCAATCCCCACTTCCTGTCACTCCATGTAGCATTATTCCTCACACTGTAAGTTTGTTTCCAATCTCTTGTAGAAGAAACAAAGAACTTTATTGCTATGATATTTGAAATGCTTCTTTTTATGCTCTGCTCAGTAGCTGCATCTTCTTGATTATAAAGTTGATTTTCTGGAAATTGTAGCTGCACTGTCATTGTGTAGATAAAATTACTTTTTGCTTATATATTTCTACCTATAGCTTCTTCTACTTAATAACAGCTAGTGATGTTCATAGTCTTGGACTGTATGTCTCTTAGTCTTAATGACAATTCTTAAGCACTAGGACATATGTTCATGGTGTGTGCTTGAGACAATAGATGACATGTATTGATGAGGTCACTACTCTTTATGACTATCCACCTTTTGATAACTCTCCCTTATCAAAAACACATACACTCTTACTCTTTATGAATTTTTAAGAACAAGTGTATGTGACTTGTGATAGTGACAAATATCTCACTATCACTAATGATGTGCCCCTATTTGAAAGAACCATAAAGAGATGAATGATCTGATGAGAATCTTTCAATTCATCTTTAAAGCTCGATGAAGCAGCACGTTGAGCTCAACCCTTGTGGGAGCCACATTTACCCCACATACGAAAACTTGATAAAACAATAACATTGCTTTTCCTATATCTGCACATGAAACAAACAGTTAGAAGAATAAATGTATATGCCAGAAGAGCTTGATGGTCCTACTTTTTCTTTTCTTTGGACATATACAACTTATTGTTTGTTTAATGCATGTGAAGGATAGTTTATACATTGGTGGGTGGATGTTCATGTAGTGTTAGAGACTGTTATTTCTTGGAGCTCTACTCTAACCTCATTGTAATTCTTTTCAGATGTAGGGGGCTGGAAATAGGGAGCTACGCAGGACACAAATCAACTCAAAACAGGAGACAAAGCAAGACAACAGACACTGACCATTCATCGGGCAATGACTGGCCTCTTCCCCTATATGTGCATTTTTTCATTTTTGTTCATCTATCAATCTATAAATTATCTTTCAATTGCATTGAACAAGTTAAGTCTCATGTCTTCTATGAGACAAATATGTACCTTTGAATCAATAAAGATTACTTCTTTAGAGAGATTCATGCAAATCCTTTCCATATTCTATGCACTTGTATAAATGCAATAATCTATCATTGTAGTCTTGTAATCTTTTTTATTTTCCTGTTTATACAATTGAATACAATATAGGGAAGATAATAAAATGAATACCTCATTTTCTCAATTTCAAATCAAAGCACTTCACCCGATTGAGCCTATGGGTGAAAATCTAGTAACAACAACAACATAGCACACAAATAAATAAAACATGGACTAGTGAAAAGGGTTGACAAGATATAAATATAAATTTTAAATTTTGTAAGTTTGAGGTTTAAATGTACAACCATAGAAATTAAATAGATCAATTTCATACTTGTGAATCTAATATAGGACAATAAAAGGAAAATATAAGAATCAAAACTAATTTTCAAAGATAAATGATGATAAAATTAAAACGAAATAATATCTTCTATCAAATTCAAAAAAAAAAATCACTTAAAAACCTTGTAGTGTCAAAAATTGCACCTTGTGCAATTTCACACTTCATAACCTCCCCTTTAGTCTAACAAAAGACGATAACGAAATTCCCCTTTCACATAACTTTAATCTAGTCCTTGAACCCTTTATTTTTGATCTTCAAGTGATTTTTTCGGGGATGCTAGTGTGATGCACAAATGTCTACACACCATGTAAACATCTCGAAAGGTTCCTGATTCTATGGTTGTTGGGATGTTATAATTTCTCCCACCCACAAAGTCTAACACCCCTGTGGTTGCAGATGCACCTAAAAACTCCTTCTTGTATGTCTTTTCTTCATTCAAATTCTCATTCTCTCATTCATTCAACTCATTCTTGAATTCTCTCAATATATCATTCATTCTAGGTCTCACTTTCTCATTCTCATTCTCCTCTACACCATTTTCTCAAGCTCTCTCACATCTTGGCTTCTACATTGACATTGTGATCTTCTGACACATCTAGAGTGTCACATACTCTCCTTCGACATCACTAGCTTGCTTAAGGGAGGGTAATGACACTCTCTTCTATTAGCATTATCGTATTTGGTTTAGTAGCATATTACCTTTTAACTTGTTTATTGTATTTCCAATCTTCTTCTTTATCTATTATTATCTCTATCTATCTATTTGGTTGTCTGTGGAGGTGGAAACACCAAAATGGGGGTTTGACTAAGGCAAGCCCCAAAATAGCCCTAACATTTTTCATTATTTCTAAGTGTGCAAATTGTTGATTTGGAGCATTGTAGGATGCTTCATAGTGTTGGACCTCTTATGATTTCGTTCTTCTCTTTTCTATTTCTTCATTTCATTTCATTCAATTTAATCTACGCATGTTAGCTATTTTCATGTTATTTCTATCATTTTCATTATTTTGTTAGTTTAGTAAAACTCCCAGATTTTAGTTTTCGAGTAGCAAGTAGACTCTTTGTGCTTCTTTTAGCAAGTTTTATTCTTGTATCGTATGAGACCATAGTGTTTTGCGGGGATGTTCGTGTGCTACACTGCCATCCTTGGCTAAGAGCCAACCAACTTTCTCATGAGACATCTGAAGTCTACTCTTTCGATCTCTAAAATTCTTATCCTGAAATCTATCATAAAACATAAAATATAGTCAAGACTCTGTGTCTCTCCACCCTTGTCACTTGAGCTTTTCCCTTGAGGTAGTAGAGTAACACTCTCTTTTTGAGGAGGCAAAGGGGTGTCATTTTTACTCCACTACCTTTTTGGTGAACCTGACATGAACCTACTCTTACCTTTGTCTTTTTGTCAAAAAATCTCTTCTCTCTTGTCAAGACATGTATTGGATAGAGCGTTGTGAAATTTTATATGAGTTTCACAACACAATCCACTACCTCTAGACACATAGTTAGGAGAAGTTATCGACACCTAGATATGGGGTTTAGAAGATATTTTAGTCCTCCTCATCAAGGTCTTGAGTTTGAGGATGTAGTGTCAAAAAATGTCGTCAGTGACATTTTCACACTTGTTTGGTCTCTCCTTGTAGAATTGAGCTTAATGATGCCTTGACTTAGTGTTATAATGTGATTAACACACTCACATTAGGTCTTGGGCCCTTGTGAATTAAATAAACTTAATAATTCCTTATTTTAGGTGTTGTAACCCACTTTCACAATTTTCTAGGGTTGTCATTAATAATTGGGCTTCTTTATGCTTTAATTGGCCTTATTTTGCATCTAAAAGCCTAATTTAATGTATCTTTTTTAGGACAATCCTAACATAAATCAACATCCAATCATAATTCAAGTATTGTCAGGTTGTGTGGCCCAGATTTGGTGGTTTGGGACTCATTCTCCACCTTGGGCAAATGAGTCCCACCTAGAGTTTTGGGTCTCGATCCTAGTTTCACACCTTTCTAAGAATTTTTGAAAATGGTCCCATAAATTATGCCTAATGAGACTCACTCAACACCTTGGGTGAGTGAGTCTCATGTGGCCCAAAATTAAAATTAATTTAATTTATTGGTGGGATTTTATCCTCCTAGATCTTATGTCGGCTTGTAATGTTGTAATTTCATGAATTCTTGCATAATTAAGTATAAATACAAGTTTATTTCACTCATTTTCACAGAATCATTTAATAAAGCATCCTAACAAGAAATCAAGTGATCCTTATAGTAAATTGAGTTCACAAGAGCATTCAAGAGTCTTCAAGGGAAGATTATCAAGCATTCTAGAGAATTATTCAAGCATCAAGCATCATGTCAAAGTCTTCATGCATCATGTTAATTTTGGAGCTAACAACTGTGATGTAGGGTTTTATGATTCAAGATAGCGTTTCATTCAAGATCTATCCTATTCAAGCAAGAGTCAAGATCAAAATCCATTGGAGCCATCTCACACAAATTTGCAACACTTCATTGCTAGAGTTTGGTGAGTTGAAACATCATATTTTTTTCATTTATCATTCTACATTCCTATTTCATTCTATTTCAAGGTTTGATTACCAAAATGGGGTTTGACCAAGGAAAACCCCTATCCACTAACAAAACAACATTTTCCCCTCTCTTTAGTGTGTGATTTGTAGGTTGGGATTGAAGATACATTGAAGAGAAAGCTTGGAGAAAGTTGTCAAAGTGCCTAAAGTTGTCAAAGTTGTCATCAAGCATTGGAGAACACCTGTAAGTTGATTTACAGATATTCAGATCCAGAAACCTAAAGAAGCAAATTGGGCAGACTAAGAAGAGTAGATTATGACCTTGAAGTTCTAGAAAACCCTAACTAGACTGATTTTCCAGTTCTGGCGAATGAGTCCTAGTTTAGGTCAAAATTTAGATTTTTATAGATTTGAATACCCATTTGCCAGATTCCTATTCCTGTACAGAAACCCATATTTGGGACTGATTCGCCCAACTTGGCATATGAGTCCTAGTCAACATTAAAGTTATAATTTCTAGCATTTCAGAGCCTCATTCATTCATCTCCAAATTTCCAGGTGCACACATTCCATCTTGTAGCTTTTTGTTTTGTTTTATTTGTATTTCTAGGTCATTTAGTGAAGCATTGCATCATATTAAGGTTAAGCATTTCATCTTGCATTGAATTTGTCTTTCCAATCCCTAGCTTGGTGGTGAACCCCTCATTAGTTGACAATCAGTCCCTAGGACAACCCTATTCAAGATCTCTTTCTCCTTTGCATTGAGATCTCTAGGGTTATCCTTGAATTAAAGAGCATGGAAAATTGTTGTCCTATGTCCTAAACCATAAGTAAACAACAAATTTCTTCCTTTTAGAGGAATTCTCTATAGGACTTTCATCTAGCTTTTCCCCTCCTTTTGTTTCCACCCATCTATCAATTGAAGTTCAAGCGGATGCCCCACCAACCTCTCCTTCTAACTCTTCCTCTCCCATAGCTGATGAATCTACTCTCGTGGTTCCTGTGGAGAAAATCCATTCTTTGGAAGTGAGACTTAGGGAGTTTGAATATTTCTTAACAAATGAAAACACATACTCTGAAGTTGCTCTTCTCCTTAACAATTTGAGAAATTTACTTATTTCAGATCGCGAAGATCTAGAGTTATTTCGAGGGATTAAAAATATAGTAGAAACTCATGTCCCCTTATACACTTTTGTCTTAGGTAACCCTCAACATGTTCAATCAAAAATCATTGGTGAACAGTCATATGTTTTGATGCCAGGAGTGTTTATGCATATGGTTGACGTAGGTCCTTTCATTCCTTCCAACTCTATTGTTGATAATACCAATATCACGCCAAGGGATGTTCTTGGGATTAAAGTGAATTGAATCCCTTTGGGATTCAAAATTCCTACATATAGAACCTGAATCCCTTCCACCTCTAGCACCTCAACTAGTTAGGCTCTATCAAATGATCCTATCCTTAATGCTTTATTACAAAACATGGGGTGAATGCAATCATAGTTAGCGAATCTGAATAGTTCCACTTCTCAATCCACCTTACAACCATATTATCATTGTAGCCCTTTATCCCTTCCTATTTTGAATACTCCCATCTCTCAAGGGATGAAAATTCCTAAATTTGATAAGTATAGTGGTAAGGAGATCTGTAGACACATGTCTTGTCCTTCATTGCCATGTGTACTAACTTATTTTACCATGATGCTTTTTTGGAAAAGCTACTTTTCCATTCCCTCAAGGACACTGCTTTGGAATGGTTTGCTTGCTTCCTAATAATTATATTCTCTTTTTGACCAATTAGTAAATTAGTTCTTACAACAATTCCAGGCAAACATTAAGTCGAATATTTCCTTCATCAATCTCGTCCGATGCAAGCAAGGAACACACAAAAAAGTAAATGATTTTATTTCCCATTATCAATCTCTATTCTCCCAAATCTCCTATGCCCCACCAGATTTTGACATACAACATGTGTTCGTCAAGAACCTACTACCGATGTTGCGAGAGAAATTCCTATTAATGAATTACCCTTCCTTTGCTCATATTTTTTTTGTACTGCATGAATACCAATAGATGGTGGCTCAATATGGGGATTCTTCCTCACCCTCCCATTTGGATAATCGACTAGGCATGTTTGTTTCTAGGGAATCAAAAAAGAATAAAGCAGTAGCAAAGGTGGTATCCATTCCTACTGAAAAGAACCCTAGAGGATTAAATATAATCTTTAAGAAGTTATCTAAGTCCTGCATGAGTGTTTTTCAATAATTGCTAAAAGATGGTTTAATCTCCCTTCTTGAAATAAGACCGTTGTCCGAGCCTCATCCTAACTAGTATGACACAAGATTTTTGTCAATACCATCGATTTTTTGGTCATAATACCGAATGATGTGTGCATCTTAGGCATTTTATCCAAGACCACATCGACAATAGTGCCATTTGACTTGATGGTAAGAAGAAAAATTGTAGTAAATTTGTATCCAAACCTAACAGTCAATTATCGATATATATAAATCCTTTCCTTCCCATTCTATAAATTTTATAACATCCACTTCTTCATCTATTGATCCCAACCCATTTGAGTATTTGAACATGGTTTTGTTCACCCATATTCCTCCTTCAGGTCATGTGGATAAGATACTTGATATAACATTCACACAACGTGACTTTCAATAGAGAACCTTATCCATTGTACATACTAGCTTGATTCAACGATAACGTCATAACAAACATTATGGTTAACCTTATGAGTCGATTCAATGCAATCATGGAGGAGATTCTCTTTATAAATAATCTACATAAGAAGAAAAATGACGAGTCACAAACCATACTCCATACACATGATGGTATTTTAGTTCCACTTATTGGCTCTATCTCTTTGGTGGTCCTTGTTGGAACTAAAACTCTTGAAGTCTCATTTACTATGATACCTAATTCTGACTTATTTAGGGCTAGATTAGGCATTTTGTGGCTAGTCTCCATGAATACAGTAGCCTCTATTATCCAAAAATTTATGAAGTTTCCTCATGATGGCACAATGTATACTATCTAGGATGCTAGATTAAAACCACTCCTGTCATGAGGGGGATTTTCCCTTGATATTTTTTAGCCTGCTTCAGTTGGACCCTTATTTCCTAAAGGGGACTTGGCCTACAAGGCTTGCTTTAGGTATAATACTAGAGGTCCAGTTTCGAATGGTGTTTTCACACCTTATTCCCATGCTATCTCTATGAAATCCCCTATGCATGTGCAATAACATGCTTCATCATATGCCCCTTCGAAGGCTAAGGACAGGTAACCTCTTGCCCATAGGCCTTCTCCTCCCTCTTCTTCTTCTTCTTTTGAATATTCACAACCTTTGACAATGTCCTTTGTTCCTCCTACTATGCTTGGTGTTAGCCTCCTCTAATGGTTTAATAACTAAGCCCTTAAATCTATAAATTAGAAATTAGATATCTGCACCAAGTAGTTATCTTTCTCATCATGAAGGTTCATTTCATTATCAACCCAGGGATGTGAACTTGAAATGGGTCAGCATTGTCTATGCACTAGGACCCAATTGTAGTCATCCTTATCCTATAACTAGAGAGAAAATAGTATTGGAAGTGAAATTCTTGAAAGGAATTAGCATAAGTACTGAGCATAAATCAATAACTAAATTGAAATGAAATGAATTACAAAAATAGAAGTCTTGGTAAACAGACATGAAGTTACTCTGTCTTCCTTGGTTGTAGGAAGAAACACAGAATGAAGTTCCAATGGCTATAGGAATAGACAACTGCTAAGATTGTAACTAATTGTTGAACAAAAAAGTAACTACTGAACCAAATGGATGGAACTATCACCAAGTGGCCCCCCTTGAATGAGTCTTCCCAAAACTAAATCAGATGCAACAAATTAAAGTATCATTTTATTCATTGAAAACAATGTTACATAATAACAACAACATAACAGTATTCCTTGAAACTGAAACTAGAAATACAATATCAAAACATCCAACCTTGTGAAGAGGAACATCTGATCATATTTATAGAAGAAAAGCTTCTAACTAACTCTAACTAACTGGGTAGTTATTGAAAGCATGAAAAAGGGGAAGGAGGTTATGCATGCACAAGATTTAGTCAAACCAGTCTTGCCTCAATGAGGATCCAACATAACAACACCTCCTAAATCTACTTAACTAATAGACATGGTCATTTAAAGTTTAGTTATCACTCCCACATGAGCTGGAAGTTTCCAACCATTGACCTCTTCAATGTCCATCTCTATTTGACTCCTTTAGCAATCAAGCAATTGACATGAACTTCTTCCAGCTTGCAATCTCCATTTATATCTGTATCTTAATTTGAACTTGCATTATGACATTAGTGTGCACAAGGAAATTGTATATCCACAATCACCTTAATTAGAATAAAACTCATTCAATCACATGTAATATTAATATAGATATATCACATAGTAGGCTAATACCATCAAAATTTATAGGGATAAGTTCATGTACAGAGTTCATAAGCTTAGGGAAATAACATATAAAGTATTAGTAACCAGGTGCTAAAACCCATAGTAATAATAACAAACATATGATAAATCCTAACAAAAATGAGTCATTATTTGGACTCATCATCTCCCCCCAACCTAATGATTTGTTGGTCCTCCAATAGAGGGAACTCAATTCCTTTGTCTTACCAAAGCCCTAAAATCAAAAATTTATGTCCGCCCTTGATTAGTCTCTAAATTTGGATCCCAATAGAACCCCTGCTTGCTTTCCAATCTGCCCCACCTTGGCTTCTCTACCTCTATATCATACCGATAGGTTCTATGGTTTGGTACTGACCATAACAAAATAGTTGGTTGAAATATTAAAGGGAACCAATATTGTTGTTTTGTTCTCCCAAGATGTATATACCTGATGCTTCATTTGCAAGCTACATAATAATTTTGCAGGGAATGGGGTTCAACCTATTTTAACTGATCTGGCAAGTCATTCCATCTCTGTGATAAATAGCCCAATACTATCCTTCTTGTAGTGGTAGCTACCTATTCATATTTGAGGTATGCTTCTTCCCTAAATTGCATTATCCTCTATTTGTACTCTAGTTTGTACAAAATTCTATGCCATGTGTAGTAGATCTCTTCAGGATTACTTGATTCAACTCTTACATGCAGGGGGTATGGAGCTCTCTTTCTCTGTATAATTTGAATTGTTGCCCCTAGCTGATTTCATTTTGAGTCCATGAAATCAATACCCTCAAGTGAACATACCCAATATATAGCAATGGATTCCATTCATGGTCATTGGGAACAATATAGTTGTGTAAATACAACTCACACAACAAATTCTTAACTTCGGGAGGAGAGGACTAGTAAACTTGGAAAAATTCTTGTGGAGTTTCAATGGAAGAGCTTAGATCGGAAATGACCCTTGAAAACTTAAAATTGAGATGATGCTCCCTTAAATGAAATGAATACACCCTTAGGGGAGTCCTACATTCCATAATTTGTGGTACTAGAGTCACCACATTGTTTACCTTATCTTTTAATGCAGTAATCTTTGCATTCTTCTCCTCAATTTCTTCATTTTTCTTATTGATCTCTTCCTGTAGCCCGAGTTTTTCTCTTTTCCATTCTTCTTCTTTCTCTTGCATTACTTTCCAAAAATCTAGAGCTATTGATGCCCATGAAAATTAGGAGATATGTGCTTCCCTACTATGATCTTCCCCTGCACTGGTTCCTGATATTCAACTTGTTCTGCAACAATAGCAAGTTATGCCAAACCTATATTTGCATGCTCATCAGGAGTTTCCAAATTCATTTTAGGTTTCTCTCTGAGTCTATGGCTCCTTCTTGGAGGCACAATAGTAGCAGACTTAGTCAGTTTTGATTTCCTTGGAGGACTTTTATTTTTCCCAATGGCTGTAGGATGCTTAGTTTCTTCAGTTTTATGCTTCTTAGGGCTAGGGTTTACCTTTTCTGGTTTTTTCGTCTTAACCTTCCCTCTACTAATTTTTTCTTTTCTCATTTTTGCTTCCTCCTTTCAAATAGAAGCCCTAGTGTGAACTGTGGTTTTAGGGGAAACATCGACATTGGGGTTCAAAGATGAACTATCTTCATCTGCATGCTTAGATTCAGAGGAAATAGTTTCTACTACAGGTTCTGCTGCAGGAGGGTTTGTGCTAGGAATTTCCCCAGAAGTTGAAGCTCCAGGAGTGAATTTAATAACCCCCTTATTCCCACTAACCCTATGAATTAGGGGTTGACCTCTAGGAACCACATTTTCCAATATGAACTTCTTAATATTCAAAAATTCATCCTATTACATATTGGACACATCTTGCGAGGATTTTTCTACCAACAATTTAATCAAATAATGATGGGAAACGGAGTTTTCCCTACCTTTCTATGTATCAGAAGCCATGATTGCAAGAAGATTGTACAAGATGTTTGGCACTTTAATCCTCCTGCCATGTTTCACGTGATTTAAAAGCTTGAAATGCACATAATGGAGACAAGATTGATGACCCTTGCAGGTAATGTATTTGATAATATAAACAACAACTTGCTTCCATGTTTCTAACAAAGAAAGTCTTCTTGTTTCTTGTTTATCTATAACAAGTGGAGGACCACTAGGCTCGATGAATTTTTCTCGAGCTGACCTAGCATCCTTAGAAACAAGGTAGGGTTCTCCTTTAGTAGGCAAACCTATTACTTCAACAATCCTTTCTTCTGTGGCTATAACTTACAATCCTTTCACCATTGCCTCACCATTAGAAGATGTTTGTGAAAATTCTAAGGCAATGTCGTTATTGAAACTATTTAGCTTCAAAAAATAATCTACACATCCACAATTCTTGAATTTAGGCTCATAAAGTGCATCCTGTAGGATTACCTGGTGAACTGTTGGTTCACTTTTGATTAATTGACCTCCCATTGCCTCCATTCACACTTTGGAAAATGCCTCTACAAAGACTTCTTTCCTGTAATCCCTCAGCCAAAAACCTAATTTCTCATTTTCTTCCTGCAATTCTCACCAATACTAACACCAATGTCGTATAACCTCTCAAATTTTCCTTTTTAGTGGCATTATGATTCTAACTAAGGTAGTAAAAAAGGCATAAAGGAGGGGTATTATCAAATAAAATGGCAGCAACTTAATGTCATATCATGTATGCAGAACATCACTTCAACTCATTATTTCAAATTTATCGCCATGCTGGTATATGAATTGGCTTAATGACATGTAGGTTCACACCCCCCCAACCTAAATAAAAGCATGTGTCTGCACAGGCTAGAATGGAAGTATGAAAAATAATGCATACTAACAAGATTAGCTATGTGAAATATCAATATTAAAGTACAATAATCAAACAAATGCATGTAAGGTAATTAATATACATTAAGTATTGTGTGCGTACCTACAAAGTCGGAATGTATTTTCCGAGAAGTGTGGAATGAAGTACCGGTCATCATAAAAGTATAGTTGAGCAATTAAATGAAGTGATGGTAGAGTGATGTGGAAGATAGATGGTGGAGATGAATGGGTGAGCAATGATGATGGAGAAATTAATTCCCACAATAAGTGGAATTTTTTATTATGATCGCGTGCGTATCTTTGACTATTCAGAAGGTTGAACACTAGGTCTACTTTCTTTGGTTGTAGGAACTTCAGAGTTCTAGTATTGAATGAATTTTTGTGTGAACTCCTGCTTTGAGGCAGGATTATGGTATAGCCTGAGACGATGACCATTGACCAAGAGCTTGAACTTGATAGGATCAATTGTTGTAAGCTGAACAACACCATTGGGGAAGACCTCTGCATTCTCATATGGTCCCAACCACTGGGTTTGAAGTTTTCCTAAGTTGTCTTTATACCTGGAATCATAAAGAAGTGGCCAATCACCTATCTAGAACTTCTTGTCTTTGATGTATTTATCATGCCATCTAACTCTCTGGTTTTGTACCATTTCAGTATGGTGGAGAGCTGATTTCCTCATCTCATTTGGTGTGATGTCCCCGAGTGGGCCCCTAGTAGAAGGTGACGTAGGTCTATCCGTGTGGTTTGTCCCAGCCATGTGTCCAAGGTCATCGTCAGCGAGGCCTGTCCTGGGGTTGCCCCCTTAATGCGGGAAGGTGCCATTCACTACCAGTCCGGGCTTTTGGTGCAACAATTACTAACTTGGTATCAGAGTCGGAGGTCTCGAGGTCGAGACCCGCGAAGCGTGGTGGGCTATGATGTCCCCGAGTGGGCCCCTAGCGGAAGGTGGCGTAGGTCTGTTCGCGCAATTTGTCCCAGCCACGTGTCTGGGGTCCTCGTCAGCGAGGCCTGTCCTGGGGTTGCCCCCTTAATGCGGGAAGGTGTCGTTCAATTAGTTAGTGTTAGTTAGAATATTTTCTTCTATAAATATGATCAGATGTTCCTCAGATGTATGACAGGAACACACATATCCTGTCGGGTTGCTACAGCCATTTCCGATACCAGACAAGAAGTGGGAATGTTTATCAATGGATTTTATCATGGGCTTGCCAAAGGCCCAAGGGAAGGATTGTATTTATGTGGTTATTGATCGGCTGACAAAATATGCCCATTTCTTTCCGATCACCACTACATTCACAGCATCGCAGACTGCAGAGCTCTTCTTTAGAGAGGTTTTTCGATTACATGGGTTGCCTCAGACTATAGTCAGTGATATGGACAGTCGGTTCATGAGCAACTTTTGGCAGGAGTTGTTTAGACTCTGTGGAACCGAATTGACACCTAGCACCAGCTACCATCCACAGACAGATGGGTAGACGGAGATCATCAACAAGTGGGTGGAAGGATACTTACGTAATTATATAGTTGGACAACAGAAAGCTTGGGTGAGGTGGATATACCTTGGGGAGTATTGTTATAACTCCACCCATCACATGACTATACAGATGACACCTTTTATGGCATTATACGGGTATGAGGCGCCCAACCTTTTGGATTTGGTGTTGAGTGATAACAGAGTGCCTAGCGCAGGGAATATGTTACAGGATCAACATGATATTTTGAGGTCTCTTAGAGATAATATCCAACGGGCATAGAATCAGCAGAAATAGTATGCTGATTAGAAACGAGTTGAGCGTTCTTTTGCAGTAGATGACATGGTGTATCTCATGTTACAGCCATACCGACAGTCCACTCTACGGAAGAGTGGTGCAGAGAAACTGAAACCTCGTTACTATGGTCCATTTTGAGTCATCAGACGAGTGGGCGAGGTTGCATATGAGTTGGATTTACCGACAGATAGCAGGGTTCACAACGTGTTTCACGTCTCACCTAAAGAAGGCATTGGGTCAGCATGTGACACCCTCTCCATTTTTGCCACCCCTTACTAGTATCTGAGACCATCCTCGAGGTTAGAGAGAGACATCTTCGGAGGCAGGTGATCAGGGAATATCTGATCAAGTGGAGAGATTTTCCAGTTGAGGATGCTACATGGGAGTTGGAGGAGATTTTATAGCATCCAAAGCTGAGATTGCTTGAGGACAAGCAATTTTAGGGAGGGCAGACTGTAATGTCCCCTTCCTAGCCAGTGCAGTTGGCTTAGAGGTTAGCCTATCATTTGGATCCTCGTAGGCTAATAGATATGTGTAGAGGATCACTTGAGGCAGTCATCCAGTGTTTGGGAACATTACTCCTTCAGTTGATTCAGGTTTGGGCCCCGATAGACGTTTCTAGAACGATTTACAGATACTTACTATTTATAGTAAGTCAGGCAAGCATGAGTTACTATTTATAGTAGGGCACCTGGTTCAATTGGTTCACTCAGTTTTGACCCAGTTTGATGATCTGATGAGCAAACTATTTACTTGGGCATTTAATGATTATTAAAAGTTTATTAATTTGACTTTATAATATAAAGTCACTTTAATGAAATATTAAATATTTAAGTGGCAAATTATAAAGTATTTAATACTTTATAAAAGTGGATTAAAATAATAATTAAATGAGCCATTTAATTATTAATCAAAAAGGGGATGCCATTTATTAAATAATTGTCCTAAGTCAAAAAGGGTGAAAGGCATCATTTATTTAAGTGATTATTAGAAGATGCCTAGGTCGAACTTTTGGAAGGAGATATATATACTGCCAAGGCAAATTTGAAATGCTTATGTTATGATTATTAAAGAATTGTCTTTTCTCTCTGAGAGCTTTGGGATTTGTGAAACAAGGGTTTCAGCAGATCATTTGATTTTGGAGAACGTTCCCTCTTCAGAATCGGGCATACTGAGGCTATGAAATACCAGTTGAAGATTGTCAGTTGAGTGGCTTCACCCAGAGGTCATTACAGAGCATTACTATGAAGTTATATGCAGAGTATTGAGTGAATCTTTTGCAATAGTGATTTATCTGGTATCTGGCATGCATCCCAAGGTTGTATGGTTTTCAGCAATGCTGGTATAGGCCGTACCTTTTTGCAATAGCAAGGGCCATATTTTTTACACAGGCAAAAATGCCTCTCCTTTTTCTCTCCTGTCTTCACCAAATGGGGTGCCTAGGGTTAGTGGAGTATTTGCAACCATTTTGCAGTGGGAGATTTCTACCTAGCATCCAGCCGTACCATTTCATGTCTGTCATAGGCGGCTGTAGGCTTATTCAGGTTTTTCTTAAATAAATAGTTATTTTATCTTTATGCTCGATTTCAGCAATTGTAATCATTCTGAAGAATTAATACATTGCCTATCTTTAGTTTCTAAACGATGTTTTACCATATTTAAATTGCTGGTATTTTTATTTATATTTTTCAAGCATTTCTTTCAAAAATTGCAAATCCTTATTTGCTGCAAAAAAACACAAAAACATCAAAAATTCAGAAAACAAAACAAAACACAGTAGTTTTAGTCAGTGACCAGGTTGAGAAACACCAGGTTTCTTACATTTAGTTGCATAACCTTGTCCTTTTGTGCCTTAGATATATCTATTCCAAGGTCTAGTGATGCTCTAAGAGTTTTATGTTCAAACTCTATAGTCATCATTTCTATTTTTCTATATAATAGTTCAAAGGGAGTAAAACCAATGGTAGTTTTCCAAGTGGTTGTATAGGCCTAGACAACTTTTGGAAATCTATTTGCCCAATCGTTTCTATGGATTGCTATGGTTTTGGTCATAATAGATTCTATTTCCCTATTTGTTACTTCAGACTGGCCATTGGCTTGAGGGTGATAGGGTGTAGATTTCCTATACCTGACATTATACTCTTTCACCAATGTTGTGACAAGAGTGGATGTGAACTAAGCCCCTTGATCTATGACTATCTCTCTAGGAACTCAATAGCGTGTGAATATTTCTTCATAGAGGAATTTTGCAACTTTATTGTCCCTAGCATGTTTCATGGCTTTGACCTCAACCCATTTTGTCACATAATCAGTACAAACCAAGATGTAAGATTTTCCATTTGATGGTGGATCAATTGGACCTACAAAATCAAGTCCCCATTTATCAAATGGTGTGATAACTACTTGAGGATATAGATGCGTCTCACCTGATTTAGTCGGTCAGCCCATTCTTTGACACCTATATAATTTTGTAGTGTACTTTCTTACATTCTTATGAAGTGTAGGCCAATAATATCTTGTATTGAGAATCTTCATGGTTGTTATCTTAGCTACAAAGTGTCCCCCACATGGTTCATCATGTCATGCATGCAGTATATCATGAGTCTCATCCTCTCTTATACATCTTCTCATCACATGATTTGGTCCAGTATAGAATAAACAACTTGCCATTCATGAGAATGGAAATTTTTTTCAATAAGAACCCTTCGCTCTTTTAGAGAGAAATGAGGGGGAACTCTTCTTGTAACCAAATAATTGGCTATATCTGCATACCAAGGTGTGAGCTCATTGATGAAGAAAAAAATTTCATAAGGAAAGGAGTCATCAATGACTTGAGTGTCCTCTGATGTGGTCAATCTGGAGAGAAAATTTTCCACAACATTTGCCTTGCCTGGCTTGTCTATAATGGTGATATCAAATTCCTGCATTAACAACAACCACCTTTCTAACCTTCCTATAATCAATGGATTTTTCATAAGGTATTTTACGGCTACATGGTCTGTATGGACAAAGATCTGGTATCCTATGATATAATGCATGAATTTTTTGAGAGAATAAATGACTACCAACATCTCCTTTTCTGTCACTGTGTAGTTAAAATCAACCCCTTGTAGGTTCTTACTGACAAAGTAGATTGCATTTTCCATGGCTCCCTCTTTTTTTCCTAAGAGAGCCCCTATAGCATAATCTGATGCATCAGTGTGAATTTGGAAAGGGAGTTCCCAATTAGGGCCTTTGAGCACATGTGCATGAGTTAATTCTATTTTTAAATCAGAGAATGTCGTATCACAATCCACTGTCTATGAAAACTCAACATCTTTAGTCAAAAGATTATAAAGTGGTGCTACCATCTTATTGAAATATTTTATGAAGCATCTATAGTATCTTGCATGTCCCAGGAAACTTCTAACAAATTTTTTCTTGACAAAAATAGAAAGATTGGTAATTGCCTCAATTTTAGCTGGGTCCATTTGAATTCCTTTATGAGAGATATAATGGCCAAGGACCACTCCTTCTTGCATCATCATAAAGCATTTCTCACTGTTCAAGGATAGATTATGGTCCTCACATCTTTGCAAAACCTTTTTGAGGTTTTCTAATGCTTCTACAAAATTAGCACCATAAGTGGTGAAATCATCCATATAGATCTCCATACAATCATGTGAAATATCTGAAAAATATACTAGTAACTGCTCTTTGGAAGGTTGCAGGTGCATTGCATAGACCAAATGGGAATACTGAATAGGCATAAGTCCCCCAAGGATAGGTGAAAGTTGTCTTGTCCTTATCTTCAAGTGCAATTTGTATCTGATTATAACCACTGAACCCATCTAAGAAGGAAAAATACTGCTTACCTACAAGTGAATCCAATACTTGGTCTATAAAAGGAAGGGGAAAGTGATCCTTTTTGGTGGTAGAGTTCAGTTCTCTATAGTCAACACAAACTCTCCATTTACCTCCCTTTTTAGGCACAATTACCAAAGGGGACACCCATTGGCTATCTGAGATAGGGTAGATAAACCCTACATCCAATAGCTTTTGTAGTTCTCCTTTCACAATCTCCCTCAATTTAGGGTTGATTCTCCTCTGTGGTTGCCTTCTAGGTGTGCAGTCATATCTAATGTAGATCCTATAAGTACAGAGTTTGGAATCTAATCCTTTCATGTCATGGTAATCCCATGCAAATGCTTGCTGATGCAACTTTAACAGGTTTGTCATAGACAACTACTGCTTTTGACTAAGCTTGTTATTAATATTCAAATGTTTCCCCTCTAAAACTTGTACTTGTGTGATCAACTCAATCATGGCTATTTCACTCATACTTGGAACTTTTAATTCATGTGGTAACAATGTGTGAAGTATATCTGTTGCTACAGGAAATTCAAGTGCAGTAGAAATTGACAAAAGTATTTGTAATGGACATGCAGAACTGGATTCATGAGTGGGTGGTTCTTCATGCACTTCACATGGTTCTGAATTATATGGGATAATATTTCATCCTCTTCCTAAAGCTACATAAAAGGACTTCTACCTATCATAATGAGTTGTGCCACTGAATTGACCTCCTCGACCTCTTATCCAACATGTGGCCATATGGGGTTATCCATATCATGGGATGGTTGAGAAGGAGGATAAAGGACAATATTTTTAGTGCTTTTCCCATCAAAAATAGTCATGTCCCCTGACTGACATTCAATGTAAGCATCTACTGTAGCTAACCACGATCTTCCCAGAATAATGGGATACCCTCCTAATGTAGCTTTAGGGGAAAGGATCATAAATTCAGCTGGATATTACCAAGAGTCTAGAATAACAATAAGGTCTTCAACTATACCATTTGGTTTAATCGTGGAACTGTCACCAAGCTGTAGGATAATAGAAGTAGGTCTCAAATTTGTAAAATTTAGTTACTGCAGGATATCCTTAGTCATCACATTGATAACAACTCCCAAGTCTATTAGAGAATTCTTTACTTGGATTCCATTTATCATGACTCCAACTACAAGACTACCTAGGTCAGTATACTTAGGAACAGTTACTTTCCCAAACATGATATCTGCCAACTGCCCCACCACATGAACAGTGGTGGGGTCCTTCTTTTTCATCCTTGGCTTTTTGAGATATGCTTCCTTAATTTCCTTACTATATATGGGAACATATTTTATGGCTGGAACAAAGGTATCTTGACACATATGTGTTTTAACTGATCCAAAATATAAAAGGTTATTTCTTCCTTTTGTTTAACAACTTCTAACCTTTGAGGAAATGGTGGGTTTGGATTAGACTGCTGAATTGGTTCAAGATTCTTGGGCACACTTGACTGAGTAGGGATATAAGATAAAATTTGATGCTCCTCTTCTTCCATAATAATCTCTATTATAATAGGAGTGGAAGGAGATGGAAAAGTGGTTCCTGAACACAAATGAATATCACTCACACTCACAACATATGCAAAAATTGGTTTGAATTTGCCGAGTAGACTGGTTGTTACTATGGTTTGTTATTTGGGTTGGGTGTGGGTTGAGCTGGTAACTGAGTAGGTCTAGGTGTGTTAGCATTTGAGTTAGGAGGAGGCATTATGGCAGGCCGTTGAGGCTACTGCATGTAACCAATTGCTTGGTTTGGCCATTGTTGTCCTCCCCTTCATTGGGATGTTTGTTACCAATTTCCTTGAGGTTGTTGCCAATTCCCCTAAGGTTTTTGCCATTGAGGTGCAGTTTTTTTATAATTGGGCCAAGTATTTGGAGGGTTGTTCCAAGGCTGAGGTGAATAACCTCCAAATTTTGATGGATATGGGGGTTTCCATTGATTACCGGATGCATAAGAATTCATATAAGGTCCACTAAAAGATAAAGGGTTTGGTGGAATACCTTGTCTTGGAGCCCATTGCCTTCTTTGTACAATGTAGAAAACCTGATCATCATCACCCTCAATTGGCTTGAATTCAAGTGGAATTTTTTATTGTCAATGTTGGCTACCATTTTATATTTGCAGTCCTTCTTCTTTTTCCTGCAGTGAGGGCAATATTCTGCCAACATTGCCTCTGCCTCCTCATGTTTCTTCTTTGCTTGAAGTGTATCTAGCTGAGTTGCCATATTATTTATAATGTCCTACTTGAAATCTAACAACAAATGAGTGATTTCCATCCTTGAAACTCCATTAATGGAGGATTTACCCATAGAATATTGGTAACCTCTTCCTTTCTTTATAGTTTCCCTAGAGTAATTCTAACATATCTTCTTAATATCATCCCAAGGAACTTGGGTGATATCTCCTCCCCCTATCAAGTCCAAAGCATCAAAGCAAATTTCATTGATCCCTCTAAAAAAGATCAAATCTTGAGACTCTTCATTGAGTGCATGATGTGGAGATTTCTACAGACAAAACAAGAACCTTGAAAAATTTTCCTCCAAACTTTTATCCTCCTTCTGCTGCATCCTGAAGATATCATCTCCTCTCATATCACTACCTCTATAGTATTCTTTATACTTCTTAAGAAACTTTTCCTTCATAACATCCCAAGTATTCACAGTATTCCTACCTAAGCCCATAAACCATCTTAATGCAGCTTCCTTCAAGGTAGCAAGAAACAATTTAAGCCTATGAGAATCAGTAGTGTAATCATAGCTTTTGCAGAGGATATAAAATTCAAACAATAAAGTGTCTAGGTCCTTTGTTACAAGGCCAAAGAATTTAGGAAGAACTGAAGCAGGAATGTTCTTGAGGTTATCACCTTCATTTTGTTGAGGGATAGGGAATGGAAAGGTTGGCTGGTTAGGTCTAATTGGGGCAACCATAATTGCTTGATGGATTATTAGAGCAAATGGATTCTCAATCAGGTTTTGGGTAGCTTGATCTTCAGAGGAAGTTTCAAAATTGGACAAATTGGAAAATGCGTCAATGAAAGGATTTACCTCTTCTTCTCCTTCTTCTCTTGGAATTTTTTTTAACTCAACTACCTGGTTATTAGGATTAGGGTCAGTAAGAAGGAATCTCCCTAGAGTTTCTCCTGTCCCTATGCATGTGGTATTAACTCTGTATCAACCAACTCCCATAAAGAATTGGTGAAAGAATAGTGGATCATTACTTATTCTAATGAAGAGTATGCTAAAACAAAATTTAGAGATACTAAAAACAAGAAAGAAGCTAGAAATGACTCCGAAGAACTTCCTAGTTTGACACCATCCTCGACAACGACGCCAAAAATGTTGGCCTCCTCTAATGGTTCAATAACTAAGCCCTTAAAGCTATAACATAGAGATTAGATATCTGCACCAAGTAGTTATCTTGCTCATCATGAAGGCTCATTTCATTATCAACCTAGAGACGTGAAATTGAAATGGTTTAGCATTGTCTATGCACTTGGACTCAATTGTAGTAATCCTTATCCTATAACTAGAGAGAAAATAGTACTAGAAATGAAATGCTTGAAAGGAATTAGCATAAGTATTGAGCATAAATCAACAACTAAATTGAACTGAAATGAATTACAAAAACAAAAGTCTCAGTAAACAGACAAGAAGTTACTATGTTTGCCTTGGCTGCAAGAACAAACACAAAACAAAGTTCCAATGGCTGCAGGAATAGACAACTGCTAAGACTGTAACTAATTGTTGAACAAAAAAGTAACTACTGAATCAAATGGATGAAATTATCACCAAGTGGCCCCCCTTGAATGAGTCTTCCCAAAACTAACTCAGATGCATCAAATCAAAGTATCATTTTATTCATTGAAAACATTGTTACATAATAGCAACAACATAACTGTATTCCTTGAAATTGAAACTAGAAATACAATATCAGAACATCCAACCTTGTGAATAGGAACATCTGATCATATTTATAGAAGAAAATATTCTAACTAACTTTAACTAATTGGGTAGTCAACTCCACAAACTAGGAGGACACCATTTATTGAAAGCATGAAAAAGAGGAAGGAGGTTATGCATGCACAAGATTTAGTCAAACCAGTCTTTCCTAAATGAGGATCCAACATAACAACGCCTCCTAAATCTACTCAACTAATAGACATGGTCATTTAAAGTTTAGTTATCACTCCCACACGAGCTGGAAATATCCAACCATTGACCTCTTCAATGTCCATCTCTATTTGACTCCTTCAACAACCAGGCAGCTGGCATGAACTTCTTCCACCTTGCAAGCTCCATTTATATCTACATCTTAATCTGAACTTGCATTATGACATTAGCGTGCACAAGACAATTGTATATCCATAATCACCTTAGAATAAAATTCATTCAATCACATGTAAGATTAATATAGATATATCACATAGTAGGCTAATACCATCAAAAGTTACAGGGATAAGTTAATTTCCAAAGTTCATAAGTTTAGGGAAATAACATAGAAAGTATTAGTAACCAGGTGCTAAAACCCATAGTAATAATAACAAACATATGATAAATCCTAGCAAAAATGAGTCATTATTTGGACTCATCACCTGGCATAGGAAAAGGAAAGGCACAAATATTGTGGAAGTTGAAACTACAACTCTTCTAGGTCTCGATTTTTCCCACAGTCCCCCAACCCACCCTATATGGTAAGGGGAAACATTCCCTTGGAATTGTTCCTACATCTAGGCCTTAGCATCCTCCTCTCATTCCTCCATTTACCTCTAAAGTAGACAAAGGAAAGGGGACCATGGTTGAGACCCTTGTCTCTCTCTTTGTACCTCCTCCTCCTTTCCCTCCTCAAGATCTTTCTCTTTTGCCGGTGACAAATGTGGAGGATCCTCCAGTGGAATAGGATCCCCTTGAGTCTTCTTAAGTTGTACCTCTTAGCACCCATAACTGTCGCAATTGACTTACACTTGAGAGTAAGTGTCATTGATGAGCTTTAGGTTGGGAGCATGAAGCTTCATAGAAGATCGAGGATGCACCTACTCTTTCCACCTCTACTCTTGCTTCCCCTTCTGCTTTTGTTTCTGCTCCTGCTCCTGTGCTTGTTTCCATTCCTACTTCTATTCCCATCACCTCTATTTTTATTTTGACTTCCTCAATGGATCCTGGTGAGCCTCACCCTAAGTGGGTGCAAGTGTTCATCACTCCTTTTATAAATCCGCCTTTGATTAATTCTTTATTAGATCTTCCTCCTTTCCCTAAGCTCGTTGGCATGCCTCATACAAAGGTTGTGTCTATTGTGGCTCCTTCTCCTTCCCCCTCTTCCACTTCTGCTATGAGGATCCCACATCCTCCTCTTAAGTGTAAGTTAGAGAACAACCTCATTTTAAACAATGGTTGCAAAATGTCTTCTTTATGTTTTGCATCTTGTTCTACTTTGGCATGCACCGTTCTTGAGACGAAAACAACACCTCTTTCCCCAAAGTTTTTCAATTCCCCTCTTTCTGAGATCGACAATGATTCTCAAGTTTCTCATCCTTCTCCTATTCAACCACATCACTTTACTCTGAAAAAGTGTATGTATGACTCATTGGAGGATCATCCATCTTTGCTATATCAATGACATTAGTCTCACACGAGCTCGGCGATGAAGACCTCAAGGGGGCTTCCCCTTTGGCTCTTGCTGCAAGCGAGTTGGTATGCACTGCTTTTGCTATCCCCCCTATAGGGTCATCTTCCCTCCCCTATGATGATCTAGACTGGGAGAAAGATGACTTATTAGAGGTGTTAGACTAGAGTAGTACCTCTTCTTTATCTTTAGATTAGATTTGTGTGTTTGTTTGTATTCCCCTGTACTTGTTTGTTAATGTTTGTGCTCTCACCTAGAGGACCCTTGCCACCTTTGTAGGTACTTGGATACATGAGATAAATTTTTTCATACACTTCTTCTATTTGTCTCATCATTCTTCTCTATGTTGTACACTTTTCTTTTTCATGTCGAAAAATGATGCAAAGCATTGGGGCATTTAGGCCTCTTCCATGCTGATTCGACTTTTTATTTTTTATTATTTTATTTTATCTTCATGTGCTCTTCTTCCTATTCTGATCTATTTGGAAGGTGATGACAGTTCATATGCATTATGCTATCTTATCTATCTATATACATCTATGATTAGTTCTGACCTTGAATAATTGCATCCTTCTATGATCTTGATTTATTCATCTTTGCTTTTTGTGATGTTGTGGATTCTATGTGTTGTCCCTCATATGACAACATTCCACAAATAATCTCGCTATGTATTTTATGCCACACCATCTCTTGTCTTTCTCTTCTTAAAATGATATGTGCTTCTCTACATAACACACATCATTCTAAGGGAGGCTATCATATCTACTTATTCTTATTTTTCAAAAAATTGTCTTAAAAATATATATCTTGATGTCTTATAATCTCATTGTCTAGCTTGGGGGCAACTTGACCAGAATTATCTTTTATGTGATTGTTCTACAACACAACTTACAACAACCACAAGCCTATCTTCTTTCCGTATGGTCTCTAGCTTGCTAGAAATACTTATCAACACTATCTTTTATCTGATTAGATTATGTCATGTCTATGGATTTTATCATGTCCATTTTTAGTTTTTTCACTTAACATATTTGTTTGCAACTAACATGTTTGTGGTGAGATTATAGTCAGCTTTGTAAGATGGAAGACCTGTGTCCTTCACATCTTGGCTCAACTTCTCTATTACATATATCAAATTGAATACCTACATCCTATTTGTCTTGGGTATACTCTCTTCAACCTCTTTCTACTTTAGCTCACACATATTACAATACATATGCTCGCCAAAGTGGGGGAAAAATGTAGTGCCAAAAATTGCACCCCATGCAATTTCGCACTCCATAACCTCCCATTTAGCCTAACAAAAGATGATAATGCAATTCACCCTTTCACATAACTTTAATCTTGTCTTTGAACCCTTTATTTTTGGTCTTCAAGTGAATTTTTTTGGGGATGCTAGTGCAACGTACAAATGTCTGTGTGCCACACAAACATCCCGAAAAGATTCCCGATTTTGTGGCTGTTGGGACATTACATATCTGCCAAAGGTGTAACGTCCCTGTGGTCAAAGATGCACCTAAAAATACCTTCTTGCATGTCTTTTCTTCATTCATACTCTCATTCTCTCAATCATTCAACTCATTCTTCCATTCTCTCAATCTATCATTCATTCTAGCTCTCACTTTCTCATTCTCATTCTCCTCTACACTATTTTCTCAAGATATGTCACGTCTTTGCTTCTACATCAACATTATGATCTTGGCTCGTCTAGAGTGTCACATACTCTCCTTTGACATCACTAGCTTGCTTAAGAGAGGGTAACACCACTCTCTTCTATCAGCATTATATTGTATTTGTTTTAGTAGCATATTATCTTTTAACTTGTCTATTGTCTTGCTAATATTATTCTTTATCTATTTGTTTATCTAGTTGCTTATGGAGGTGGAAACACCAAAATGAGGGTTTGACTGAGGCAAGCCTTGAAACAACCCTAACAATTTTCATTGTTTTCATGTGTGCAGATTGTTGATTTAAAGCTTGGGGGGAGGCTTCATAACATTATACCTCTTGTGAGTTCGTTCTTCTCTTTTCTATTTCATCATTTCATTTCATTTAGTTTAATCTACACATGTTAGTTCTTTTCATATTATTTCTATCATTTTTCATTATTCTGTTAGTTTAGTAAAACTCCCAAATTCCAGTTTTCGAGTAGCAAGTAGACTCTTTGAGTTTCTATTAGTAAGTTCTATTCTCAGACCGTATGAGACCGTAGTGCATCACGGGGACGTTTGTGCATTGTGCTATCATCCTTGGCTGAGAGCCAACCAACTTCCTCACAAGATCTCTAAAGTCTACACTTTCAGTCTCTAAAATCCTTATCCTAAAATTTGTCATAAAACATAAAATATAGTCAAGACTCTATGTCTTTCCACCTTTATCACTTTAGCTTTGCCCTTGAGGTAGTAGAGGAACACTCTCTCTTTGAGGAGGCAGAGGGGTATCATTTTTCATCCACTACAAACCTATTATTACTTAGAAAAACTCTCGATTTAAAATAAACTAAAAAAATTCATACACATGCAATTTTTATTTTTTATTTTGCTAGTTAAACCGCTGCAGAGGGGCAACACCCTATATTGACTAACAAAAATATACAGGTTTGCAGTTTGTGACAGAGAGCAGTTGGAAGCCAGTTTGAAAATGGCCAAAAGCATCTTGACAGCTGAAGCGACTACCTAGTTTAAAGTTTCATTTTGTATAAACAAAAAAAACTTGATTACATACAGTCTATACTAGTAAACACCCGGGACTAACTAAAACTAGAAGCCCTTGCTAAGATTGGATAATAACAGAGTACTGGGCACCTTCAATCTTCCTCTATCTCCTCAAGAGCATCTTCCTCGAAATCTTCTGATGCCATCCGTTTTTTGTAGGCTAGGTAGTTTGCAACCACCGGGCAGTTGGCTTTACACTTCTGGTGCGTTGGTCCAAGTGCCTTTTCCTCAGGGTCTCTATCATCCATTGGGATCCATTCTTCTCCAGTGCCGAAGTCCCAGACGGTGTCATCCCCAGATGGTAGGACTACTTCAAGCCCTTCATTTTTAACATACCTCAGGGCCCAACCTCGAGGTAGGTTGGTGGTTAGTTTTGTTGCCCTGAGAAGAAAGGTGATGCTTTGGTCTCTCTCGTCCCACATTTTTTGAAGCCTATTGGATCGACTATCCTGATCAGTGGGAATTTCATCACCTCGCGACCTTGTATGCTCAGCACGCTGTAATGTTGGGGCATAGGGATGAGATTATTTTCATCAACATTATCGAGGGCCCCATCGATATCACCCAGCCAAGCGTGGACAAACACCATCTGGGTTAGCTTCTTCTCTAAAGACTTCGACACTCTCATGTGGAGGTTGACTACAAGAAACATGGCTGGAATTTCTGCGTTTATCCTGAACCTATGGTATGCTTTGAGGAATTAGGGCCCAACACCTTCTTGGTTGCCCAAAGCACAACCGGATGAGAGTAGGACATTAACCCACTGAGTCTTTTGTCCGATATTTTCCCTCAGAATGCCTGTTGTTGCTTATCGGTATCCAGTGCTAGTGACATCTCCATTTCTTACCAGACAAGTTCTTCACGCCTCTAGAGGAAACTAAACTTTCTTTTTTGAGAATGCTTAACTTTGGGTGGTATATTAATCGATGGACAATCATAAAGCTTCATGATTATTTAACTTGAAGCTGTGTTAGAAGGCTCATGTGAGCTTGTTGGGGCATCGCTAGAGTACAGGTCATGGTTTAATGTTTAGTTAATTTGAGATCCGCACAATCTGCCTGATGCCTTGGGGCTTGCTCGGGTAGCCTGCACTTCGCCTACCATTGATGGGCCTGTCACATCCGAAAAGACTCAATGGTTGTCCTTGCAACCACGTGTGATTTTGGTTGTCTTCCTTTGGATTTTGTGGCACCCGAAAGTTTCTTGGCACCACAGCTTGGTGGAGCCTACGTGGTGAGCTCGGCTGCTAATTTTGCCAACTCATTAGCCATGTTGTTCCCTTCTTTGTAGACATGGCTGATTTTGAAGGCTTCGAATTTGACAGTTAATTCCTTGATGTGTTGAAGAAGATGGTTTAGTTTCCAGCTAGGGGTGGTGCCATGATGGATTACATTGATTTTTATTAGTGAATCCCCTTCCATATGAATTTTTCGCACCCCCAAGTCGATTCCCAGTTGTAGACCTTGATATGCCGCCCTGAACTCAACTTCATTATTCGTGCAAAAGCCTAGATGCAGGGATAGTTCTGCTAGACGATTGCCTTGGGAATCCCTTGCAACACAGCCAGCGCCTCTTAGGCCTGGGTTACCACGAGCCGCCCCATCAAAATTTATTTTGATCTAGCCTGGCTTTGGGGCCTACCAAGTTACTTCCACCCTTTTGATTTTTGTTGGCTTGGTTGACCCGTTTCCGGTCAATAGCGGTGGTTTTAGGTCATTGAACTTTTTGATTAAGCAATCATCCCAATTTGTGAAGATTCTCTGGTTAGATGTATTGGACCGAGCATCTTCATTTACTACTTCTACTATTGCCTTTTTGATTTTGTCCCATAACCTTTCTTTGTTTAGTTCCTTGTTTTGGAAGATTCTCCTGTTTCTCTCCTTCCAGATTTCCCAAATTGCCAATGATGGGATGGTCTACCAGATTCCCCCAAACACTGTTTTGTAGTTTTTTTGTGGCCACATTTTAAACCATGAGGATAGGTTTGTTGGAATGGGGGACTGAAGGTCTAGTTTATTCTTTACTATGTTCCAACATTAATTAGAAATAGGGCAATGTCGGAGGAGATGGTTTGTTGTTTCCTCACTGACTTTGCATAAAATGCATCTGCCCGAGCCTTGTATGCCGAAGGTGGCCAGCCTGTTTGCTATGAGGATTCTTCCTTGGATTGCCAACCAAGCAAAAAATTCTGCCTTGGGAAGGCATTTACTACCCAGAACAATTTGCAGGGCCATTCTTGGTTTTTTAATACTAGCTCCTTCACCTTATATCCAAGCTTCACCTTGTATGAGCCAGTAGGAGATCCGCACCATCGAATCGTGTCTAGTCCACTAGATGGGATGAAGAATATGTCTTTGAGGATTTTTAATAGGCTATCTTTCTGATCTTGGGGGGCATTGAGGGTCTGAATTTCCTTCTAGCACCAGGTGCTGGCACCTTGATTATATATTTTCTGACCAAAATCTGCCACTTTCTCCCCCCATCACCTAATAGATTCCTCTTTTATTGCTTCTAGACCGGGGGTGTTGCCTAAGGGGGGTTTCCCACTCCAAGAGTCATTCTAGAAGGATGCACTTTCGCCACTTTTAATTTCCCAGGTCACATGATGGGAGATTATATCTTTACTGTCTAGGATGAAGTTCTAGATAGTTGATCCTCTTGGGGGGTTGGATGTAGTGAGAATTCTGGTCAGGGCATCTAAGTCTAGGTATTTTCTCCTTAGGATTTTGACCCATTTCTGATCCCCTTTAGCATAAATATCCCAAGCCAGTTTGGCTCCCATGGCCTGGTTCATTATTGCCAACTGTCTTAGCCCTGCTCCCCCAGCATCTTGGGGCATATAGACCTTGTCCTAGGCCAATAGGGGGAATTTGTTGTGATCTCCTATCCCCGACTAGAGGAATCTCCTGAAGATCTGGTTGAGGTCATCTTCCACTGCTTTAGGTAGCTTTAGGCAGGACATTGAATATACTGGGATGGCTGATAGGACTGTCTTGACCATTAGTAGTCTTCCCGTCGAGGACAACCATTTGCCTTTCCAGGTTCCCATTCTAGCTTTGCAACTTTTAAATAGGCTTCCCCAGTAGCAACTTTTATTGATTCTTGCAAACAGTGGCATTCCTAGGAATCTCCCAGGGAGGGAGGCCACTTTTAAGTTGAAGATTCTGGCTAAAATTCTTTACATGCTTGGTTGAGTGTTCAGAAGGAAGATCTCTCATTTTCCCCAATTGATGCTTTGTCCTGAAGCCATGCAGTATTCATCTAAGAATTTTTTGATAATCCTTGCCTCTCTTCTACTTGCCTCCCCCATTAAGATTGTGTCATCTGCAAATTGGAGATGAGACACTGGCTCCAAACCATTTGCTACTTGGATGCCTTTCCACTTATCTTCCCTAACTAGATTTTGAATTCCCCTTCCCAAAACTTCTGCCATGATTATAAACAAGAAAGGGGAGAGGGGGTTGCCTTGCCTCAGTCCTCTTGAGGACGAGAAAATTCCATGGGATGAGCCATTCACTAGTACTGAGAATTTAGCTGTGGAGATACAAATTTTGACCCAGTTGATCTAGTTTGTCCCAGAACCAAATTTCTTAAGGACTTCTATTAGGAATTGTCTGTCAACCATGTCATAAGCTTTGAGAATATCTAGTTTCAATATCATGCAGGCCTTTCTGGTTTTCCTTGTAGAGTGGATGGTTTCATGGGCTGTAATTAGTCCTTCCACAATTGACCTGCCTGGAGTGAAGCCACTTTGTTCTTCTAAAATTATTTTGTCCAAAACGACTTTGAGTCGGTTCGCTATTATTTTGGTGACCACTTTGTACACTGTATTGCAAAGGGCTATTGGCCTGAAATCACTCATAGATTGAGGGCCTTTTTTTTGGGGATTAGGGCTAGGAAGGTGTGGTTCATGGCTCCCAGCATTGTCATTTTTTTCCTTGATTCCTCTATTGCTGCTCCTAGATCTTCACCCACTATGTGCCAAAACTTTTGAAAGAAGCCAACTGGGAAACCATCCGATCCTGGGGCTTTGTCCGGGTTCATCTGAAAGATTGTTTTTCTGACTTCTTCCAAGGGGATCTTTTGAAATAAATGATAGTTTTGATCTTCATTGATTAATGATAGAATAACACTCAGCAACTTGTCTCTAGTTGCCCTGTTTTCAGAGTAGTCCTTATTTAGCAGCTCTTCAAAGAAGTTGGTCACTTCCTTATTAAATTCTGCAGTGGATTGAGCCACTTCGCCATTTGCCTTTTTAATTTATGAAATTTTGTTTCTATTTTTGTTTGCAATAGCTGATTTGTGGAAGAATTTGGTATTCCCGTCTCCTTCTTTCAACCAAGATTCCCTTGATTTTTGTTGCCAGTAGCATTCTTCTTTTTTTAATAGTTCTGAGAGCTCCTCCTTCAGGGATTTTTTATTTTTAAAATCCTCTGCATCCATTCCATTTTCTATGAAATGTTCATTCAACGTTCTGATTTCTTGCTCCACTCTTACCTTCTCTTGGAATATATTTTTGAAGTGTGACGTGTTCCATTCTTTGAGTTTAGTTTTGATATGGGCTAATTTTTTACTAATTTTAAAAGGTTGGTGCTATCTCCAAATTTGGTTTCATTCCACCATTGTTCAATTAGTTTTGGTAGTTGTTCATCTCTTAGCCACATATTTTCAAATTTGAAGGGGCTCCCCAAGGGTGGTTCATCATGACCAAGGGTAAAAGAAATGGGGAAATGGTCTGAACCTGACAGTGGTAAGATTTGGGCTTCTAGAGAGGTTGCCAAGTCACCCCATTCTCCCCATAGGAGGAATCTGTCAAGCCATTCTACAATTTTGGTAAAGCCTTTCCTCCTATTGGACCATGTGAATGTTCCATTTTTGGTGATCATATCTTTTAGGTGGTTGGTATCTATGAATTCCTGAAAATCTTTCTGAATGGCAGTTATCCTCCCCAAACCACCCTGTTTCTCCTCATTGTTCAAGGTTGCATTGAAGTCTCTAGCTAAAATTCCCAATTCTCCATTTCTATTTTTCAGTTCACTTGTTATTTTGTCCCAGACTTGTTTCTTTGCTGCTGTGGCTATTGGTCCATATATGTTGACACAAAAGAAAGAGTTGTTTTTCTTTAGATCTTTAAATTTGAAAAGTTGCCAGTTATTTTCCTCTTTTTCCACTGAACCTTCTATTGATAGGGGGTTCCACAGGATTCCAAGTCCACCTGAGGCACCCAACGCATCCTTGAAATGACCTTTCCATTGCCTCCAGAAGTCCAATCTCCTCTGGCTTTCTTCCTTGCTCCATTTTGTTTCCTGAATCAACACAATGTCCACTTTTGACTAGTCAATTTGGCGCTTGACCATGCGCCATTTGTCAAGGGCATTAATGCCCCTGACATTCCATGAAATAATCCTCATTCTTCTCTGGGAAGGATGTTTTCCTTCCCAACTAGATTTTTTTGTTGTCTAGAGGCATTACCTGCTATTATCAGCTTGGCTTTGTTTGACATCCTGCCTCTGTTGGATTTCTTCTTAAAGTTTGGAGCTTTTATACGAGATTCTGATTGTTCTAATTGCCTTATTTCTAGTAATTCCCCTGCCTCCGTTTCTTCCCATGGATCCAATTCTTCCTTCGAGTGAAGGTAGCTACCTTCATCTTCTGAGTGAGCAGTTACACCTTCAGTGTCTTAAGGAGAAAAGATAGGTGAGATTGGGGCGGTTTGTACTAGCTCTTTTACTATCCCTTGAGGTGATTAGGGCTTAGGTTCTAGTGACCCTATTTCTTTGGTCAATATCCCTAATTGGATTTTTATGTCTTTTTGAAGATCTTGGGCCCCTTCCATTAGGGAATTGAGAGCTAGCTCTGTATTACTGGGTTCCTCAACCAAGGGCTCCTTGTTTGGTGTTTCAAGATCATGGGGAAACAACCTCACCTCTCCTGATGATTGGTGCTTTATGCTCAAGTTGGGCCTCTTTGGGAAGTGCTTCTACTGAAGAGGAGCTTGGGTCTTGGGGATTTAGATTTGTGTTTGTGTTTCTTTTCTCTTTGATAGAGAACTTTCCACCATTTGAGGGGCCTTTCGTACAAGAATCTTTGAAGAGACATTTTCTGTGCTCAGAACCTGCCCATATTTCAATTTCTTGTTGCCAACTTCCGTATTTTGTTAGAATTTCCAAATTTTTGTAGATCCCAACCCCTTCATCTATTTCCACCAGGATGCCTACTATAGCTCCTTCTACTCCATTAATGAATTCGTCATTTATACCTAGGCACACTCCTAGGGCATCACCAATTCAAATTAGGGCATCTAAGTTCCAGAATTCTGAAGGCAAGTCAATTAGCTTGATCCAGACGAGAGTTTGGTTTATTTTGCAGTTCCAAAGATCAAAATTAGCCCTCCAATTCAGACAATGAAAGCTATGGCCATTCATGAACAATGGTTTTCCATTAACTATTTCAAATTTTAAGTTTTGATCGCTAAATTCTATGAGGAAAAAGGAGTTTGGAAGTTGGCTTATGCTTACCTAGTTTTTAAATTTGTTTTTCCACCAATCTTTGATCTCCTCACTTGGGCATCCATGTCCCGTCCATTTGGCAAACATAGCTTTCTCCATTAGACGATCTACTCTTCGCTCAATTGTTTCTGAAGGCAAGTGGAAGAGTTTACTTCCCCGGGGGTGGAGCTCGAGGTTTAAATTTGGTTTATTTTGCATGCCCCTCCTGTTAGCTTTCCGGGTGAACAGTTCCCTGTCTCTCTGGTTTAGCCCTCTTTGAAGATCCCTAGACTGGTGATGTGTTTTTCCATTGTTAGGGTTTCCCGGGTTTTTGTTTTTCCAAATTTTGCTGGTTCACACTAGGTTGTATTTTCCTTTGCTGTGCCAATTCTGGTCTGATGGTTTTTCTTGTTGACCATTTTCCCGGAGCCACCCACGCCATTGAACTTTTGAGGATTTCTCTTGATTGATGATTTGGTGCGAAATCCGTTTGTGATTGTCGGACACGATTCTTCTATGGTTGAAGCTCGTCGAGTTTCCCGGTTGGAGTTGGGTCGGGTTACACTTGTCTACCCATTCACCATTTTCAAATACCCACTGAGGGATGTGTCCTGCGTGTTTTGGGAGCTTCGAACTTTGCCTTCTTTTCATTCTCTTCCTCCAGAACCAAGTCTCCCCAAATTTTCTTTGTGCTTGCTACGGATTTTCGCTCCTACACTTTTTCGCTCGCGAACGCCATTTATATATATATATATATATATATATATATATATATACTTATTCAAGACACATGCAATTTTTACCATTATTATTGTAAATTTAAATATCCTAATTGATAAGAGCACATAGTTGAGAAGATATGAACAACTTAAAACTCATCAACCCTACCTATTGCACATGTCAACTTGATGTTATAAATAATAGCACACATAATTATAATGTTTCTCCATGATGGGATTTCTCACCATATTACGGTTAAGATTCTTAATTAAACATTCTTTTTAAGGTTAAGATTCTCAATTAAACATTCTTTTTATGTAGTGTGTGAATATGTTCTCCTCTCTTGGGCCACATTCTTCGAAGCAATACATGATTGAAGAAGTTTGGCAACATGGCAAAACCTCAAAGACAACTAGGCAAGCCAACTTATCAACATTAGTTAATATTTATAAATTAAATACTCTCGAAAAAGGATATTGTTTGTTAATGTGGGTGCATATGGACCAACGAGCACCAATAACATGCTTTTAGGCCTTCTTCCCTTGACCTTTTACCTGCCTTGTCCTAAGCCACCCACCATTTCATATTTCAATTCTCAACTCAAAACTTATGTGACTTTTCAATGCAAAAGACAAAATTGTTTAATCCACCATGTGGAGTTGATACCAAATGTCTTTTCCAAATGCATTTCTTGCTATATATCTTGGGGCACGTGGCATTTAATTAATTTATTTTTTATAGAAACACATCAACTCACCAAATTCATTTCCACAAGTTGGGTCCAAACCTTTTCCTCAACAAAATCATATATAATAGTTTGTTCTCGTTTTGAGGATTCATTCAGTGTAGGTAGTTTGTACAGTTAATTTAAAAAAACCCTTCTCTTATGTCTGGAAAAATCATAAATACTGTTACAATATTTTTTCAAAATTTAGTTGAAGCTGAAAGGATGTCTTACCAATATCTTTCCCTTCAAGGATGATACAATGTTAATCATAGATACTGATACAATGTTAATCATAGATACTGATACAATATTTCTCCCTAGAATAATATACCAGACTATTATCCAAAGTGAGTCCATCTTCTTTCTTTGTTTTTTCCCTTTTGTCCAAGTTTAGGTGATGTTGAGAGGATGTCTTCCCTTAAAATGGTATATTCTAGCATTGATCTGTAAGTCCATCTTCCTCCTTGTTGACCTATTTGTCAAAGTTTTAGGAGATGTTTGAGAGGATGTCTAATATTAATGTTCAAAATCTCAATTGAGAGAGGAGGTTCGATGGTATGTTTGTGTATTCTCTGACTCTGAAACTATGTGGACCGTGCAATGGCAGAGGTACTAGGAGTGTGTCAGCCAATTCTTTTCTATTTGTATCTGGCTTCTTGTGGGCTCTGAGACCAATGCAGAGGACCAGCACAGCATTGGAACTTTAAATGTATTTTTAAAATACAACCACATAGCCCAAAATTTCCAAGTATGTTCCCTGGTTCATGTAAGAAAACCAGAGCAGAAGGCCTCCTTCCTGCATTGCATTGATCAATGGTAGTTTGACTGCACACCAACAGTGGTAATCAAAGTTTAGCAGTCCAGTGTCACCGTCTGCTGTTTTTGTTTTTTCCTGCTCTGATAGATCATACTCTAGTACATGCCAAATGTTGTGATTGTAGTTGAGCAGTTTAGTGTTAGCATTTGTTGTGTTTGGCCCTTCCTACACTCTTCAATAAACTTTGTCTGCATGCCAAATGCTGTGATCAAAGTTTAGTAGTTAAGTTCTATTGTCTGCTGTGTTTGGTCTATGTAGATAGGGAACCCAAATAAGCCCAGATGGTTCGCTATCTGCAGGAAAACAGTAGCACAAGTCCTCCAACAGTGACCCAATTCAATGGAGACAGAAGAAACGCTGGCATTGCTCTCGTTGTCATTGTCGTTATTGCTGCTCTTGCAGTGGTGGCCTTGCTTGTTGCTTTCAGTTATTATTGGTATATCAGAAACAAAGTAAAGAGGAGGTTTAGCACCGAGAGTAAGTTTTGGGTTCCTTGGTTTTCGAGGGCGTTTATTGTTTTGTGAAGCAAATTCAAAATCTTGACCAGTTTTGGGAAGAAATATTTAAGTTGGCAATGTTTTTTCCAAGTTTAAAGGCCTATTTGAGAGACCCATTTTGAAAAAAAGGAATAAAGTGAAGGCCAGTTTCAAATATGTGTGCGCCTTTTTAACCTTTTTTATTTTACTGTTTGTGTAATGCAGAACCCAAAGAATGCGATGAGCCTGCAACTCCTGTGCTGAGCTCTTGTCACACGGAAGCACAAGTATTCACATTTAAACAGCTCCAAGCTGCAACGAGCAACTTCAGTCAAAATAATGTTATTGGTCATGGAGGCTTTGGCTCTGTGTATAAAGGGGTGCTGCAGGATGGCAGTAAGGTTGCTGTCAAGCAGCTTGACCTGGCAAGCAAGCAGGGAGAACAAGAATTTCGTGTGGAGGTATGTTGGTTTCTTCCATCTTATGTCTTTCAACTTTTTGACAGTTCGAGATTAGCTATATAGAATATAGAGGCGTTTCCCTATGTTCTGGATTACGAGACGTCTTAGAGTAAAAGTGTTGTTTTTACTGATTGTATGCTGTTTGTGTCATCTATTTATTTGGCTCAACACTCAATACCAATATTCATGGATTCCTTGTTGAACAGGTTGATGTTCTGAGCAGGCTGCATTCTCCATACTTGCTTGCATTGATTGGCTATTGTGCAGACCATGACCACAGGCTCTTAGTCTATGAATACATGCCCAATGGAAGCCTTCAGGAGCACCTTTACTCTGATGGTGAGGATCTATTACCTAGCTTCTAAGTCCTAACATTTTTTTTCTTTGGTTCTATTAGATTCATTGAAGAATCCAGAAGGTTCATTGAACTTTTCTGTGTTGATTTGGTTTGGGTTTCTTGCAAACAAATGCTTGTAGGAGAGGTTTGAGTCTTACAGTCGTTGGTGATTGAAATTAGAGAATGTTATTGCCAACAAAAAAAAACCACATGTGCCTGATCTACGACGTACGGTTAGATTTAGTGTAAGCTTAGTTTAACTGGCAATTGAAGAAAGAACCTGAAGGCGCGCAATGTTTTGAAAACAAACTCAATCAAGATGCAAGCATTTGGGTGAGTCCCTAGAGTACATAACTAGTACCATCCCCCTTTTTGGTACAACATTATGTAAAGATGTGTGCTTTGTCGATCTAACCCTTGCCTTGTGGTTAATACCATTTTGACGCATTCTTTATTAAAAATTATTGACTACCATATGGTATCTTACGGATAGGATAAATTTGTCCATGTTAATGCCTCCTTTATAATACAAATGCTGATAACTTTGTTTTGGTTTGGGTATTTTTGTTTAGTGACTAGTTTATAGTTTATAACTTTATACCAATGGTCTAGACTCTATACCATATTGCAGCCAGAACTAGTCTTCCTAATATAGCGTTGTTGGGAAGTCCTGTAGTTTGGGTGGTTTTTGTTTGGGGTCTAGAGCGTACTACATCACAGCCAAATCTACAATATGTGTCCGAGTTCACTCAAGTTATTCAATCCCCTGGTTCGTTGGCAGATAAAATTTTGTAGGCATTTTGATCTACATACATGAAAATTTGTAACCAGCTCTCCCATTTTCTAGGGTTTAATGAAGTTAGAGCATGTAAGAAAACACTTAAACTATGGACCACTTTGATGATCCTGGTTGTAACACATGTATTAGTAAGACTCTACAAAATTATTGCCAACAAGTTGTTTTCCAACTGATTAATGCATTATGGGCAATATCTGAATTTGTTCTTGAGAGGACTTTCCACTTCAATGATTCTGGTCATAATAAATGTATTATTATATTGTATGTCTAAAATCATTGCCAACAAGTCTTTTTAAATTTTATGTTACATGGAGACATGTCGCTTGAGTATTTCCACCTGTCCCTTCATTTAGGACGTTTTGGGGATACAGGATGGGTAGGAAATGCCTCAGGGGCCACTTCCACCCACCCAAAAAAAGAGTTAGGAAACATTCTGAAATGTTTCAGAAATGGCAGGTGACGGTGAGGAAATGTCTAGCCATTCCCAGCCAGACTGCAAAAAGTGCGATTGAAGAAAGGAACAGAAAATGGAGGAGGAAAAGGGTATAACATGTGAAAGAGAAGTCTGATAAATGGAAGTAGTGTAAAAATAAACGGAAAGTAAAGATAATACACAGTATTTTCAGTGGTTATTTAAAAAAAAAAAGTCTCAGTACAGCAAGATTTTGCAATATCTTAACTGTTCTCAATCACTCTTAAGTGTTTGTAGATGTAAATAGGAATCTTGAAAGTGGCTTTAAATATTTCATGAAATTATGCAAGACGAAAAATGAAAATAGAAAAAATGAAAATAATAGTAATTTTTTTTCCAAAACATACTTAGAAAATTGCTTCCAACCACTAGTCCACTTGTAAAGTTGATTTCATCAAGACTATTAAACATGACAAATATACAATACTTATCTAACTGTTGTATAATTCAAATTGAACTGAAAATTGTATGACATAACTGTTGTATAATTCGATTCCAAACTGAGCCACATAAATATAAACAGCTGCATCACATTTTATATAATTCACTGTCATTTGATTTATTGATAATTGTCTATTTTTCCTACCAATACATTTTGAAGAAATTTCAATGAAGAATATGCATTAAATTTTGAATATGATATAGGTAATAAAGTCCAAATGAATGGAGCTAGAAAAAGCTGAAAGTTCACACCACTCTTTCCTGTGCTGATTTAAGCTATGTATTGAAAAGATTATAAGCTGTTTCCTTTAAATGAAAGGTAATCTGAAATTTATGAGAGAAAATGTTCAGTAACTTTGTTACATCTTATTCAAGGTACCAAATGAATAACTATATAATTACTCACATTGAAACTGATCCACATAAATACAAACAGCTGCATTACATGTGTTATAATTCACTGTCATTTGATTTACTAATTACTCATCTAAACTGATCTACATAAATATAAACAGTTGCATTACATGTATAATTCATTGTCATTTGATTTACTAATAATGGTCTGACTTTTTCTCCCCAAACATTTTTGAAGAAATTTCAATGAAAAATATGATAAATTTTGAATACGATATTGGTAACAAAGCCCAAACGAATGCATAAAAAAGATGAAAGGTCACACCACTCTTATCCATACCGATTAGCTATGTATTGAAAAGATTATTACCTACCACTCTTATCCATGCCGATTAGCTATGTATTGAAAAGATTATTACCTATTTCCCTTTGAATGAAAGGCAATGTGAAATTTATGAGATAAACAACATCATTACATCTTATTCAAGCTATCAAATGAATGACTATAATTAGAGGGAGTCAACCATTTTGACATGTTGTCAACAAATTCAAGAATTTTATATAACTGATGCAGGTCTCATTTATTCAATTTTACAATTTTCTATTTTTAACTTTTCTTCATCATTTTATATATTTTCTAATAATGAAAGTATTGAAATTTTGTTAATTTATGTCAGTTCTTATGTGAATTCTCAATTCAACTTTAAGGATGTATATAATGAATGTCTTATATAAATAATTGAAATTTCTTATATTCTTTTTCATACTTTTCAACCGCCGTTCCCTGCCATCTTTTATAAAAATAGCTTTCTATTCCAACCACCCTGAAAATGTCTCCCCCTGTCCCCTGCCATTTCCATCCCAGAAACTCTGAGGAACATAGGTTGTTTTCCAATTGACTAATGCACTGTGAGCAATACCTGAATTCGTTTGAGGATTTTTTAGTCTTTTCATCCATATGTTTTGCTATACTATGTAGATCAACGAGATTATCATCATCTTAAATGCCTCAATTTGTCTGTTTACTTTCTGCTACTGTCCCTTGTAACAATATCTTTAATAATACCATCTTTTCCCAATTCATAAAGTAAATCTGATAGTTAAATTCAGTTCAACAACTATAGGTTCATCCAATGTTCTTAACTTCTTTGTAATTTTACTTATGTTTGTTTTTGAAAAGAGATGTTTTAACTTTGTATCCTGTTGACAGGATCTTCTGGCACCCCTCCAAAACTGGATTGGGAGACTAGAATGAGAATAGCCCTTGATGCAGCGAGAGGCCTCGAATACTTGCACGAGTACGTGGATCCTCCTGTGATCCACAGGGACTTCAAAAGCAGCAATATTCTCCTAGACAGAAACTACCACGCCAAAGTCTCAGATTTTGGCTTGGCCAAACTTGGTTCTGATAAAGTAGGAGGCCACGTGTCTACTCGTGTTTTAGGAACACAAGGATATGTTGCCCCAGAGTAAGTTGAATCACACTTTCTTCAGTGTTACTTCTTTCATTCCAATTTTTTCGTTTGGTCTTGTTATTGGAGATAAACTGGTATTGTGTCTAAAGTGAAAAGGACTTCAAGATTTAGATAAGTTTTTTAGGGGAGAGGATCTGGTAGTTGAGCAATCTAATTTTGCACTTTTCAAAATTCTACGTGGAAATTTCAAATCATTTCCAAATTTTTACAGCAGCTTATTTGGCAAGTCCTCTGCTTATAACTAAGGTTTCAGGGCCATATCATCAAATATGATGCCACATCAGCATGCTTTTTGTGAAGTGTCCAAAAAGGCCCAAAAAAAGTGAGACTGATAGTTGTGCACCAAGTCATGTTTTATTAGTGCACTGATGTGGCGTCACATAGATCTAAAGAATACATTTCATTCAGTTATGGTAGTCATCATCAACACTAACAACTTTAAAATCACGACTATTGATCCAATATTGTTAAAAATATTAAGCTTTAAATCAACAAATGCTATAACAACTATTGAAACATGCTCAGATACTAAATCGGCAGCCCCTAGTTTTATTTTTCAATACATTCTAACTATAGTACTTGACATTGCAGTTATATCAATATCTTTGATCTCGAATTTCCCATATCCAATTATTGAAATTATGGCAGAAACGATGATGATTAAAGCCTTGTCAGTTGCATTTTCTAATTGCCACTGTGTACGCTACATGCAGGTATGCATTGACAGGGCACTTGACTACCAAATCAGATGTGTACAGCTACGGAGTTGTACTACTGGAACTCCTAACTGGAAGAGTTCCAGTGGACATGAAAAGGCCACCTGGTCAAGGTGTCCTCGTCTCTTGGGTATTGTGTTTTCTACATAAATGAGAAATGCCTGCTTGATTGTTTTCTACTCCGGATTTAAAAACAGAGCTCTGTAAACATAAATTTTTCAGATTATTCTCTTTTTGTTCTTTGTAGGCTCTGCCTCAGCTTACAGACAGAGATAAGCTAATTCAGATTATAGATCCTGTGTTGGAGGGTCAATTCTCCATGAAGGAGCTCATTCAGGTGAGCCATTTAATAAGTTTCAATAAAGAAACAGTAATCTTAAAATACATTTTGTTTCCTTGTATCTTAACCTCGTATGCCTTCATTTCTGAAATGTAGGTTGCAGCAATAGCTGCAATGTGTGCACAACCAGAAGCAGATTACAGACCTCTCATGGCTGATGTTGTGCAGTCCTTGGTTCCTCTTGTGAAACATCATCGGCCATCTTCTAGGGTGATCAGCACGCCAAATTTGCATCATACCATTGTGACACTCAAATCATCTTCTATCGACAGCGGCAGCAGCAGTGCTGCCAATGACTGACATTAGTTGTGTAAAAGATAGTAGCTGCTTCTGATATATGAGCCTTTTTTGGAGGATAGCTTTCAACACTAGGCCACGCTACTAATCCTAGAGCTGAACTAAATTGTTCTCGAGCTCCAGTAATCCTAATCAGAGCTCAATCAGTGGAATGGGTATGTTGGACTTTGATAAATTTTATGGCTACCTATTATCAAGTATCAGAAGCGAAATTTGCACCAGTTACTGAGCTAATCAAGATTAAATTTGCTAAAATTGAGCTAATTTTGTGCTTTCTTAATATGACCTTTGTGGGTCTGGAATTGTTGTAATATTCCTTAGGTACACGATTTCGAATGGTATTTTAATGGAACCTGCTTCAAACGAAGTAGTAGTTTAGTTCCTCCTCGTGAATTGTGTATTACCACTGGAATGTCTTATCCTCCATTAAAATCTCTAAAAAAGCCATGTAAAATTATTTTATCTTTCCTTATTTTTGATAAATTTTCTTGAATCTATTAAGTATCCTAAACAAAGCTAGGTAGATAGATGCAATACAAATAGGAATTGTCTGTTCAGAGTAGCTTTTAATAACATCAGTGAGCTGGGGTGCTAGAGCAATAAATGAAAGTGGGTGAATATTGAGAGAAAGCTTGGAACGATAGTTATGCTAGACTATCTACAATCCTTCAATGGTCTGCAGTCATTCAATGCCCATGAATAAATTCAACGCAGGCATTTACCTCTATATTTGTTTCCTGCAATATTTACATATAGGCATTTTGCTTTTCTAAGGGTGGGTCCCATGGAGGGGGAGTTTCTTAAAAATTTCAGCTTATGCTGTTTAGTTTTTTTAGGAATATTTTAAAGTTCTTGGTTCCATGGATTTAATCTTCTAATTCTGCTTAAAATTTTAAGTTCCAAAATTTAAGGAATGAACTGCAATGCTTTGATAAAAAAATAATAAATAAATGAAAATTCTCTCATTTTTATTTTCTAGTAAGAATTTAAAATTTTAGATGAGAGACAAGTGGCATAAAAAACTCCTAAGCTGTAGGGGCAATTTCTAGCTACACCCTAATTTCACCAGTTGAAATATTCATTCCTAAAAGGTATGGGCTCCTATTTTTCTGAAAAAGATTCCAATTAATCCCATAGCACAATTGTTTTTTCCCCATGGGATCTCTTGCTCCATAAAAATAGAAGCCCAAGCCCCCCCATGGAACCATACAGTAAGTTTCTATGATATGTTTGTTATGGAGGCTTTGATTGCATAACAAAATCACAATACAAGATTTAGATTGAACATACAATTATAGGGGATAGGAAATTGGTGGTTCAATTTTTACTTCTTGAAAATCAAATAAAAAATAATGTGAATGAATTTTTCCAATTGAATTCTACTATGCATTTCCCTCAATAAAATTGATAGGAAACACACTTCTTTATGCACATGAGATCTACGCTAGAGAGAGGTCACTCCATTAAGATGGGGAGGAGTTCAAAACTTGATCCAATCCAATTTCACATTGCCTTTCACTTTGTAAGACCTTAATCAAATCAATGTTAAAAGAAATATCTTAATTTTTATTTTTTTTCAAATCAATGTTAAAATAAATATCTTTATTTTGATTGTTTCTTCGACAAAATACAATGTAACTCTATTGAACCATCTAACATGACACAAAAAGAATATTGTTCTAGTCAAACCTTACCATCACCAATCTTTGTTTGCTTAAGTAGAAGTTGAGATTTATCTTGATCCAAATCTCTCCGATTTTTTACATTCCAACCACTCTTTATGAACAATAAATATAACTTTAAAATTTGTGGCCAAACAAAGAATATGCTTAGCCACGAGGACTAACTTCTATGAGGATTCTTAAAAATTTCCACCATTGAGAAGGGAGACTAGAATCATAGATTTAACTCGTGCATATAATCTTTTTCCAATCTATTGCACAAGCCTTTTCAAGAGAATAGAGAATAGACCAAGCTTTTATTTGATTATTAGAATGAGTGCCCATGTAAGTGAAAGATAAAAATTGAATAGAGCTTGCACTATCATGACTAATACCACCAATTCCCATTGAAATTAGGCTACCCCTTAAGGACACATTTCTATTGATTTTACAGAAATCACATAGAGGAAGAGACCACTTACTCAAATGTTAATCTTCCTAGATTTTAGAACTCTAGAATTAGACACGACTTGTGAGGTGGGAGGAAAGGATAGCTTGAAAAGTTTAACAAGGCACAAATAATAAAAGGTAAGAGGGCTCTCATCAAAAAATTTAGCCTAAATGGTCTCCTTGAGCATACCCTCGATTTTATGACAAACTCAAATAACTTTGCTTCGCAATCTTGAAAAATATAATGATTTCATTTCACCATATTTACCAAAGAATAAAGCAGGGGCCAAGATCCCATGCTACCAAAAGGAAAGTAGCTAAAGCAAGGGGTCGACCCAAACTATTTTAGAACTTAGACAAAGAAGTAGAATGAATAGTAGGTCTATTCCAAATTTGCCACCAAAGATTCCATAATTCCATAGGGAAAGGGCACCGAAAGAATAGGTGGTTTGTTCATTCTTCATTAATGTCACAAAGAACACAAATGGAAGGCCCATGAAAACCTCTCTTTCATATGTTTTCCCATGTGAGACACTTATTCTAATTCAACAACCACAAAAAAATTACACTTAGGCCAACAATAGTTGTTCTAAATTCTTCTCCACCTAAGGAACTCAACATACCTTTCTTTTTGCAGCTCTAAAGAATGATAACTAAGAGCAATTGAATACTCACCTTTGGGATTGTGACCCCATGCAAGAAAATCGGGGCCCTCTAAATAGCTACATGGTCTAGTAGCCAAAATTGAAGGTCATCCCTATCCTCTGAAGAACCTTCTCTAGGACAACTTTAAGCTCCTTCTAACCATGGAAAAATTACTTCCTCAAAGAGAAATTGTACTTAAATTCAACCACCCTGGATCATTTAGCCTCCAAAAAGATGAAACAAAGAGGCTAAAGTTGAGGGAAAAAAAGAGAGAATAGCAGGATGATTGGCCCAAGAGTCATCCCAAAATAAAGCATTATTGCCTTTATTAATGATCTAGAATAAACCTTTCTTAATAAGTGAAACTTTGTTCTTAATAGTGTTCCAAATCATTGATTCTTTCCCACTCAAATCCATTTGTAGGATATCTTAGTTCACCACCCCTCCCAAATATTTGTAATTGAGAACCCAAGCCCAAGGTTGCTTTGGATGCGTACACCATCTTCAAAATATTTTTTCCACTAAAGAATAACAATTGAGCTCATACTGACGAAGACCAAGGCCTCCCACTCACTTAGATCTCTAAACTAGGTCCCAACTTGCAATGCTCCATTTTTGAGATTCTAGACTTTTTGCCTATAAAAATTTACTAGGAAGATCATCAAACTCTTTGAGAAAATCTTGGGAGCAATTACAATAAGAAATCTATAGATAGGCAAAGATTGCAAGACAAATTTCAAAAGAATCACTCTACTAGCAAAGGATAGCCATTAGAAGGTCCAATGGCTCACCCTCATGCAAAATTTACCTAGAATCTTCTTATAATGTTCTCTTTTAAAATTACCAACAAAAACAAGAATTCTCAAATAATCCATAGACAAGCTCCCAATCTGGAAGTGAAGAATATTCACAATTCCACATTGAATAGTCTTTAGCATATTGAAAAAGAAAATACTTGATTTATCCTCGTTAATTTGTTGGCTTGAAGCAAATAAGTAGATGGTCAACACTCTCCTAAAGTTGACTACCTTACCAATTTTAACCAACCCCATCAAGGCAGTATTGCTAAAAAAATGTAAATGTGTTTGCGACTAAAGATTTTGAGCTCATGACCAACCTTGAATAAGCCCTCTCATTTTATGATACTTCAACATTCTACCTAGACCTTTTGCCATCAAAATAAATAGATAAGGAGACAAAGGGTCTCCTTGTTCGAGGTCTCTAGATGCAAAAAAAAGAATCAAAGGAATGTCATTAATAAGAATAGAAAAGGAAATTGAGTTCACACAATTCATAACACAATGTATCCAATTTGAGAAAAAACCCAAAAGTGGATAAAATATTATGAAGACAAGACCAATTGACTCGATTATATGCCTTAAACATGTTACGCTTAATGAACATGGCCTTTTCTTTAGAGGAGGACATAAAATGAATGGCTTCAACAACTACAACAATACCATCCAAAATTTGACGCCCTTTCACAAATCCCCCTTGCTCAAGAGAAATTAGGGAAGCCAAACACTTTGTAATCTTTTGCAATAATTTTAGTGATTATCTTGTAACATTGTAGAGAGAAACAAGATAAAAGAAATCCAATGAAGAGGCTCCCTCTTTCTCAGGGATTAGAGCTAGAAAAGTAGAGTTGATGGATTTGAACATTTTCTTATTTTTCTGTGATTCTCTAACCACCTCTAACAAGTCAAAATCCAGAATCTTCCTAAAGACTTGGTAGAACTCTATAGGGAAACCATTACATGCAACAACATTTAACCCATGAAATCAACCATACAACTCTAAGACTAGATGTTGAGAAAAAGGGTTCATTTTAGTGGCTTAATGACTAGTAAACCTCACTTTTAGAGAAAAAAGAGAACAAAGAATAAGAGAAGAAAGATCATTTGCCAAGAGAGAAACAATACAAGATGTATGTGGGGAAAATCTTTTTAGATAAAATACCTCACCCTTCAAACACCATGAATCCCTTGTATTATTCAACATGCAAATATTTACAATACAAGCATTTGTTCCAATACGAAGACTAACACCCATGTCCAACACCTATTCTCAAACCTATAATTCAACATGTAATAGCATCTAGCTTGGAAACTTGTCACATCTCCCACTTGCAACTATAATGAAAAATAAATAATAATAAGAGTATACCATCTATCATGCATGATGGGATCCTAGTAGCATTTTGACAAAGTAACGTTGCTCAAACTTGTGCCTCCTCTCTCAAGTAACTCTCTCGAAGATCTAATATATAGAGGCATATGAGAAACAATAAATGGTTTCTCAAAATCATTAGATAAAACCATGAGCTAAGTAGTCAACATGGAAAAGGCCTCATGACATGTGTCTAAAAGTTACAATCACCTTTCTAGAAGCTTCAAGACCTTTCTCATGAAATAGGTCATTGAACTTCACTAGAGGCTACAATATTGTCCCTCCTTCTAATCTCCATCTTTCATTGCATTTGCTCCAACCACTAAAACAAACAAACCTCATTTACCCCTCTTATTATATTTATATTCATAATTCCATCTCATTTTTCACTCTTAATTTTTCTATTTTAAAATCTAAAATATATTAAATACTTCATTATACTAACAAAAGATCACTTAAAAAATTAAAAATAAATTAAATTATTTTTTCACATTTCTAACACCCTAATAACCATAATATTCAAAATATACATCAACAATAAAAAAAAAAACATTACATATATCACAACAACCCTTGTTTAGTTGTTTGGCTATTGTCTCTTTAAATGTTTTACCTCTCAGCTTCATTCAATACCAAAAGAAACCTAATATAAAAAACTATACATGTTACTTCAAACTATTTGGAATGAATCTCCATGAGCCTGCACACTGGTCATCAGTTCAAAGAGTTATAAAAGTGTCACTGTCACACCAACCCACCAAAAGCTGCTTCAGTGCAATAAAACTTCAAGCTGTTATGGTCATCAAAATGAATCTGGCCAAGGTTATTCTCTTGGAACTCCCAATGCCCATATACAAACAAATCTAGGGAAAATAATATAGTCTCTACTGTAGACTATCACCATAAATCCTTTGAGCAGAGCAACCAAGAAACCTCTTCATTGCTCAGACTCTTTTTTTTTAAGTTCAATGACCTCAAAAGCTGTGAAATAAATGCAATGGATGGGTAATTTCTTATTGTAAGTCGAACTTACTTGCCTGGAGTATCTGCACCTTGGGATTTGGTATTCCTTGGAGTTTGAATATTAATTCATGTGTAGTGTGCTTTTATGCTGGGCCTGCAAAACTGTCACATCCTACCATTCAAACAGAAAGGTGGGGTGAAGGTAACAGTCCTGAATTTCCTGCATAAAATTAAGTACTGAAGCACGTAACGTTTTGAGAGGATGGTCACATGGCAGGGACCTGACAACTTTTCTGTGGAATCATAAAGGTTAAGTATATTACACTTTCAGCAGGTAATTAGTATTTAAGAGTACAGAGAAAAGATCTGGTCAGGGAGTGATTTTGTATTATTCAATTAATATATTTTATGAATTCTTATGTTAAATTTTATTTAGTTTTGAGTCTATTTTAATGAAATATTTTAATATAATTATATATTAATAAATGGAGTAATTTCATGTAAAATTGATTTCATTTTTTATTTGTTGTTCTTTTTTATTTACACACATTTATATATTCAATCACATATTATTTACATGCATACATTTAGCGTTTATTATACCTATTACTGCTCTCCATATCTAGATATCCAGTCCCCACATCAATGTTAGGATTGATCATGCACCATGCAAAATCGACCCTTGAAGTTCAAGGGTTCAAATTCAAAATTTATTCTTACACCTTTTCAATCTTGTCAAGAACTAAATTGGTATACATTTATATATTCAATCACATATTATTTACATGCATACATTTAGCATTTATTATGCCTATTGCTGCTCTCCATATATAGATACCTAGTCCCCACATCAATGTTAGCACTCCCTCATCTTGAGTCACATACATGATTAATCATGCATCATGCGAAATTGATCCTTGAAGTTCAAGGGTTCAAATTCCAAATTTATTCTCACCCCTTTTCACTCTTGTCAAGAACTAAATTGGTATACATTTCACATGATTATTCCTATATTTTGGTATTTAAAGATTTTCATTTGTGTATTAATTCATCACTTGATCACATACTATAATCAATTGGCATCTCGGTATCCAAGGGACATTCATTATAGGTGGACACCTAAAATTGACCACATCCTAACAACACACCTAGCATCATCACTTTTGCCACTTTCAACACCATACTAATCCCATCATAACCACACTCACATAATCTCAACACTAACTAATTAGATAAATTATATTTATTTTATTAGTTATGATTTATCCTCTAACATTCTCTCCATTATACTTCCCCTCCGTCTTCTACCATTACTGCTTTCACTAATGTTGTCCAACTTCATAGTGCTACTCCTACCTAGATACTAGCGTTCCCCCACATAGTGTCTCTCCTTTCTCCACCTTCACCCCTCTATATGGATTTCCTCCTAAGATACTCACATCATACATGATGTATTACACTTCTATTCCCATCTTAGATATTTTTATCCTATATATCATATCCCTCACTTGTCTCTTTCCTATCTCTACTCTTTCATCCCACTACATGATTATTACTCATTCTATCTAATGTAGACATTGCTCAATTCTCTTCCTATAAAAAAATCACTCCTTATTGATAAAGAAACAAACACAAATGAGAGATTATAATATAAAAAATAAATGTACAACATAGATAATAATATTAAAGCAAAGGAAAACACCAAATGGGTCTCATTTATATCAAAAAATAATGATTACATATATACCTAAACTTCCTTAATCTCACTAAATAAATTTTTATTTAAATCCAAAATGGTATTAGAAAGGAAAAAATATTTCTATTTTTACTCTCTAAGTTCTATAAGTACAAGTATATGTCACTTGTTTTAGTTATCCTACTAAAACAAGATAGTTACAAATGATTTCTATGATTAGCAGAGATCATTTCCCCTAATTTATCAACTATGCTATAACACAATGAGATGAAATATTCAACCCTCCCTTGATTTGATGGTGAATATTAAATAGTTTAATCATTCTCCCCTGCTTTTAAATGTTTTGAATCTCTTGGTTCAAAGCCAATTTATTCAAAAAAATAAGCTTCATGAATACTAAAGTGCCAGAAAAATGAAAGAACCTAGCTATTAATATTTTTTGGCGATGCAAGATTCATTTTACCCTAGGATGCTATTGCATCAAACATACAAGTAAGAGTTTTTGATAATAATACTCACAAATTTGGGATGGATAATAGAACCATCATTTTGACCTAAAGAATCAAGAGATTCCATTCCCTTCCACCATGTTAGGTACTTCCATTGTTTTCACAAATTTCTTCTTTTATTTTCAACTACCTACTGGACTAGAAGCCTTCCTTGTCCTCCAAATTTACCTCTATCTATTTTCTCGAATTCATGTATGATTAGGCCCACCTCTACTTGTCCTCATCCTAAATGATAGGAATTCCTACTTTTCTCCTTGCTTGTTTTTCCTTTTAAAAGGATTTTTTTTTTGTTGATTTACTATTACTATCATCATTTTCTTTAAATTTATCTTTTTGTCCTTTCCTAGCTCTACTTGAAGTCTATAAATATTTGGTTGCTTACAAGGAAACTCTTCCTTTGCATTGTCCTCCTCTATTGGATAATCCTTTACACCTACAAAATAACTAGGCAATAAGCTATGAGAAAAAAATTCTCTCAATCATTCTCATTTTTTATTTGAAGAAGAGATGGTCTTCTCTCATTTCATCAATTATGGGATTTTTAAGGCATCCTTTTGGCTACTTATTCTCTATTGTGTTCTCCGAAGTTAAAATTAAATCATTAAATATACACCCCTAAATATATCCATCTTTGTTGTCGCTTCATCTCTAATGTAGATTATTTTCACAATTGCAACATTTTAGACCACCTTAGTGATAGGTTGCATTCTTCTTCATTGTAGTATTCTAGATTTCCTCTTCTTCCATAGTAATCATCAATATTTTCCCCTTCTTTAGGGTAATACAATTCAACATATTCATCCCATTCATCCTCTTCATATTCATTCCATTCATCTACCTCCTCTCTCTCAAACTCTTTACAAAGAACATTTAAGGGCCTTCTATCCACTAGTAATTATGTGAACTTGTGAAGAGATTTAATATTTTTCGTTCTAACAGTTTTATCACTTGGCCAATCCTAGAGTTTCTATCTTTCCTCTCTAAAAATATCTCTTTCTTGTAGGTGAGTATTTATTACCATCAATATTTTTTCCTTCTCACAATCCTTGAATACCTTTGCCTCAAATTTCCTTTTCTTTGATTTTCCATTATTGTTTGCTCTTATTGATCTGACATCCTCCATTATTCCTCCAAGTTAAAATAAAAACTTTGCAATTTAATTCACTTGTTTTTATTTTATTTTTTCTCTTCCTTTCCCTTAGTTTAAAATTTTATCCTCTTTGTCAAATCATGTCAGAACTCCATCTCTACATTCATAGCCATTTCCACAACTCCCTCTAAGTTATTCAATATTAACCTCAATGCTTGTTAAGTTTATTCCAAAAAATTTCTACTCCCAAAATGTTTGGATGCTTTGATACTAAAATGATGAAAACACTCCTCTATTCTTGACTTACAAATTATTCATTCTTGATTGGTAAAGAAATAAACAAAACATATTGGAATATTATAACATACAAAATAAATATGTAACATACATAATAATACTTAAAGCAAAGGAATACAAAGAAAGGGTCTTGTTTATATAAAAAAATAATATCCACATATACCCATACTTCCTCAATCCACCAAATGTGTTACTATTTATAGCCAAAAAGGAATCAATAAAGAAATGTTAGTCACTCAAGGACTCAATCTCTTAAGATCACCTACAAAACCAAAGTATCCTTATACAAGAGAGAAAAATAAGAGAATAACATTGCCAATGGATGCAAATATATTAGATGATCAAATATGATCAATGAACATGTCTATGCATTCAAAATGTACATATCAGACCTTTCTTATATAGACAAGGTTGAGAGATAGGACTAACTAGGATGATGGCAATTGTCTTAATCCTATGCTATGTGACAACTAGAGAATATGATCACATGTATACAAAAAACTTCTAAAAATATTGCTCTCACTAAGTAAATTTAACATATGAACACGTGGGAAAAGGTCCTAAATAATGACTAGTTCAATAATGTGCCTTGTTCACACTAAAAAGGGTGAAACTAGATAGGAAATACCCTTGTTCACACCAACAACACCACTTAAGTGCAATTTAGAGAGAATTATGATCAAATGCAAATGATACAATTATGGGTCTTGGCTACTGGACCATGTTAGGTATCCATGTACAAATACAATCTCTCACGAATAGAGAAAAGGAGAAAAACCAATGTGAGAAAAATCCTCCCCAACAGGGATAACTTTAAGAAACCCCCCCCTCAGTGAAGGTGTAAAATCCTGGCGAATCTTAATGAATAATTGGTAAAAATAATAATGACATTGGTGAATCTCTCCTTTAAAATTTTGCATAGTTGATCGGCGTAGTTCCCCCATATATTTTTGTTTTTTGTAATATTGAAGTAGGGGCCCAGGGGCGGCAGCCACCGGCGGGGTCAAGGGGTAGTGCCCCTTGTGGGGGTTAAGGGGGCAGAGCCCCCTCGCTGGGTTTGGGGATCACGATACAAGCGGGGTCGAGGGGCAGAGCCCCTCGCCACCAAGAATAAATTCACCTCAGAAAATGCATTGGAGCACACACAGATTAAACCTTTTTTAAAAATATCACTTTAAAAGTAAGACTAAATGAAAACTGAAAAAGTTACCATTGATTAGCTTTTTAATCGGATGGCTGTGAGTTGATTCTGTGACCTAATACACATGTGCCTTTTAAAAAGCTTGCTGAGGCCCAAAATTTGTTTTGGACCACACGATTAGATTTAATCGTGTGGCCCAAAACAAATTTTCGGCCTCAGCAAGCCTTTGAAAAGGCACATGCATATTAGGTCGCAGAATCAAATCACAACCATTTGATTAAAAATCTAATCAATGGCAATAGACAAAATACATATTCAAGGCTAATCTGCTAAAGTAACCCTAAAATTAAATAGTATTTTATTATTAATGGCAATATTACCCCAAAATTGATCGGAGGAATATAATATTACTGGCAAATATAATTAATATTTTTAATTATGGTATAAACTACTGACGAATAATTTCCAATGACGCATCGTTTTCATGGCGAATTAATTGAGACAAAATTATTTTTTTGTAAAAGCCCGACGATTCAATCTCCTTTTTAGCTTGCACTATTTGCCATTTTTGGAGGTCTCGATTTCTATTATTCGCCAATTGGCGAAAATTTGCCACTAAAGTTTTCCCTGCTCCCCAATTGAGAGAAAAGACAAGAAAAAAATGTTGTCAATGAAGAATGAGAAAGACATAATCCAATGTGAGGAAAATGTCCCCCCATAAGAGAGAAGAAGAGAGATCATAGAGTCCACCCTCAATGTAGAAGGGTTAGTCTACATAACACAATAGAGAGTTGTAGTAAGCATATAGAGAGGAAGGCACATGTATCTTCACAATGAGTGCATAATAGTTCATCCTAGTTCACCATAATTGTCTAAATGAGAGGGAAAGATTTGTCTATATATACATCCCATGTAATTTTTAGACTTAGGCTAACAAGGTATCATTTTCTAGACACCCAAGGCTGATATTAGAGTTAGTAACTTTTTGAGAGCTAATTCTAGGACTACAGTGCCCAAAACCCTTGTCTAGGAATTTTTGGCTCCACATACTCTTAGTGTCATGGAATTAAATGTATTTTACCAATTTGGCCCTAAAATGAATGAATTATCAATACAATTATTTTTACATGTAAAATAGGGTGCCAAACCTAGTGTGAAATCATCAAGGGTGACAATTTATGACATTACAGTGAGTACACCCATGGCCATAGGGTGAAGTTAAGTAAAGATGATGAATCCCTTGAGACTAATCAAACTCTTTACAAATTAATGATTGGGATTTTTTTTATCTATGACAACTTCAAGACTTGACATTATGCAAACATTTGGTATGGTGGCAAGGTTTTAGGCTATACCAAAAGAAACCCATGTATAGTCGGTTAAATGGATCTTTAAATACCTAAAAGACACTTTTGATTTTGGGTTGTGGTATCAAAGATGTGAAGACTTCACCCTAGCAACATACATTGATGAAAATTGGGCTAGTAGAGTGGATGATAGAAATAGCACAAGTGGAGGTGCATTCTTTCTCAACAATTATCTTGTACCACGGTTAAGTAAGAAACATGCTTCAGTATCCTTATCTACAACAAAGGTAGAGTATATAGTAGAAACCTCTTGTTGCACTTAGGTTCTTTGGATGAAGCAAATATTGAGTGACATCAAAATAGAATATAATCACCCCATATCAATATTTTTTGATAACATAAGTGTAATCAATATATCTGAAAGAATCTTGTGATGCACTCCCAAACCAAACACATTCCAATCAAATATAATTTCTCAAGGGAGTAGGTGGAAAACCAACAAGCAAAGCTAGAGTACATTTCTACACAAGATTTTTTTTAGACATCTTTATAAAGCCTCTTCCAAAAGAGACTTTTGAGTATCTTAGACAAAATTTGGGAGTGATATACTCTTCATCTAGCTAGTGATGAAATGCATTTTTTCAGGGGGATCTCATCACTGCACTATTTTATAGTTTCGAGGATTTCTTTGCCATTGATGTCAACGGGGGAGAAGTAGAGAAAGGGGGAGCAATAGAGACAGGGAGAGTATGGTGTTCTTACTTAATTCATAGATTATTTCTATGTAGGGTTTCCATCAATTTCAAAGGGGGATATTGTTGGAAATTTTCATTGATGCCAAAGGAAGGGAAATAATTGAGATCATGGTTGACCCTCTTCATTTTTAACCACCCCTTGAAAAAGTTATTAAATAAATAAATCTGTTCTAATTGTTGGCCGACCTATATTGGTGTTAAAAATTTAATTCATAGGGCCGACACCCTCATACTGACACCAATTTCTTTGTGAAATTAAATTTCAATAAATTTATTATTTATAAGGGTTGACCCCTATTGGAGCTCCCAAATTTGGTAATGATAAGGTGCAAGGGAAAGGTATAAAATAATGAATGGTTGCCTCCTTTGTCAACTAATGCATCCCTTAATGAAGTCACCTCTTTTGGAGAAGGTATAAATAGAGTTTTTGGATTGAGGAGAGAGTGTGTGGAAGACAAGTTGACAAACCATATATACACCAACAAATTTGTGAGAAGTGAGAATAATTGAAGATCATTCAAAGGCAAATTTTTGAAGGAGGTTTATCAAGAAGAACAAATACTTTTTCTATCAAAAGGTTGGTGCCTCATATTGGAAAGGCTTGTTCCTCATATTAAAAGAGATTGGTATCTCATACTGAGTTGCTGCTCAAGTGTTAGAGATTGGTATCTCCAAGTAGGTTGGTGCCTATAAAGTTTGTAAGAGATTTTTATATAAAAAATATTTTGTTGTGGTTTTCTCCCAAAAGGGTTTTCACGTAAATCTTGTGTTCCTCCCATGTTCTTATTAGATGATATTTTATATTTAAAGCTATTGTGGTTGCTAATTTAAAAAGGGTAAAATATTATCTTATATTGATTCACCCTCCCTCTCAGTATAAGCTTCTGCTCGTCAATTGGTATCAGAGCCAGTTCCTCCAAAGAATAGCTTAATCACTAAAAGGAATATCTTAAGAGCATACATGGGATACCAAGAAGGATTCTCCTCTAACAGGGCTCCATTGTTTGATAGGATAAATTATGCTTTTTGGAGCATAAGAATGTGAACCTACTCAATGAATCTTGGATTTGATATTTGGCAATGAGTTGTGGATGGTTATACTACACCATCATCCCCACCAACGAATTTAGTAGGAAAGAAGTAAAGAAAAAATAATGCAAAAGCCATAAATGTAATTTTGTCTGGACTATCAAAATCATTTTTTTTCAAAGTGATGCATTGTACAACAGAAAAAGATATGTGGGACAAACTTCAAAAAACTTATGAAGGAGACGACAAGGTCAAGAAAGCCAAGCTCAAAACTCATAGAAGTAAATTTAAGAGCTTGAAGATAAAAGGTGAGGAAAATATAGAATCCTATCTACTTCACGTAGATAAAATTGTTACTGTCATAGATCCTGGAGACAGGGTTGAGTATGCAATAATTATGCAAAAAGTATTAAGGTCTCTTCTTTTGAGGCTTGATGCCAATGTCTCCACTATCGAAGATATAAAAGATTTAGATGCCCTAACAATAGATGAGTTACAAGGGATCCTTACTGCATATGAGATGAGGATCGAAAATGAGAAGACATCTAAAAGAGAGGCAACATTCAAAGCCACAAAGACAATGAAGAGCAAAGAGTACAAGTTGAGCAATAGTTCCAATAATGAACTAGATGAAGATGAAGCTCATTTGGCAAGGAAGCTAAAGAAAGGACCCAACAAGTATAAAGGTAAGAGCAAGATGAGTTGAACAATATTTTTCAAAGAGATGTAGTCTAATCAACTAGAATGATTGCAAGATATTTAAAAAAGGGTTTAATAAAAAGACCTTAAAATTTTGTAAGCAATGAAATTGATATAAGTCCTAAATCTACAATCCTTACCAACATCCTCCCAACCTACATCAAAATGGAGACTTTAGAATAAGACATCAACATCCATAAGAATACAATTGAAAGTGGATTTTTGTGAGACATTACAGTTACATGTGTCTTGATAAACATACATGCAAAATGTAAAATCAATTATAACAATAAAAATTTGATACACCATTTAATATTCAACATAAAGTAAAAATTACTATACAACAATGAAGTTGGATGCTTAGAAGAAGATATAAATCAATCCATTAATTTTGTACTGTTTGTTATATCAGAACAACAAAGAGCAGTGCTAAAATTTAGAACAAAAGAAATCTTTAATAAAAACTTCCATATTTTGCGTACATGTCTACCAAGGCACTTGCAGCTATAACATCTGATAAAAATCCCCCTTCCTTTATGCTTTGATGGATGCCCATACCTTGTCCCAAAGCTCCCATTTTGGCAGAGGTAGGGAGGACGTCGGCAAAGGTTTTCAAGTCTGGCTTTACACCTGCTAGTTGCATTTACTTGATTGTTTATGAACCGTTTCATCAAAGCCATTCTGTGTGTATACTACAGTCATGGTATTCCATACACCTTGCACCTGCACAAGAAAAACACAAAACAAAGCCCATGACATTGGAATCAAATCAAGAACCACTCTCCACTATACACCATTACTAGTATTAAAAAGTACTTATCTCTCTTCTTTTCTCTATCAAAAGTATGGATTTAAATCTCTATCCCTAAGAGCTGCCACTTTCCATAAAGAGTTTACATGATAAAAAGTTTGGAATTGTGTTTAAGGGGCATGACACAACCATAATATTAAGAATCTTCAAGTCTTTTCAAACCTACAAAGTACCGATCCTAGCCGCCAACAGAGGTTTTGGTGGCTAGACCTGGTACAAACTTAACACTATAATTCTTCTTCAAAACTTCACATTTTTAATGATAAAATTTTTCCAACCAAAACTAAAGGATTGGTTGCTTAATAGCAGACACTACAATATAAGAAATTGAAGGCAATTTTTTTAAACACGATGCAAAAGAACTTGTGTTGCTGTTGTTGTTTGTCAATACTAAATATATCATTACCATTGTCAGCATCCATATTGGTTTCACTCTTTGAATGTAGTTAACATAAAAATATCTTTTTCTGTATCTTTTGTAAGCCAAGGGGCTCCCCCTAGTTATTTTTGAACAAGATACATCATACCATGGTTCATATTGATCATCATAGAATGCTATTTGTTTAATAAAAAATGCATTTCTCAATTGTGTTGGAGGATGATAGTTGATTCAAGGTGAGTGAGCTTCTCTGTTCACTGATGTTCTCGTTGTTATCTATGATAACAATTAAAGTGTCTTTTATATTTATTTTTTGGAAAATATAATAAAGTTCAAAATTCTTTTTGAGATCACAATAAAAAAATAAAAATGATAGAAATCAAATTAATGAAAAATAAAAGCAATATTGTTAACATTTTTGTGGTTGTTTTGGTGTGTAGTCATCTTGATCATATAGTTTGATCTAGGAAATAATGAGTTGTTGATATGAAATTTATAAATATTATATAATTTATTTAAAAAAAAACCATGTTAAATCTGCCTAAGGTCTAGTTAGATTAGTTCATGATAGAAAAGAAGAAATGTGATTTATTGCTCTTATTTTGCATTAGAATAGACAAGTAGGATTTACAATAGTAAATTGAGGGGAGGGGGAGGATTCTCTTAAAAAAAACACAAATATTTAATAAAACAAAAAATAATAAATTTAACATTGGAGTGTAGATTTCAATGAAGTAGCACATAAAGATTCAAATCTAGGTTTAGATTACAATATATAATTTTATTTATATTTATTTCTTTAGTTTCTCTATTCGTTATTCTATTTAATATCATTTCATTCTAAAAATGTAATGAGCAATGGAATCGTTGGATATAAAACATATAATGACTATCATTCAATAAAATAAATATATTTAACCTTTTTTTACCTTATTTATTCTCATACACATATGCTCCTCAAACATGCACACTAGTTGTTATCTCTATCTTTGGTTGGTATGTGGGTTTTACATCAATTACCCATGCTATGCTATTATGTTTATGTAGACACCTAAAAATTTCTAACACATTCTTCTAAATTCATCATTTCCATCATCATCACTCATCACCCCTTTCATCACTATTAATTAAATAATTTCTAATTACTTGGTTAAACTAATCCATTTTCCGCATTTATTAAATAATTATTTAATTATTTCATCATTTTCATTCATCATCTTTTATTAAATATTTTTTAATTATTTAATTAATTAATCTTTCCCTCATCCACTTTAATTAATTTTCAATTATTCTTCCATCTCCATAATTAAATATTTTTTAATTATTTAAGTAGCTATTTATTCCTCTAAAATTAAATAAATTATTTTAACTTATTTAGTTTGCATATTTGTAAGGCCCCACCTTTTGTGCAATGATTATAACCCATGTGTTCCCTTGGTAAGTTTCATTATTAATAGTTAGTCAAGTTAACTAATGATTTATGTAACCTTGATCTAATATGAACCTTGTGGTGTATGTTCACATAGTACAAATGGATATTATTTTGTGGGCCATGTGGATGGAATGTTAACCATGCCAATACACTCGATCAATGTTTTTATGTATAAACTCAATTGTAGAAAAAGTCACTCAATAGGATTTTTGGTACCATAAGTCTATATCATGTGATGCTATCTTGTATAAAGATAGAAATATTTGTAAGTTTTGTTAATATGCCTTGTTGGAACTAGAAGCACATGACGTTACTATAGTGCATACAATAGTATGACTAGTAAGCTTTGTATGTGTCATCGAGAAATACAAAGCCAAGTTAATAAGTACTTCTTTTATTTTTGTGGTTTCTTACCTTGTTGGGATTGGAAAGAAAAATGATCCTCATATTTATTTACTATTATGAATTGATGATTATGTTGTTATATTCTCATTGTAATGATGAGAAATCAACCTTGTATTAATATATGTCATCATGGTGGATATTCCTTAAACTTCTCAAGTTACTATGTAGATGTTAACTTCTATACATTGATGTCGAGGATAATCTCAAGAATCTGGAAGTTCCTATATAATAACTTAATATTGGTAGCAATTTAATTTAGTATAAAAAAGGTTCAATATAAAAGGTGAATATGGTTGAAGGATAATGTAAACTAGGGAAGTATAATGTGCATAATCACCATTTAAATAATATTGATTTTATTTAATATCAATGCTAATTGTCTTTGTGACAGAAATAAAATAAAATAAAATAGAAATACAATTGACATGCAAGTGCTAATTTGCATTCGTAAATGACTTTTAGAATGTGAGTGCTAGGTTAGATAGATTTGTTGAAATGCAATAATCATGGTTATAAATTTTAAAGAGATAGAATTGCAAATGGATAATATTGTCTGGCAAGATTTTTTGCATTCCATCATCGGACTATGATCATTCCAAAGATGCACAATAAAGCATGTTCAAGGTGTGTAAATTTAGTTATTATTTAGTTGGTAATATAATTTTGAATATCTCATTGGACTATTTCTACCATGATGCACTATTAGTTATTAATTAGTTGATAATGTAATTTTGAATATTTCATTTGATTATTTCTATCATGATGTACTAACAATTACACTAAGTTGTGCAGATATAGAAAAAAAAGCCAATGGAGAATGAGAGTTTCTAGGACCCTATTATCTTTAACTCACATTGTGGGGTAAAGTGTTGTGTTGTGTAAAGATTGAAATTATTGTTATTTTGTATGCCACTTAAGTGATTGTGATATTAAAATTTTATTGACTAAGTGGATTTGTTGAGGTGTATTGTGGGTGTCTTGAATGGCGTAAAAAAGTGTAACCTGTGGGCAACTTGGTAGGCAATTTTTAGGAAGTGAAAAAATAATAAAATTAGAGTAATTAGGTAATTTTAGAGACCCCAACATAGGTGTCTAGGGTTAGGGCATGGGAGAAGGAGGTTAAAAGGGAGTTTGAGTTCTATTTGGGGAGATTTATTCTCTCATTTTTTTTCTTGGCTGGTTGGTTTGGGAAAGGAGAGCCACTGTCTTGCTAGTTGGTTGAATAGAAGGAAGAAAATGGGACCGCTTCTTGGCATCATGTTCATCTTGGGAGGTAATTTATTAGGTGCTCTACTCCATTGTTTGTGAAACCACTAAGTTGATCTTGTTGTTATTCTTGTGATGAGACATAAACCTGAAAGTTCCCTTAGTAGGTTATGTTTCTTTCGGGATATGGGTTTTTTTGCTTGATATGCTAGTTTGAATATTGTGTGTGGTTATATTTATGTTCTTTAAGGTTGTCTATGTGAACTTATTTTCTTGGGCCTTAAAAAATCTCTTAACTCAAGGGTATGGTGAGAGTTTCATAACTCAAAGACCCATTAAGGTTGGGTGAAGAGTACTTCTTCATTAGCTGCTCGGTCAATACAAATAATGAATAATAGATGGAATCCTCCTTTCTCAACTCTGCAACAACATAAGCCCCCTACAAAGACCCACATGTGTATAAAGTTGAGCACTAACAAGCTTTAAAAGATATAGCAAGTCACTTAGATGTAAAGGGAAATTTTGTAATATGTTAGTAAAAATTTGTTTGTCTCGAAAATTGTGAAGTTTTACCTATATCACTATTGAAATAAGTTGCTATTAGAAAATTCCAGAATTAATGAACTATCTATTTAGGTCTGAATAGTTTGTGGTTAGCCTCATCCATTCTGTTTCTTGGAAGAAAAATTTCTCAGTTCAAGAGCTTGTATAATTGTTCCTCCAGGAAGATTAATATATCCTAAAGACAGAGGGGTTTTTCAAGATAGAATAAAAAGGAAAAAAAGAAAGAGATTAATCTAAACTTATTCTTTTGTTTTCTTGTCCCACGTCCTTTGTAAATAAAACTAGCAATCTTGAGCCATTTCTTAGCTTGAATCTGTTCACAAGAAAATGATAGGCCAGAGATTACTAGGTGCAGGATAATGATTGTTTTAATATGGGTGTTTTGTTTTAGATATTTTTAATCAATTAAAATGAAAAAATACTATACACCAAATAATGGTGTTTACTCGGGGGATGCGTGCCTTTTTCCTGCTGGGTGCTTGACCTTGTAATTAACAAAGAAATGTGATCTACAAAAAGGGGAAGGCATGGTCTACACTGCAATAGGAAAATAGAGCAATAGAATGTTAAATATTAAACCAAAGTTCCCACAAATCTCTTTAGAAGAACACTAATCCCTCACCACCCGCCTCTTTCTCCTTCACTTGCATTCTAGATTTAAACAAATTCCATACCTGATGAGATGTCATTGTAGATAACAGTTAGGGTAGGGGCTTTTGCTACAGTCCATTCCTCCTGCACAGGGTTTGAAACATGAAATGGTGCCACTACTTGTTAGGTATTAAATGATATTTTGGAGTAGTTTATTCATTTAATGAAATACCTACCAACCATTAACACTTAGGTGCCATTTGAAATGATTTCCTTTAAGTTGAAAAGAAATGATAATAATTGTAAGATTTTAATATATTGGTGAATGACATTTATTATTATCATTAGAAATTATAATAATATAATTATATTTGTCTTAAAGAAAAATTAATTTTATTTTAAATTTACAAGACAATTTTATTAAAGAGTGTTATTATTAGTTGTTCAAAATTGTACTTGGGAATCATTCTAACTAATATTAAAAAGTTTAGTTCAAAATTCAATAGTATGACTCTCATAAGGAAATTAGGAAAATAATATTGATTGTTGATATTTTGTAGAAGGAGGATTCATTTAGAAAATATTATAAGTTTTGATAGTCATTATTAAATTTCCATGCTTCTTTACTTTTCGGATCTTTAGGGCTGTCATATTAATTTAATGGAGGGGCTATGGAATATAATTTGATTCATTAAATTCCATAAGGTGAGGGATAAATAAATAAAAAGAACCCACCAATTTAGTGTAAAAGATGGAACTTGAACTAAAACATTATTATTATACCTCAAGGTCATGCTATTCCTTTTTAGTAAGTATACATCTGACCTGAGTGTATATTATAAAATGTTCGAAGATAAAAGAATATAATACACTATCCTTGTCTATGACTCGATGAGAGAAGTAATGCTCCTTCTCAAAATTAGTTAGGATAGAGAGGATGAGACCTAACCCTAGGGGTATCACAACCTATCAAAGAGGTGTTTTGGATCCCATCTTAAGTATTCCTTAAAACTCCTAGGTTGAACCATCTATAGGGGTTTCCAATGATAACCTCCATATTTTGAGAATTAACCTCTTCCAATAAAATGTTAAATAGTTTGTTGTAAGGATGACTAGATAAATATTCTTACCTCAACTTAACCATATGTGTGTCATGCATTCATTTGAGTTTAGCATCTTCTCTTGGCACAATATGTTGTCTGGTTATAGGTAAAATAGAGTATAAGAAGAAAAAGGGGTGATCTCTTTCCATGGTCACCCTTGAGGATATTTTAGGGCATGATGGGAGTCTTTCCCTTAAGGTAATTTTACAACATATATGAAAATAAATAATATATATAAGTGATATTGATACCCTTTGGCAGGTCACCATTGCTAACTGTTGATGGCCAAATTGACACAACAACATGCAAGCAAGATGTAATCACCTTACCTCTCTTGAAAAAGACAAATAATTGTTAAATCGATCGCCTTCCAAGGTCCTAGATGTTGGATCACAACGTTAATATTTCGTTGAGCGGTCAATGAGGCTGTAATGTTCAAGGGGCCTGCTCGTAAACAAGTACAAATTGGACAGTATAAAATAACTTAACGTTGGGGGGTTTAAATAAATATAAAAATATCGATCAAAGATTTGGGACAACAAAACATGAACACATATTTCTTTAATTTAGACATGCAATTCTAGCAATGAGCACCTTCCTAATTAACCAAACTATAGAACGATACAATTTATGAAATAATCCATACCATTTCATCCATTAATAGTGTAGATTTAAATCGTACAACCATTCATCATCACTTTTTTTTTACTTTTCAAGAATAAATATCACAAGCTCATTACTAGAATTAACAGATCAACAAATATTAAGAAACATCATTCACAAATAATGCAATAAAATAATTTCAATTTCAAAGTCTTCTATTGATTTTCATCAAATAAGAAACATTTATTCATAGCAAGCACTAACATACGAATAACCATTGTTTATCAACATCATCGTTGTGCTAAAATAACTTCTGAAAATAAAACTACTTCTATTAAAACTGTAGAAAGTGTTTGTATCTTGCATGAAAACTGTAAAATAACAATAAAAGCTAAAATTCTAATTTCCAGGGCGCTAATCAGACTTCAATTAGCCGACCTTTACAATGAGGAGACAATTCTATAATATAGACAAAATGAGCATCAATCTCTCCTATCAAAAATCAAGATCCATAAATTAGGGGCCCATATCCACAATTGTAGGGATACTTAGTTAACTCCAAGTGTTGTCTCTGCTGAAAACTGTAAGTGCTAAAAAGGGACGCCACATGATCTCTCCATGAAAAATCAACTGCGGGCATTGATTCAGTCCTCTACTAGCCACTGTGAGTTATCTCTAACTTATCAAAACTGGTTTGAAGTCACCCATCTGCTAAAAAATTGTCATGACAATGTTGCTGCTCAAAAAAGGTTGATGAAATAATTCTTTTATTTATTACTCTCATGATGATATTCATCATAATTCTAAAAAATCTATTTTAACACATCATCATTAGGTCCATCGACCCAGTCAACTTTGAACTTTGACTCTTCAAACCTCTTTTCCACTACAACAATTACTTCCCTCAACTGGCCAATGTCTGTGATTGCCCACTTCATGTCACATATGCTATCTAGCAATCTGTCCATTAGATTCATTTTAGTAGTGTCTCCTTCTTCCGTTAATTTATCAAGTCTCTCCTCCCAAGCATCTTTTATTTCCCATAATGATTCGAGTCTTTGATCAAGAGGTAGAGTCGTATCCATGAGCTTTTCAACAATGTTTTCAAATATACCTGCATTTTTCCATATCTCGTGAATACCTTTTGTGATCCTAATAAAATGTTGCTTCCTAAATGTGAGAGATGTTAAATAAGAAACTAATAATGCAAATGGGAAGAAGCAACAAGATAATAGGGCACCTCAATGATTAGCCTAAGAAAATGAACAATATGAAAGCAAGATAAACAAATAGGTTGTTGTTATACCTTCATGTTATTGTCTCCTCCTTGGTTGGCCCTTTGATGCTTCAAGAATTGTGTGCTCCTTGGATGGAAATGGAATTGAATGAATGCAAGATGAATTGATACAATATGGATGCTAAAATGGATGAGAGCTTGAATGACAATTTTGCAAGAGTTTATTTGCAAAAGACTTGATCCCTTTTTAAAATGGGAGAAATGAGGGGTATTTATAGGCCAAATTGAATTCTCTAGAGAATTCAACGGTTGGGATTGATCCAACAAAGATCAAGATGAAGGGCTATGGTGAGTTGAGGACTCACAAGCCCTCACATCTTAACATGTGGAAGGTGAGATGTCTTAGGGTGGAGTGATGTGGAAATGAGGTGGATCTTGGGGGATGAGAAGATTCCTTGGAGGAATAAAAGTGAATTAAAAATTCACAATGATTAGAAGAATCTAGTGGATAAGAGAGTGTCCCCAAAAAGCTGGAGATTTGTCACATGTGGGTGATGTGACAAGTCCAAGGTTCTAGAAGCCCTTGGCACATAAGAAGTGACAAGTCAAGGCTTCTAAAATCTTGCATGGGGGATGGGGAAGACCTTGGAAAGATAAAAATGAATTAAAAATTCACATGGGGAAGAGAGGAAACTTGGGCAAATAAATGTGAATTAAAAATTCACATGGGGAAGAGAGTCCAGGCTAAAAACGGTAAGTGGGAAGGTTGACCAGAAAAGGTAAGCCAAATGTGGCTAATGATTCTGATTAAGGTTGTGCAAACACAAGATTAGGATAATTAATGGGAGATTAGGGACAAGTGGGAGATTATGGAGGATGTGACACTTAATCTTGATTAAGTGGTGCACATCCTAATCACAAATTAATTAATTTAATCTGGATTAAAAGAGGGTTATGGAGAATGTGACAAGGAGAGAGAAAAGAGGAATTAAAAATTAGTTTTAATCCAAATAGGTTAAATGACTAAATTAAATAATTTGTCATGTTTATTTAATTTAGAGAAGACAAGGGGGTAAGGTAAAGTATTTAATTTATTTAATTATATACTTTAAGAACCTTAGGCAGAAAATGAAATAATGATTAAATAAATTATTTAATCACTATTAATGAAATAGATGAATAAAGTAGACAATTTTGATCATATGGAAGTGATCAAATTTGGATGTCTACACCTTTAAGCATATTTATTCTTTGTTCGACAAGATTATTTGTTTTGAAAATAGATACATTAATAGACTTAGAAATATACTTGAGACTCTCATCACCCAAAATCTGTGATTTGATCAACTCTTCATAAATTTTCTCAATTACTTTGAGCTTTCCCAAATAATGTTTGAGCTTCTCCTCTTCTTCCCACCATTTCCTTATAGATTCTTCTATTATTTTAACCAAAGCCAAACCTGCACGATAATGTTTTAAACCTTCATCTAAATGCTTATCTATCTCAGACTTGAAAGCATTAAAACAATTATCAAACCAGGTATCCTTTTTCTTCATTTCAGTCAATCTTCTATCTCTTTTTTGCTCATTAAAACATGAGCTTCTGAACTTGCCAAGGGTTTTGATGTAGAAGTAGTTAATTCCTTCAAGAAATTCTTCACCTATCCCAAATGAGCTTTAAGTTCATCTTTTTCTTGCTTATCTTTTATTAACCTAGACTTGGTGGTGGTGGTAACAATATCAATCAAATTCATTTGCTAATTTCTGGTATGCTTCCCCAGATTGACAGTGCTTATTTTATAATCTATAGCTTGCAATTCTCTATCATCCTTATCAAAAATAGGGGTGAAAATCTCAACTATCATATCCCCCTCATCAGTCAAATTTGAAGAGTGGACAACACAGGATTTCTTCTTAGGCTTCGTCTTCTCAATTTCCTTTATCATATCATCCCATACTAGAGGTTGAAGCTGAATTTGTTGTCTCTTCTCCAAATTCAACTTGAGCCATGCAAGAGTAGCTAGCTGAGCAGTTACTTGTTGAGTACTAGGAAGAGTATAAGAAATTTTCCCAATGGCTTGTTGAGAACTAGGAAGAGTATACAAAATTTCCCCAATGACTTGTTGAGAAGAAGCCTTTTGTTTATCCTCTTGTTCCTTTTGCAATCGTTCTTTCTCCATTCTCTCATATTGAGTCTTAATTTCTTCTAATTTCTTCATTTCTTCCTCTTTTTTAGCGACCTCTTCCTCGTCTCTCAATCTCTACAATCCTAGTTCCTTTTCCCTTCGTTCTTCCACAACTTCCTTTTCTACTTCAGACATTTTTAGTGCCTCAGCTGCTTCTCTTTCCCTAGCTATTTCTTCATCCTTTCTTTCTTGCTCTTCCAAAGCAACTAACTCTTCCATTTTATTTTTTTGTTGTTCTTCTTCTTGAGCTAATTGCTCAACAACTAACTTCCGATCACTTTCCAACAATTCCTCTAGCTCCTTTTCTGTTAAAACCTCATTAAGCTCTAATTGTTCACTATGTAAACTTCCAACTTCAAACCCAGTTCATTCTTCACCTGGGTCTTTCTCAACCTTCCTCAAATAATCCTCCCATTCGGTTATTTCTCCCTCTTGAGATGGAGTTCTTTCAGAGTCTGAAGGGGGAGGTGATTCTATTACATCAATTACCGAGGCCCTCTACTTTTCAAGAGTTGCAGTTCCTAATGTTGACGGTGCAGTAACAGGGGTCTCTTCAACAACTTGTTCTCCTGGGTATACTGTAGCTAAAGGTGTAGCACCGAAACTCGAAACAACTCCTACAGTAGCTGCCTCATAAGTTACTTTAGCCTTCTTCAAGGCATCATCAATTTTCTGTAATGAAATCTCTTCTTCTACTAAGGCAGGCTCTTCTGTGGCTACCTCTGTTGCTGCAACACTTTTCTTTAATCTTTTGTATTGCTATTTTATTTCTACAGAGGAAACAGGTTCACTGCTAGAACCTCTTTTCTTGGAAGCTTCCACTCTTGGTTGTTCGAGGCAGAGGTTAAGCCATTTCTTTCTTCTTTCATCAACTGCTAGTGTCCTTGGCCGAATCTTAGTTACCTCCTTTTCCATCCAATCGATGTGATCCAAGTCCTTTGTAGCTACTTCATCCATTTCATAACGAGGATCCAAAGTGATCCCATCATTAATGAAATCATTTAGAACGTCTACAATAACTTCAAAGTCCGTCATCTGGGGAATTGTTAGCCTCTCATACCCCCTCTTTCTTACCTCAAATTCATCTTGCAAATTGGCCCAAAAACCCTTCAGTAGTGGCCTGTGAAGAGGAAACTGTGAAGCATAAAGACCATGCATCTTCTTCTTAGGATCAAAGTTCTTCCTTGAGGTGTGGGGTTTGAAGTTCATGGCCTGGAATTATTTTGTTGTTTTCTTGGCCACTATGGAAGAATTACAAGAATAAAATCCTAATTCCATGGAGAAATAATGGAGAATAGCTTTGTGTTGTGCAAAAAATATTCATTTACTTTAGCTTCTTGACGGGAAAACTCCATCAAGACCCACTTGTCACTGCAACACTTGTGCAATTTGAATGGGTGATCTTCAAACCTAAACAATTTGATATAGGTAGACTTGGGGTATTGGATAAACCAATAACCCCAAGGTTCAATGAATTCCATTGCTTCTCAAGATAACCTAAAACCAACATTACCTGTTAGTTGATTAATAATTGCATACAAAAATGCATCATTAACCCTTTTGAAATGATGCTCTACTTCTTACAGCTCTAATTGGTCATAATATTCCCACTTTCTTTTGATCTGAGTCACTATCCATAGACTCTGTAGTATTCAACCCTGGGAACTGACCCATAATTGCAACACAATAAATGATATATGAAGTCATATAAAATGTCTTGGTTTCAACAACTTTTAACAATTGGTTGTGAATGTTATTTGAAATAATCTATGCCCAATCTAGATGCTGCTTTCCATCAAGAATAAGTTGAATAAAAGGAAAAATCCAATATTCAAATCCATTGGAATCCTTCTTCCCAAACACTCGTGACAACAATGTGATTATGTCACCAACCTCACTTGTGAATTCAAACCTCTTAAACTTAGGTAGCAATTTATTCACTGAATTCTTCTATGTTTTTAACTACCTCTTGTTCTTTAGTGCCTTATTCCCTTCCTCATATTGTGTCTAGTGTGCAAGTGCTTCATCTTCGAACATGATCTTGGGGTTAGGATGAGGAGGTGGATGAAAGATCAGCCTAATCATTGTAGGATTTAAGTCAATAATTACATTTCCCTATGCATCAATGCACTACCTTTGAGTTGGGTTGTAGGTTTGTGCAGCAGTTAGGATGAACTTAGGGCATTGTACAGAGATGGGGAATGAGGCTACATGTGCTAATCTAGAGTTAGCAATCATTTTAGCTCTTGGGGTACCATTTGGTGAGAAAGTGTCTTTCCAAAATTGATCCAAATTCAAGTGTCCAGCCAATGTATCTATGATATTCATTACTTCAGAGCCAAACTTAGATGGCACTGGGTTTCCTTGAAACTTGTATTTCATTGTGACTGGGATCTCTTCTGGCTTTAATCTCTTAGGCATCTGCCCCTTTGATGTTCCTTCTGGGGGCACTTATTCCTCTGAAGATGACATTTGTTAGTTATCTTGCAACATTGACAACTATCAGATCAAGAAAAGACATATGAAGAATAATTTATCACATGCATTTGCATTATACCAGCCTTAGAACCCTATTCAACAAGTTAATCAAGCATATTCGGGTTTTAGGTTTGAGATAACACCAGGAGCCCTAACCATTTTAAGCACAAACTTGACTTTATCAGACTTCGGGATCGAGTGTTGACTCGACACCTACACCTTGATAATAATAGTGAACATGATAACTTTCCACGACCCGATCTCGAAGTGTATTCAGAAATTGAGATCAGGATGTCATTTAGAACTGAACCCATTTTTATAAAAAGTGCATGTCGGTACCTGAGTTGTGATCCTGATACGATGTCAGGAATCGGGTTCGGGTCTTTTTTATGAACCAAAATCGCTGGGTAAATGAGCAGGTGTGAGTTATAGTCCAAGTTTCGATCCTGATAATGAATCAGAGGTTAGAATCGGGTAGTAATGCGAGACCGATCTATTTGAAACTAGAGATGATTAGGTAGTGATCCAAGTCTCGACCCCAATATAATGTCGGGGATCAAGATCAGGTTCTTGTCTCGTGCATGACCTTAAGTTTGTGAACAAGAGGAAATATTAACATCAAGTTTTGAGCCCGATGTAATGTCGGGAATCAAAATCGGGTCTTCAGCAGGTTAATATACATGTCAAAATTTGAAAAGGTTTGGTGTCGGCCCGATACCCGATCCCCAAAGGTAATGCAGGGATAAAAATCGGGACATGGAGTAATACATGTGAAAAACCTTTTTATACTTTGTGGTAGCGACCCAAAACCTGATTCTCGATGGAACATCAGAATTCAAAATCAGACAAGTAAATGGTGACAATGATAAAACCTCAAGTGTAATTTCTATTCCCGATCCCGAAGTACATGCGAAAATCAGATTTCTTCACAACAATAATGAATGAAGGCATCAATATATGTAACAGTATCTCAGAGTCATGCCTTCATGGTCGGGTTATTTATGGGACCAAGATTCTTGATTTTAAAAGAGCCGAACCTTCAAATTCAAACAATTTCAAATGCGGTTCGACTTGGTTGTACGACCAAAACCCTAGAAAACTAGGGCACGATGGGAAACAAAATCCCACCGACCAAAAAAAATAGACGCAAAAACAAAAACAAACAAGCAAAGAAGAAGGAAAAAAAGAGAGAAGGAAAACACGAAACAAGAGCAAAGAAAACATGACAAAACAAAGAACAAAAGAAAAGGAGAACACCCCTACCTCCAAACACAACCAAGAATTCTAGTAGCAGTACAATGATGAATTGAAGCGCTTCCTCTAAACCCTAGCTCTCGACATCGCTCTAGCATTCTTTGTCAAAATGGGTTAAAGCAGAATGGATGAAAATTGAGGAGCAACAGAATAAAAACCTATCCGCGCGTGTGAACGGTTAGGTATTAAATGCAGATGGTCAGGCCTTGGGATCGGGGTGATCATTATAAATGTGAGGTCACGAGTTAGAAGACAAGTGGGGGTCAAGGTCGGGACATGGAACGAAACCGATCCTTCAAAATATGCAAAGTTTTGTTCACACTCCAGTGTCCGAAACTTGAAAAAATGAACAAGACAAAATAGGGGTCATAATCGGGACATGGGATGAAACCAAAACTTTGCAAAGTTCTGATGTCATTCATGGTCCGAAATCCGATCCCAAAACACACAAAAGAGTCAAAATTCGAGATCGGGTTTAAAACATGGACAAGAACATTTTAAGTTCTTCATTTTGGTTATGATTCGAAACCCGATTCCGACACAGGCAAAACACACAAGGAGAAGAAAATGGAGGTCGGGATCAGGTTTTTTCCATGGACTTAAACCTTGAAGGGTGTAAGGCAATTATTTCGATCCGATAACCCGAACCTGAAACACAAAGAAAAAGACAAGGCAAGGGGCAAGGATCAAGATTGGAATGTGGGGAGAAACTTATACTTTGCAAAGTAACAAGTGTCAGAGCCAATCCGATACCCGAACTTGAAAAAAAATAAAACAAGGACTTAGGAGAAAAAGAAACAACTCCAAAGTCCCGAACAAGAACACCAAGGACAAAAGAAACAAAAAGGGGGACCCATTTTGACCAAAACAAAATGGGGTGGTTAAGCAAGGCATAACAATTGGCAACTCGACTGAGAAAATGGTTTACCCATTTTCAAGATACTGAGGAATTCAGTCACCCAAAAGCTCTGGTTTACAAATATTTTAACTCAATCATGATTAGTCACAACAAACAAGGTTGAGCTGGAATCTCAAATGTAAATAAAAAAAAACAACTTCAAATTTGAGTGTGTGCATATATGGTGCATCCTTTTCCCTAAAGACCCTACATATCATTGATCAACTGTATTAAGGATTCAAGTTACGTGAGTTGAGCCATTTTAATTGTCGTGCAATGATATCCTGGGCATTGCTCCGCTACCAGTTAGGCGTCCATAACCCCGACGGAGATACCTCTAGTTCTCTCAAAGTATTGCTCTACTTCCAACCAGACATCCATAGCCTTGGTAGAGATACTTGAATTACCCTTATTATACTGAGCTTGCCATTCTTCAATACTTCTCTCTTTTTTAATCTTATTGGCTGTATTGAATCAATCATTTTATCATCTTTTCTCAATACTTAGACTTAGTAATTTGAATAGCGGGTTGAGAACTACAGTGGACCTCATGACAATGTTGGGACTCAAATTTTTCACCTGAATCATGAATACAGTCACCCTAAGATAAATAGGCCTTTATGAAGCCAAATGATTCTATCTAGTTTGTGAAAAATTCAGCCATGGCTTATGAGATTACTTACAATATACCTGTTTGTTACTAACCTTTCAAACTGTCATTAGAATATCAATAAAGCACAATTTTTGAAATGAAAGAGCCCAACAAACATGCCTGAAAATACCTAAATCAATTTCTCAATCATAGTACCCTTAGTATGCCTTGAACAATTACCCATTATTTTGAAATGAAGAGAAAATGAAAGTCCCCGACAACAACGAAAAGAAAACAATAAAACCACGAAGAAAATGGAAAGCCCAAATAGAAAAAATAAATAAAAAGAAAAGAAAAAAGAAACTAATTACATATATACAATTAGAGGGAAGATCAAGCCTTCATGGGCTGAAATAGTGTTTGAGAAACTGTCCATTGACTGGCAATAGGTTCTCTTGTCAAAGTACTTAACCAAAAAACATTCTCACCAAGGATTTCAACAATTTGATATGGACCCAACCAAAGTCAGTCAAAATTTTGGTGATCCCCTTTCCTTTCTCTGGCTTTGTCCCACAACAGTACAAGGTCTGATATTCTAAATGCTTTGATTTTGGATCTTTTGTCAAACCAATGTTTGACAACAACCTGATGTTTAGAAAACTGCTACAAAGAAACATCTCTTTGTTCTTCCAAATTAAGTAAACTAGTCAATCGAACCTCTATCCTATCATCATTAGAGTAAAAATCTTGCATGAATAGAAGAACATGTATCTGTAGATGGATAGGAAAGACTGGGTCTTGGCCATAGACTAACTTAAACAATGAGTTTCCTAAGGCGACTTTAATTCTAGTTCGATCGGCTCATAAGGAAAACTTCAATTGTGTGTGCCAATCCCTAGGATTACTCTCTAGTAAAATTTTAATGACTTCCAACAAATTATTATTGGTAGAATCTGCTACCCCACTCCCCTATGGATAGTAATTAGATGAATACTTTAAAACAACTTTAAATTCAAATTCCCACTGAATGTATTGAGCAGAAGAGAAGGCAGGGCCATTATCACATACCAAAGCAAATGGTACCCCAAACCTGGTAATGATATGCTTGTTGAGGAACTTGATCATGACATCAGTGGTATAGTTTTTGCAAGGTTGTGCCTCAATCCAACGCATGCAATAATACATTGCAGTCAGAATGAACTTGTGACCTGCAGGAGAATTCAGATTAATTACCTCGACAAAATCTAATGCCCATTGGGAGAATGGTCTTACCTCGTAGACAGGTTGCACGGGAATCGCTTGGTTGCGCTCTTTTGATGCTAATGTTTGACATGTATGACATGTCCTAGCCTATTGATGAGCATCTCAAAACACATAAGGACAATAAAATCCCGATCTTAAAATCTGGTGTGCCAAGGCATCAACTGAACCATGTCCAGTACCATATCTACCATGAAACTCCACAATGGCGTGCTTTGCCTGTTGCTGTTCTAAATAACGTAAATAGATACCCTCAAAATTCTTTTTGTATAAGGTTCTACCTTTGATCATGTAGTGAGAAATTTCCAGTCTCAATGTTGTTTTCTGTGTAGCATTCATTCCATCAGGACACTTATTATTTAATAATAAGAAAATCAAGTTTGCGTACCAAGGGTCACTTGTGAATAATTACACTGTGTACTGCTTGCATTTAATGTTAGGATCCACGTCTACTATGGCCTTGGAAAGGCCTTGTCCTCATACTAGTTTCATCAGATGTATCTCAAGGTCAAACTCCTGTAGAATTGCCATCCATTTCCTCCTCCTTTCTCCCAATTCACTCTGCATTAGGAGAGACTTCACTGTGGGGTGAAGAACTATGGCCATGATTTGACTGCAGAGAATATAGTGCCAAAACTTCTTAATGGCTCATACTAGCGCAAAGGTTTTCTTTTCCAAAAGTAGATATTTGACTTCATGAAAGCTAAAGGTCATTTGTCTCCCTTGCCTTTTCATTGTATCAAGACAGTGACACACGAATGATCATATGCGAAAGAATAAATATAAAAAGGCAGCGAATAATCGGGACTAGTCAAAACAGGTGCCTTTGTGATGGACTATTTGATTTGCATGAAGGAAGTCTTAGCCTTGTTACTCCATTTGATCTTTGCATCCTTCTTCATCATTTCATTAAGGGGTTTGACGATCCTCGCAAACCAGGTTATAAATTTCCTTACAAAATTTATCTTCGCAAAGAAAGATCTAATTTCCTTTTTACTGCCTGACATGGTCAACTTCAAAATAGATTCTACTCAATCAGGGTCAATTGATATTCCTCTCTCTGATATTATGTGATCCAAGAGTTTCCCTTCAAAAACCCCTAATACAGACTTCTTTGGATTGAGGGATACACCATAACATATACATTTAGCTAGTACCTTTGACAAATCTGTAGAGTGATCTTTCCTGTTCTTTGAAAAAACAGTGAGATCATCCATGTAAATGATAATGCATTTACCTACCAGATCCTTGAACGCCATGTCCATTGTGTGCTGAAAGGTGGGTCCAATGTTAATGAGACCAAATGACATCCTCCTGTAGGCAAATGTCCCCCACTCGGTAGTGAAGGTAGTTTTCATTCTATCTTCATGGTTGACCAACACCTGATTGTACCCTGAATATCCATCCGAGAACAACATCATTTGTGAACCATTGACTACTTGCAACACCTCATCGAGAGAAGGGAGAAGGTAGTTGTCCTTTTATGAAGCTTTATTTAGATTTATGAAGTCGACACATAATCTGATTTCCCCATTCTTCTTACAAACAAGGACTAGATTAGCAACCTAGGTTGAATGCCTTATTGGAAAAAATATTCTCACCGACAGTAGCTTTTGTACCTCTTTAAGAATCAGAGGTTCAATTAGAGCATTGAATGGGCGTTGTTTCTGTCGGAATGAATTTTCTTTAGGTTTAAACGAGATGGTGTGTGTGATTACTAAGGTGTCAAAGGTCTTTAGGTCTTCATACCCCCGGGCGATTGCTGCGATGTCTCTTTTCAGTACTCCTAAGATTTTGTCCCTGATTTCTTTGGAACAAGTCTTACCAATAAAAATGTTCCTTTTCGGGCCCGAATCTGCTAGGTTATATGACTCATACTTTCCTCCTTCAGTATCTGTAGGCAATTTTTTATGAGCTTGAGGATCAAAATCGAATGTCCTCTTTAATGCTACCATTCCTTTAGGAATGCTGTTGGATTTCACGTTCATTATTCCTTCTGCATCAAAATTTTACGAATCCCAATCTCATTGATCTCGATTAGATTTATCAATGATCTTCCCTTTAAATACATCTAAACTTGCGAGAAAAGCAAGAATATGCTGGTCATCATCAAAAACTTGGACATTTTGGATGTTGTTAGGAATAGCAGGAATAAAGACTAATTCCATAGAGAATCATTTTAGTTTGGAATCCTGCATGGGATCCAAAGTATTGGTAGCAACAACTAGTGCATCCACAATCTAGTTATCTTCTATGGGAATTAATTTGATTCCAAAAGCATCGAAATATTCTATCAAATTTCATATCCTGTTCCTATCTGCAACCAAACTCTTGTTATGGCATGCATATTGACTACGAACTTGCATAATAATTACCTCAGAATCTCCCATGACTGTGAGAGATGTAATTTTCTTCTGATGTGCAAACATTAGTACTCTAGCAAGTGCTTCATATTCTGCGACGTTGTTAGTACAACCAAATTGCAACCTATAAGAAGCAAAATAGGTTTTCCCTTTCAGGTTTTTTAGTTCAACTCTAGCTCCACTCCCTGTTTTAGACTTGGAACCATCAAATTTAAGGGTCCAAAGTTGGTCGAGGGCTGGGATCTCCTTCTTCAGGTGAGTCATGGGTGTTTCCTTGTGAGAAATAATTGGTGGCTCAGATTGGTTCAGTACATCAAGATTGGAAGACTACTGTAAATGGTATTCATTAGGTACTTCACTCAAATTTAAAACTTGTACAAAAACTATTCCCTGCACCTCACCTTGATCAATACTTCTATGATTGGTTACCTTTTTGAGCAACACCTTGGGAATTGGAAGGTTAGCAGGGGCAGGTGTGTTAGACAACTTCTGAGATTCCTTAGTGTCATTTTGTAAATCAGACAATAGGACCTGAGTGTGTCCCACTTGGGGAGCGACTTCGTCTTGGGTATTATTGTTCCTTGTCAGAATAGTCACATCTCTAGCCTCAAATGGGAACTAATTCAGAGATATTTTGGGGTGGTGTTCACAAGCCTCTCCTAACTGACATACATGGTTGAGAATATCTACACAAGGTTGGCATGTCAGCTCAGAATGGCTATGGTAATGGACCCTACACCAGTTCGGGAGTAACAAAATCCATAAATCAACCTGATCTCCCAAAACCAACCTATCTTGTTGCAATTTTCTAATTAAAACTTGTTGGATGATAGTGGTCATAGGATTATTTTTCTCCAAAGGTTGTGAGTGCTCAGGGTTAATCATCGAGAAGGTCATAATTTATTCTTCTCTCATATACACCCCTATCTCAGTTTCAAAATATGCTACCTCGTTAGGATAGTCATATTCCATGATCATGTATTTCAGACAAGGTTCACTTTCGATCCTACTCTAAGTTGCTACCCCTTTCCATGGGAGCCACATGTGTGAGAAATGCAAGGAGAGATAACCTCCAATACTCTTCATCAAGTTTCGGCTGAGCAACATGCCATATATTTCAGGGATATCAACCACCTGAATATCCATATGTGTCTAAATCTATGGGTTTGACCGAATCTACACATGTACATTCTTTAGTTCACCAATGACATTAACCTTAGTTTTATTGAGTTGTATCACTTTCTTATGAGTTTGAACCAGACTTAAACCCAATTTTTTGCAAATAGAGAAGGGCATGACATTTCCTAAGGTTCTGAAATCTAAAATACAATTGTGTAGATTCTTTCCGAAAATTCTTAGGCTCAAAAGAAATGGGGGTGTCCCTGTCTTACCTTTGTACAAGGTTGTATTCATATCAGTGGTTGGAGTTGCCTTATTCTTTCCTTTTGACCTATCTGCCTCCTCCAAAGCTTTTAGTATAATATCGCATTAGGTAGGGAACCACTTCTGAATGTCAAAAAATGATAGAGAGGTCTTTTGTTTTTGCATTTCAGAAATGAAATTGAATTCTATGTCATTATTCATCTAAAACTTAGTAAAAAAAGTAGAGTTACCTTTATTCTGCAATTCAAATGGGCCTTTCGGTGGAGGTAGATTGTTGTCAACATTTTGGTTTGGGGGAACCATAGTGTTTGGAGGGGTAGATGTGGTAAACGGCCCCTTATTCCGATTCCTCAGGAAGTGGCCTCCATTTTTTTGAAAATCTTGAGCATCGTAGGTATCTTCCTCTTGTTCATTCTCTGCCTACATGGGAAATTGCTATCGTTCATCAATGGTTTCAAAAGCCATGGCTATATCAACTAATCCACTACCTTTGTTAGGATTTCCTTGTGGTGGTTGGGAGTCAGCTTGTGCTATTTTGATAACCTTTTCCATCTCAGGGCAATTAACTTCAAAATGTGAGGCAGTGTCATGTAGCTTGCACCAATTCATCATGAAATTCAAATCTGTAGCATTTGCCGTGTGTAGCTTATCTTCATTGGATTGATAGTTGTGGGGAAATCCCCCATTGTTTGGTCCAGTATTCCATTACCTATTATTATTTGGTATTTGATTATATCCCTTGTTCTGGTTTTGATAATTTTGATTAGGGAAATTTTGACCTTGAAAATTCCTTTGGTTTTGATTGACATTCTGATTGGAATAGTTGTTTTGATTGGAAAACCCTCCCTGAATTTGGTAACCTTGATTCTAATTTTGCTTCTGAGGGGGGTTAAGTTTAAGTTGAGCCATCTCATTGTTCACCTGAGATAAAGTATTCTTTATAGTTTCTAACTCAGTGGTCAGATGGGTGGTGCATTCACTTTCTACGGGATTTACAATTGGTGAGTGAGTTGAAGAGTTAGATCCTCTTGTAAGATTATGTAGATTATGAGTTTGCTGGGAAGAATCCAAAGTCCCACCATTAACCCATGGATGCAGGGATGGAGTTTGTAACTTAGCTAAAGGTCCATAGGCAGAGTGGGACATCCCAAAGACTATATTGAATAGTGGGGTTGGATTAGACATCGAAGGATACCCTAAGGGAGGAAAAAATCCTTCGAGGCCACCTAATTGCGAACTTATCTGTTTCTGTAATTTAATAGCAAGGTGATACACCTTGGACAATGAATTGATGTCTACCGCAAGGTAGGTTCTCTAAAAAAATAAGCCAATCAGTGGGTCTATGGTCTTTAAGTACGCTTGGATGGAAATATTCTCAACCACCAGATAAGGATCTTGCAACCGCCTATACATCCTTTGGAAACAAGTGTTAAACAATGATAATAGTTCATGCAATTCCTTCCTAATTGTGGAAAATTGGTGATACAAGATAGCAGGGTCTACATAAACCCGAAATTGATTAATAAAAGCATTTTCTAAGTTTTTCCAACTCGGGATGGATCCAGTAGGCAGGTTTAGATAGCAACTGTAAGCCATATCCCAAATGAATAGGGGAATACCTTTCATGCAACATCATGATGAGCTATCTAAGCCCGAGTGTAGGCATATTTGAATGCCTGTATGTGCTCTTCAGCACTTCGTGACTCTCCATGGGCATACTTTGGACATAATTTTTTGGGATTCTTAGGAATTTCATGAATGCCACTAGGAATGGTTCCCAACGACGAAGGATTATTTGCAAAGAATTCCATGGGTGGCGGTGGATTTGCTTGTGCCAATTATGGTATTGGTGGAAATCTAGGTGGAGTGGGTGGTGGTGTTAGAGTCCTACAAGTTCTATGTCTAATAGGAGTTCAGAGTTCGAGAAATGGGTTGAGGTTTATAGCGGATCTCAAAACTCTTTCAAACTTGTCCAGTGAAAAGGACGTGATTCGCTCCAGTTTGCTCCTCTGGGCCCTCCTTCTAGCGCCACTTCTATTGATGGCCAAATTGACACAACAAAATTCAAGCAAGATGTAATCGCCTTAGCTCTCCCGAAAAAGACAAATAATTGTTAAATTGATTGCCTTCCAAGGTCCTAGATGTTGGATCACAACCTTGCTTTTTTGTTGAGTGGTCAATGAGGCTGTAATGTTCAAGGGGCCTGCTAGTAAACAAGTTCAAACTGAATAGTATAAAATAAATTAACATTGGGAGTTTAAATAAATAACAAAAGATTGATCAAATCTTTGGGACAACAAAACATGAACACACATTTCTTTAATTTAGACATGCAATTCTAACAATGAGCACCTTCCTAATTAACTGAACTGTAGAACGATACAATTTAAAAAATAATCCATACCATTGCATCCATTCACAATGCAAATTTAAATCGTGCAACCATTCATCATCACTTTTTTTTACTTTTCAAGAATAAATATCACAAGCTCATTACTAGAATTAATAGATTGACAAATATTAAGAAACATCATTCACTGATAATGCAATAAAATAGTTTCAACTTCAGAGTCTTTTATTTATTTTCATCAAATAAGAAAAATTTATGCATAGAAAGCACTGGCATATGAATAACCATTTTTTATCACACCATCGTTGCGCTAAAATAACTTTTGAAAATAAAACTACTTCTATTAAAACTATAGAAAGTGTTTGTATCTTGCATGAAAACTGTAAAATAATAATAAAAGCTAAAATTCTAATCTCTAGGGCGCTAATCAGACTTCAATTTTCCAAAAATTACAATGAGGAGAGAATTCTATAATATAGACAAAATTAACATCAATCTCTCCTATCAAAAATCAAGATCCATAAATTTGGGGCCCAAATCCATAATTGTAGGGATGCCCAGTTGACTCCAAGTGTTTTCTCTGTTGAAAAATGTAAGTGCTAAAAAGGGATGCCACATGCTCTCTCCATCAAAAATCAACTACGAGTTCTGACTCAATCCTCTACTGGCCACTGTGATTTATCTTTGACTTATCAAAATTGATCTGAAGTCACCCATCTGCTCAAAAATTGTCACGACAATGTTGCTTCTCAAAAAAGGTTGCTGAAATAATTCTTTTATTTATTACCCTCATGATGATATTCATCACAATTATGAAAAATCTATTTTAACACATCATCATTAGGTCCATCGACCCAGTCAGCTTTGAACTTTAACTCTTCAAACCTCTTTTCCACTACAACAATTGCTTCCCTCAACTGGCCAATGTCTGTGAATTCCCACTTCATGCCACATTTGATATCTAGCAATCTATCCATTAGAGTCAATTTAGTAGTGTCTCCTTCTTCCATTAATTTATCAAGTCTCTCCTCCCAAGCATCTTTTATTTCCCCCAATAATTTGAGTCTTTGATAAGGAGGTGGAGTCGTATCCATGAGCTTTGCAACAATGTTTTCAAATATACATGCATATATCTCATGAATACCTTTAAGCATATCTATTCTTTGTTCGACAAGATTATATGTTTTGAAAATAGATACATTAATAGAATTAGAATTATATTCGGGACTCTCGTCACCCAAAATCTATGATTTGATCAACTCTTCTTTAGAAAATTTCTCAATTACTTTGAGCTTTCCCAAATAATGTCTGAGCTTCTCCTCCTCTTCCCACCATTTCCTTATAGATTCTTCTATTCTTTTAACCAAAGAAAAAACTGCACAATAATGTTTGAAACCTTCATCTAAATGCTTATCTATGTTAGAATTGAAAGCATTAAACCAATTACCAAACTAGGTAGCCTTTTTCTTCATTTTAGTCAAATCTTCTATCTCTTTTCTGCTCATTAAAACAGGAGCTTCTGAACTTACTGAGGGCTCTGATGTAGAAGTAGTTAATTCCTTCACAAAATTCTTCACCTATCCCAGCTAAGCTTTAAGTTCATCTTTTTCTTGCTTATCTTTTATCAACCTGGACTTGGTGGTGGTGGTGACAATATCAATCAAATCCATTTGCTGATTTCTGGTATGCTTCCTCAAATTGATAGTGCTTATTTGATAATCTTCAGCTCACAATTCTCTGCCATCCTTATCAGCAATTGGGGTGGAAATCTTAGCTATCATATCCACCTCATCAATCAACTTAGTAGAGTGGACAACGTGAGCTTTCTTCTTAGGCTTCGCCTTCTCAATTTCCTTTATCATATCATCCCATACTATAGGTTGGGGCTGAATTTGTTGTCTCTTCTCCAAATTCAACTTGAGCCATGCATGAGCAACTGGATGAGCAGTTATTTATTGAGTACTAGGAAGAGTAGAAGAAATTTCTCCAATGGCTTGTTGAGAAGAAGCCTTTTTTTGATCCTCTTGTTCCTTTTGCAACCGTTCTTGCTGCATTCTCTCATTTTGAGCCTTAATTTCTTCTAACTTCTTCATTTCTTCCTCTTTTTTAGTAGCCTTTCCTTGTCTCTAAATCTCTATAATCCTAGTTCCTTTTCCCTTCGTTCTTCCATAGCTTCCTTTTCTGCTTCAACCATTTTTAGTGGCTCAGCTGCTTCTCTTTCCCTAGCTATTTCTTCATCCTTTCTTTCTTTCTCTTCCAAAGAAGCTAACTCTTCCATTTTCTTTCTTTGTTCTTCTTCTTCCCGAGCTAATTCCTCAACAATTAACTTCCAGGAACTTTCCAATAGTTCCTCCTACTCCTTTACCTTTAAAACGTCATTAAGCTCTAATTGTTCACTATGAAAACTTCAAAATTCGAAACCGGTTCCTTCTTCACCTGGGTCTTTCTCAACCTTCCTCAAATACTCCTCTGATTCAGGTCTTTCTCCCTCTTGTGATGGATTTCTTTCAAAATCTGAAGGAGGAGGTGATTCTATTACATCAATTACTGTGACCCTCTCCTTTTTAAGAGTTGTAGTTCCTAATGTTGACGGTGTAGTAACATGGGTCTCTTCAACAACTTGTTCTCCTGGGTATATTGTAGCCAAAGGCGTAGCATTGAAACCTGAAACAACTCCCACAATAGCTGCCTCATAAGTTACTTTAGCCTTCTTGAAGGCATCATCAATTTGTTGTAATGAAATATCATCTTCTATTGAGGCAGGCTCTTCTGTGCCTGTCTCTATTGATGTACCACTTTTCTTTAATCTTTTGTATTACTGTTTCATTTTTACAGAGGAAATAGGTTCATTGTGTTGTAAAGACGGTTACTGTTGCACCAAAAGATCAACTTGTTAATGCCCTATACAACCACTGGATTTATACAAGATCCAAGATCCATAGGAGGTGGTTAAACCATGTCACAAAGCTCAAGTGCAGTGCTGACCCACACTGAGGAGACCAAGGGCAACACCTTGCAACAATCCGCCCTCCCAGTGCAAGCGAGGGGTTCGAACCCGTGACCTCGGTTCTGATATGACTTTTTGCAAAGATGGTTTCCGTTGCACCAAAACATTGATCTGTTAATACCCGATATAACTGTTGGATCTATACAAGATCCAAGATCCACAGGAGGTGGTTAAACCATGTCATGAAGCTCGAGCGCCGCACTAGCCCACGCCGATGAGACCAAGGGCGACACCTTGAAACACATTGTTGGAACCTCTTTTCTTAGAATCATGCACTCTTGGTTGTTTGAGGCGGAGGTTAAGCCATTTATTGCTTCTTTCCACAACTGCTTGTGTCCTTGGTTGAATCTTAGTTACCTCCTTTTCCATCCAATCGATGGGATCCAAGTCCTTTGTAGCTACTTCATCCATTTCATAATGAGGATCCAAAGTGATCCCATCATCAACGACATCATTCAGAATGTCTGCAATAACTTCAAAGTCCTTCATCTGGGGAATTGTTAACCTTTCATACCCCCTCTTTATTACCTCAAATTCATCTTGCAAATTAGCACAAAAACTCTCCAGTAGTGGCCTATGAAGAGGAAACTGTGAAGCATTAAGACAATGCATCTTCTTCTTAGGATCAAATTTCTTCCTTGAGGTGTGGTGTCTGAAGTTCATGGCCTGGAATTCTTCTATTGTTGTATTGGCCACTATGGAAGAATCACAAGAATAAAATCCTAATTCCATGGAGAAAGAATGGAAAATAGCTTTGTGTTGTGAAAAAAAGATTGCATTTACTTTAGCTACTTGCCGGGCAAACTCCATCAAGATCCACCTGTCACTACAACACCATGGAAATTTGAATGGGTGATCTTCAAACCCAAACAATCTAATATAGGTAGACTTAGGGTATTGGATAAACCAATAACCCCAAGGTTCAATGAATCCATTACTTCTCGAGATAACCTAAAACCAACATCACCTGTTCGTTGATTAATAACTGCATACAAAAATGCATCATTGACCCTTTTAAAATGATGCTCTACTTCTTTAAGCTCTAATTGGTCATAATATTCACACACTTTCTTTTGATCCGGGCCACTATCCATAGGCCCTGTAGTATTCAACCTTGGGAACTGACCCATCCTTGCAGCACAATAAATGGCATATGAAGTCATATAAAATGTCTTGGTTTCAGCCACTTTTAACAATCGGTTGTGAATGTTATTTGAAATAATTTGTGCCCAATCCTGATGCTAGTTTGCATCAAGAATAAGTTGAATAAAAGGAAACATCCAATATTCAAATCCATTGGAATCCTTCTTCCCAAACACCCGTGAAAACAATGTGATTATGTCACCAACCTCACCTATGAATTCATACCTCTTAAACTTAGGTGGAAATTTCTTCACTGACTTCTTCTATGTTTTTAACCACCTCTTGTTCATTAGTGCCTTATTCCCTTCCTCATCTTGTGTCCAATGTGCAAGTGCTTCATCTTCAGACATGATCTTGGGGTTAAGATGAGGTGGATCAAATATTAGCCTAATTATTGTAGGAGTTAAGTCAGTAATTACATTTCCTTGTGTAGCAATGAACTGCCTTTGAGTTGGGTTGTAGGTCTGTGCAATAGTTAGGATGAACTTAGGGAATTGTACAAAGATGGGGAATGAGGCTACATGTGCTAATCTAGAGTTAGCAAGCATTTTAGCTCTTGGGGTAGCATCTGGTGAGAAAGTGTCTTTCCAAAACCGATCCAAATTCAAGTGTCCAACCAATGTATCTGTGATATTCATTACTTTAGAGCCAAACTTAGATGACATTGGGTTTCCTTGAAAAATTTAGTTCATTGTGACAGGGATCTCTTCTGGCTTTAATCTCTTAGGCTTATATCCCTTTTATGTTCTTTCTATGGGCACTTCTTCCTTTGAAGATTACATTTGTTAGTTATCCTGCAACATTGACAACTATCAGATCAAGAAAAGACATATGAAGAACAATTTATCACATGCATTTGCATTATACCAGCCTTAGAACCCTATTCAACAAGTTAATCAAGCATATTTGGGTTTTGGGTTCAGGATAACACCAGGATCCCTAACCATTTTAAGCACAAACTTGAATTTATCGGACTTCAGGATAGGGTCTTGATTTGGCACCTACACGTTGATAATAATAGTGAACATGATAACTTTTCACGACCTAATCCTAAAGTGTATTCGTAAATTAGGATCGGGTTGTCATTTAGAACTAAACCGATTTTGATAAAAAGTGCACGTCGCTTCTCAAGTTCTAATCTCGATATGATGTCGGGAATCGGGTTCGGGTCTTTGTTATGAACCAAAATCAATTGGTAAATGAACAAGTGTGAGTTACAATCCAAGTTTCGATCCCGAGAATGAATCGAAGTTTAGAATCGGGTAGTAATGCAAGACCGAGCTAGTTGAAATTAGAGATGATTAGGTAGCGATCTGAGTCCCGACCCAGATATAATGTCAGGGATCGGGATCGGGTTCTTGTCTTGTGCGTGACTTTAAGTTTGTGAACGAGTGGAAAGATCAACACCAAGTTCTGATCCTGATGTATGCTGGGAATTGGAATCGGGTCTTCAACAGGTCAATAGACATGTCGAAATTTGAAAAGGTTTGGTGTTGGCCCGATACCCGATGCTCGAATGTAATGCAGGGATCAAAATTGAGACATGGAGTAATACATGTGAAAAACCTTTTGACACTTTGTGGTAGCGACCCGAAACCCGATTCGTGATGGAACATCAGAATTCAGAATTGGACAAGTAAATGGTGACAATGATAAAACCTCAAGTGTAATTTCTATTCTCGATCTCAAAGTACATGTGGGAATCAAATTTATTCACAACAACAATGAATGAAGTTATCAATATATGTAACAGTATTTGGGAATCATGCCTTCGTGGTCGAGTTATTTACGGGACCAAGATTCTTGATTTTAAAATAGCTGAACCTTCAAATTCAAACAATTTCAAACTTGGGTCGACTTGGTGGTATGACCAAAACCCTAGAAAACTAGGGCACGATGGGAAACAAAATCCCATCGACCAAAAAAATAGATGCAAAAACAAAAACATACAAGCAAAGAAGAGGCAAAAAAAGAGAGAAGGAAAACATGAAACACAAGCAAAGAAAATATGACAAAATGAAGAACGAAAGAAAAGCAAAGCAAAACATCCCTACCTCCAAACACAACTAAGAATTTTGGCAGCATAGTGATGAATTGAAGTGCTTCCTCAAAACCCTAGCTCTCAGCATCACTCTAGCGTTCTTCGTCGAAATGGTTTAAAGCAGAATGGATGAAAATTGAGGAGTGACAAAATAAAAACCCGTTCACGTGTGTGAACGGTTAGGCATTAAATGCAGACAGTCGGGCCTCAGGGTCAAGGAAATCATCATAAATTCGAGGTCACGAGAAGGAAGACAAGTGGGGGTCGGGCTTGGGACATGGAACAAAACTAATCCTTCAAAAGATGCAAAGTTCTATTCACGCTTCGATGTCCAAAAACCAAAAAATGAACAAGACACAATGAGGATCAGAATCAAGACATGGGATGAAACCAAAACTTTGCAAAGTTCTGATGTTAATCATGGTCAAAAGTCCGATCCGAAAACATGTAAAAGAGTCAGAAGTCAGGATCAGGTCTAAAACATAGACAAGAACATTTTAAGTTCTTCATTTAGGTTTTGATCCAAAACTCGATTCTGACATAGGAAAAATGCGCAAGGAGAAGAAAATGGAGGTTAGGATCGAGTATTTTCTAGGGACTTAAACCTTGAAGGGTGTAAGGCAATGGTTTTGATCCAATAACCCAAACCCAAAACATAAAGAAAAGACAAGGCAAGGGATGGGGATTGTGATCAGAACACAAAGAGATAATTATACTTTGCAAAGTAACAAGTGCCAAAGCCAGCCCGGTACTCGAACCCGAAAAACAAAAAAAACAAGGACTTAGGAGAAAAAGAAACAACTCCTAAGTCCCAAACAAGAACACCAAGGACAAAAGAAACAAAAAGGGGGACCCATTTTGACCAAAACAAAATGGGGTGGTTATGCAAGGCATAACACTAACTTTTGTAGTTCAATTTTAAATTAATTAATTAAATCAAATTCCATATTGTTAGGTAAGGGTATTATTATTCATTCCCTATAATGCATATATTAGTGACATTAAATATTACACATAAATTAAGTGCGACTAGGGTATATGTATTAGAGGATTTCTAACTTGTGTCAAGAGCTAACAATAGCATGTTCCTCTTGTTAAATAATAATAAATAGATGAATAAAAATAAAATGTTGGTTGTGTCCACATATAAATAAAGGGGTGGGCATGACACTCGAATTAATGTAATTTCTAATCTTCACAAGTGTCACCTCTGAAATGATAAAGGTGTTTATAAAAAAATAGCAAAATCTTTCTAGCAAAAATTTTGGGCATGACATTTGGTATGAAAGCCAGGTCTTCAACACTAGGATCTTTGTGTATTGGCATGCATATGCAACAAGAATTATTTTGGTTATGTGTGTAATATTGGACGTGTGAGAAGCATTAAATTCTTTCTCATTTTCTTGTGATTTCAAGACACCTTGTGTGGGAATGGTTAAATGTACACCCTTACTTTTTCTTCTATTGATTACATTTATAGGATGCATGTTTAATGCCTAGGCACTCATGAATAATGTGTGTATTGGTGATCTCTATGGGGTCTCATTTTCTTAAATAAAGGCCACCTTATGGGGTACCATATGATATTATGAAGAAAATGGATGTTAAAGTTTTGGTAAGGTATCTTAAGCCTTCTTATTCAATAATGTGCATAAGAAATTGAGATAGAGTTATCAATTGGTCATATGGATGAGGCTTGTTAAATTTACCCTCAAAGGCTTGATAAATTCACCTTCCTTGAAGGAAAAACAATGCTTTTCACAACTAGAATGATTGAACAAATCATATGCAAAACGTATGACCTATGAAATTGAACTGAATTGTGTACATACACTTATGAATGAGACACAAAAAATAGAGGTTTCCAGATTTAAACACAATATTTTTTTATCAAATCAACCATAAAAGATGACACCTAAAATATGGGAAGGCAACCACTTGATTTTTATTGAAAGGCTACAAAGGAATCCTTCTGCAAAACTAAAATACAATGTTGAAAATTGTTGTATAAAAATTCTAATGCTAAGTTACAAAACTTTCTAACTCTCTGCAATGCACAAGAGAGTTGGAAGCAAGAACTGAGAAAAAACCTAAGTCTATTCTCCTATATAGAAAAAGTCTCAAAGTGCCAAGAGGTGGCATTTGTAGTTAACTGCATCTAAAAATACCTCCTTCAAGATAATCCACAAGCAAAATTGAAAAGGCCTAAAAAGGGGCCCCACAACTGATATAAACTAAGCTCGAACAACTCCAAACTTTCCCTCTCAACCAGTTTGACCAAAGCTGACTTGAAACTCACCTAGTTAACTTAAAATCAAGGACAAAACTCCAATTTAACTTCACCTCTTTAGATTTTGCATGATTTTGACATGAAGTTAACAATTTAGGCAAACATTAAAGTAACTAGGTGACAATTACTTTAATACATGTTATGATTATGCCTCTTTCAGTGCATTTTAATGACATATATTAATGAAATTTATAAAATATAACCTTAATGATTGTCTACATTCTTATTTTTTCAGTTTCACTCTCATGTAAAATCAAGGGGAGGTTGACCTAGGCCTAAGTTTGATTTTACAATTTTGCAAAAGTTTACAAATATATGGAAAGGTATACAAAAATACCTAATACATAGTAATGGGCATTAATTTATGCAAAAAGTCAAAAAAAAAAAAAAAAACAAATGCAAAAAATGCCTTATGTTGAGATCGGTTACTTAGGGTAAAGAAAACCCTAAGTGATAGAAGCCGAGCTCCAAAGCATATTCACACTTCATTTCACACATAGCAATTTTTACTTTGCTTGTTTGGGTGCCACTGCTAGGGTTTTCTTGAGCACTCCTTTGAGATTCCAAAGCTAGCTCGAGCCTATCTAGAGATTATCATGCCATTAAGCCCATGCGGTATGTTTATCCTTTGTATATTTTTTTGAAAGAGATGGATTTTTGTTTGTCTTTACACATAAAATGTTGAAAATTCTTGCTATTCTCTACGTATTTTCATATGCTCGACCTCTGTTATGAGTATTCATTCATTATTTTTTTTGGCCACGGCTTCTGTAAGACATTTTCCCTATTTTCTGGAAATAAAGATCATAAATCCTCCCTTGCTCTATTTTAAAGGTAAAATCTACGAGCTTCTGAAGAGTCTCCTTCCCTTTTGAAGAGGCTGTCACAACCTTCTTTAACTGTTTAAGGGTTTCTTTGTTCTATACTCCTTTTGCTGCCAATCAGAAAACCTAAGTTGACGAATCCTAGTCACAAGTGTAAAAATCTTGAAGATTATTAATAAAATGCCACAAGCCATGGCTTCTGTCTATGTATTCTGTGGAAAAAATGAAGAACTCTTTATTTTTTATTCTGGGTTTTGATTTTAATGCAGGCCGAGCTTGGTTATTTGAAATGAAGAGAAAACCCTCCATTCTATTTTCTGGTTTTGTGATTGACATGGCATTTTTTTTGTAAAAATTGGCCTCAATACTCGTTCTGGGTCTGCACTTTTAATGTGGAGGGTTTCACTTTTTGATCCTTCATTGTATTAAATCTTGCTTCCAACCTCATGCAATGCGGATCATTCTTCTCTTGGCAGGCTTCCTTAGTTTCATGTGACCTTTCTTCACAACCTTTAACAATCCCATACTATTTCTCATGGAACTGACTGCCCAGATCACTGTATTTTGCATGATTTATATTGAACCAAAGCATTTCTGACTATCCAAAATTTGTGCAAATGTAACTTTACACTCTCATGATCTATGTTTGAACTTTTATGCAAGTGTACACTATCCTCTTCATGTTTCATATTCAATAATGACTATATAATCAATTATCTCAACCTGAATACAAAATGATCATGTTGATAATCTCCTTAAGTTGGAAACTTGTCCATTACTCTTTCTGATGGCTTCACAACAGTGGCTATGGGGTTATCAAATGAAATCAAATTCCACCTGCATAAGTCAGGCTCTACCTTTCGTATTCTTCAGTCCATTTACTTCCATATGATATTGAAATTATTCTCTTGGGTAAAACAAACATTGTACTATCATATGGTGACAATATAGATCATTAAGTGTAGTCATTAATGATTGCTTTTTGTAGAAGTTGTCAAAACCAACTTCAGACTCCAAGAACACCTGCATGCAAATGGATACCTGTCACAAGGAAGAGAATGGATGGAGAAAACAAACAAGGGTTTGAAGCTCTGAAAAATGGAGAAATTATCTTATTAGAACAAAAAGGAATTAATGAAAATACAATAGATCAATCCTTAAGAAGGAGATCATGCAAACCCTAAAAGAAACCCTAATAGGAAAATATTTAATAATTAATATAATTATTACACTTAATGCAAACTAAAGTGAAATATTAAGAGAGGAATAAAGGTAACTTAATTAACACAATTAAGTTAAAACCTTTACTCTAACACCCCCCCTTAAGATGAGCAAGAGTGTAGCTACAAACATGTGCAAGAAAGCAAAGGTAACTACAATGCATGAAAGTAAACATGGGTCCCGACAACTAGGCCTAATCAGGTACCCAAATACAACCAAATATTTGTAAAGTGGAGAAATAGAGAAAACCTCATGGGAAAAAGTCTACTCCAAAAAGAGATGCTGAAAGCCATGAAGAACATCACTGAAGCAAAAGAAGCTGCAAACAACTATCAAAAGATGACTGCTATGGTGCTGAAGAACCTCCTCTAAAGATAGGATGATTAGGATCAAGAAGACAACAATCTGCAAGAGTGCCCCAAACGACACTACACAAATCAGATGGCAAACAAAGGCAAACACCTAGAACGAAGATACATATGGCATGAGTACCAATAGTCTGAATAACACTGATCAACTGAGAATGGAAGATTCCTTCCAAGGCGAAGCCAAGGAAGCATTTTCATGAATAGTATAACACCCCCCCATAATGATGAACTGGGAGAGCTTGACAAATCCACTGAAATGGTGTGTAACACCCTGTAGTGCATGAAGGAGAAGAAACATCTAAAAGTGCACAAGAAAGCACTTGCAATTGAAAAAGTGGTGTGCAAAACAAAGCACACATGCATGAGGCTGGAATCATATGGATCCACTGTCGTCGTGGAGGGACACTCACCGGAAGAAGGTATGATGGAAAAAATAAAGGCACTACACAACCCCCCATGGCACTTTATAAAACAGTGCGAGTACAAAATATGGCACAACCTTATGTGAAAAATCCCCATAATACATGTACAATAGTGTGGCACTTTATCTCAATGCGTTTACATAGAAGATTGCTTAAAATTGATGGTCAAAATGCCCACAAAGGACAAAAAACTAGAAATACATGAAGAACAACCAAAAAACGAAGCAACCCACGCAAACGAGAAGTTCGCAAGAGCTAATATGTCCAAGTAATTCACCAGAGTGTGAAAACACAAAAAATTGAATAAAATATACTTGGAGGGAAATCTGGAAAAATTGCATGGATGGAACTAAAGAGCTCGGAAATATGGTTCCTGTGCCGCTGAGATCACGAAAAACGGAGAAACTGGTCAAAAGTTACGAGCTCGGGACTGAAAAATAATCCTTTGGCTTCAACTGGCTATAGAATGCACCAACAGAAAAATGAAGTGATGAGAACCACACCATTGGAAAGTTGATAGAACCAATTTTCCGACGATATCTCATTTTCCAAAAATCGATATCGTATGCCAAAGTTATAGCCTCTAGACGAAAACAGCTCCAAAGGGGAAAAAAACCAGTGTTGGATTAAATTTGACGGTCATACGAATGTCACAACAAAAATCCGGGCCTAAATTTGATGGCTAAATGGCCGTCATGGCACATGCATACGTGGGCTTATTACAAAAAAAAATTGTTTTTTATAAAAAAAACAATAAATAAAAAAATTTGATTTTTTTGAAAAAAAAAAAATCATAAAAAAATGGGCCGGGCCTGTGAATGTGTACCAAACCGGTGGTTGTCAGACGCCGGTCGGAGAAATTGCTGGCGGGGTATGCCACCAAACTCTGAGGGGCCCGTAGGCCTCGTCGCAGTACCTCGGGTAACCTAGTACCAGGCTCGCCAAAGCCTTTAAAGGCTTTTAAATTTATTTTTTCCTTTTGATTTTTAAATAAAAAATCAAAACAATTTCACAATTTTTTTTTTAATTTTCTGACAAAAAATTAAGTCAAATTTTTTTTTTTTTACCAGTCCTGAATTTATTTTTGATCCGCGCGTAGACGGCCGTATAGGTAAAAATTTTTGCCTCTTAAATCAACTTTGTCCAAAATGGAAGAATGAATAGTTGATTTAGGGGTTTTGGACCACTGCGGACTCAATGGCGAGGTCCGTTTGGACTCAAAATTATTTGAAATTGCAGGTGATTCCCTGGATCAAAAAAGAAAACCCTAAACTATGAATGCCTGATCCAACCCTTGTAGCTCCAAATTCTTCAAACAAGAACAGACATGCAACAGGAAAGCTCTGATACCATGTAGAAGTTGTCAAAACCAACTTCAGACTCAAGAACACCTGTATGCAAATGGATACCTGTCACAAGGAAGAGAATGGATGGAGAAAACAAACAAGGGTTTGAAGCTCTGAAAAATGGAGAAATTATCTTATCAGAACAAAAAGGAATTAATGAAAATACAATGGATCAATCCTTAAGAAGGAGATCATGCAAACCCTAAAAGAAATCCTAATAGGAAAACATTTAATAATTAATATAATTATTAAATGTCACTTAATGCAAACTAAAGTGAAATCTTAAGAGAGGAATAAAGGTAACTTAATTAACACAATTAAGTTAAACCTTTACTCTAACACTTTTTACCATTTCCAACTCATTGCTTGATAAATATTCAGTCCTTTGCTCTGCTTATGTGTCCTATGGATGACTATGGTGACTGCTTAATGAGTTTGGATGTATGGTGTATCCTCAATACCTGAATGTAACCATGCTTGCATACTTCTATGTTAGTGAACATTGCAGATGACTTTCATGGCACTATCTTCATTTTGTATTATTTTCTTCATGCATATATGTGCTGCTCTAGTCATTGCATGACAACATGTCCATTTTTCATGTTTTATGCCTTTGATGGATTTAACATTTGAGAGTTGAATAACTTCGTGTATGAAAGAAGCCTCTCTTAAGATTTCAACCTCTATGCTGCTTCATTGATTTGAATACCTTCATTAATTTCTCACTGTCCTCCATCCTTGTGTTAAACTTGCATGATCAATTGTGTATATACCCTGCAATCATGACATTCCTTGGGATGTTGCACTTTACACCTGTAGGTGGCCCTCCATGTTGATGATTGGCCATTCGTATCCCTTTCAAACATTCAGAGGGCAACATGCTGGACTCAACCCTTGTGGGAGCCCATTTTCATCCACATGCTGTGATATCAAACAAGATAAATCATGTAATGATAAATAAAGTTGTACCTACATAGTGAACAAACAAGTTAGATAAAATAACAAAGCCAAAAGCTTCCAATAATGATGCATCAAATATTTTGCTCTTGAATATTTGTGAAATCTCACATATTTGATCAAATATTTCATAGGAGTAGATTATATATCTATTGATGCATGCATATGAAGAGAAATTTGATTCTGAGCTCTAACACAATCTATTTCTATAGGTATCTCCAGAGCAACAAACGAAGGAGATGGAGCTGAAACTGAAGACACAACTGACAACCTTGTGATTCGTCATTCAAGAAATAACGAATTAAATTTTCTTTCATGTTCTTTACTTCTTCAATTGTATAGTTTACTCTTTGTGTTACATTTCATCATGTATGATTAGTTACTCCCATGGCTTGCGTGAGACATCATATTTTGTACAATGAATAAAATTGCATTTTTTTATGCAAATTGTGTAATCTTTTCTATTGTAAAACATTTTCATAATACTTCATTTGAAAACATATTTTGTGCAATGACAAAACATTAACATAAATTTATATGTTCCTTTCTTCTTTAGCTGCAAACTACATTCCAGCTCTACTTGATTGAGCTGTAAGCAAAAATTAGGTAGTAGTTACTATACATGCTTTGTACTAATAGTTTTGACACCCATTTACTGATTTCTACCTTGGTGTGTGATTTGAAATAGCAACCTACCCCCTCATGTGTCATGGTTATTATACCCCAATTGATCATAGTTTAGAATGTGAGTACTAGTATTTATGGTATGAGGGTCTTTGTACATCTTTTTGGTATGTGGTGGCATGATGGTTACTAGTTATGATACATCTAGGAAATAATGGTGTATTATGTAGTCCTACACATCTTATTAGGATAATTCAATAGTACTATGATGTTTCTTGATTTTAAGTGTCAATGGTGGTGATCTTATGTATTATGATGTGAATATTTCCCACACATGTGAAATCATGTATGTGAGTTCAAGACTAAACACCAGATTAAACATAGAGTGAAAATAGTTTTGAGACCACACTTATTTTATTTACCTTGTATTTTTTGTTGCACTTTTGAGGATAATAAAGAATCCTAAATACAAGAAAAGTTATTAGATGTCTGGCGAATGATAATCAAGTAGGTTAAATAATATTTTAATATTTTAGATATGCTAAGAAAACATAGAATATATATAAAAGTATCAACTTGCATTTTATTTTTGTTATCTTTTACTCCAACATACCTAATTAGTAGCCATCATATAATGTTGATTTGGAGCACAAATTCTTAGCAATGCATCCTAGAGTTAAAATTTCATGACTACATAATCATAATTAGACATGGTAAGGGATATAACTATCATATGAAGGGGGGGAATAAATAAAAAAAATAAAAAATAAAGATGGGAGGTATACAATAATTATGTACATTTCCATTTTAATATTTTCAAGTGAACTAATAATATTTTCAAAGGAAAATATAGGAAAAAGTGGAGAAGGAACAAAATCATATTGAAATGTGAAGACAAAACTATGGTTGTGTTGACTTAAAACAAATAATCTAGTCTAATGTTCTGTTCTTTTAGTTTGATGTGGGTATGCATTTGTATATATTATGTGAATACTCTATGTTAGGAAATACAATAGTAAATTCATATAATTGTTAAATTAATGTATGTTGCATATCTTAATATCTCAAAATATTACCTTTTTGATGTATGCATGTTGTATATGTTAGTATCTCACAATGTTACCTTGTTCATGAAATAGTGATAAGATTTTTAAAAAAGTATTCTCTTCTATGCCTTTTAAGGCTAGGAATTGTAAGAGAAATGCACTTAGTAAGGTTACGAAGAAATGAAACCATGTTAGGTAGTAGAGATAAATAAAGGGTAGCGTATTATTTCTAGGAAAATGAGCATTATTGTTGTATTTAACTATCTTTTCTTGTTAGTATTTTGATAATATAAAACTCTTGCAAAATTAGTAAATCAAGTAAGGATAGAAGTGTGGTGTGTTATATGTGACAATATTAGATGAAAATTTATAGTTAAATCATGGTCATCCATATATTTAGATAATTACCGATAGCAAAAAAAAAGGGGATATAAAATAAGTTATAATTAAGCAACTTTTGTGTGAATAACCAAGCTATAAGAGTAAGTGTAATTCATGTATGTTTTAGCTCATGTGGAATGAACTGATGGAGTTCTTGTAAATTTTGTGATGTGATGCATGGAAAACTAATAATTGTATGGTTATGTAATGTGACATCTGGAAGTCCAGTAAATGATGTGTTCATGTTTTAAGTATGTGATACAAGCTATCCAACTTGGGATAAGGGTTGAGTGGATGTCAGGTATGATCTACTTATGTATACACTTCGTGACATTCATGTGTGTTTAAATCCCATAATTTTAAAGTTGGAATAGTGTATGTCTATTGATAGGAAATTTTGGTCATGTGTTGTTTTATGTTGGTGTTTCTCTCTTAGTATTGACCTCTTCCTTTGGAAGAGGGCCCACTAATGTAATTAGGGGTTGAGGGAGACACATCCATCTATTGGGAAATTCCGAGTATCTATATGTCATCCCTAATCCTGATAGAGGACCTATATCAAAACATTACACTTTTCCATGGACATTGACTATGAGCTACTCCCCCACACATGAGAGCCACACTTGTTGGTTCATAGTGAAAACCTAACCTTGAGATTTGTACCCTATTAGGTTGAGGATGATATACAATGTGCCTTTGTTTGGATTTAATTCTACTCATAGTTTGGTCAACATTGGTATTTTGAGAGTATGACATTTAAGACAAATTTTAGAATTTTGGGTATTTGATAGCATTTGCACTCGATCCATTAAGGGTGGCAATAAACTCTATAAATCACCGCTCTGCCTCCTATCTCCTAATCAAGGTTGTGTCTCTCTCTGTCTATAGAGTATCCCACTCAGTCCTCAACCCATCCGTCTCTAACCTCAAAACTCCCACCTCGACCTCCAATGCTTGTACTCTAGCAGATGCCTGCTCTAGTCATGTCTATAAATCAGCTATCCGTTGATCAACAAAACCATCATCTCCTCCAATCCCCACCTCATCTAGTCCCTCCTCCACATCAAATCCCATAACAATCCTCTCTTGGAGGACCCGCTATGCCTCCCCCATGTTTTCCTCCTCCCATCTCTCCTCCTCTTGGTGCTCCTCCTCCACCTCAACCTCCTCCATCTCTACATCTTGGTGGCCCACCTCAAGAGCTAGTATCTCCACATGCTGCTCCTCCTCCACCACCCTCTCCTTAGCTACCCTCTCATCCTCACCCTCTTTATAGATCGAGGACAATGGCCTCACCAACTACAGTCTCCCTGTCCTCCTCCTCCTGTCCCGCCCCTGCCATCTCCTCCATCATCTCCTCTCCCTCCATCACCCCTTTATCCTCTATCTCCCCTCCATCCTCGTGGGTCCCTGCCTCGATGCTCTACAGGAACTGACTACTCTGGATCTGTGTAGGGAACATGCTTGTGAGTTCCCCACCATGTGTCATACTTTATAGTCGTACCTGGATTTGCTATACCCCCTCTCCAAGCCCCCTGCACTAGTTGTAGTGCATCAATATCTTGTTCCACTGTCGCCACCGGTATCACCTATCCCCATGGATGCACCTCTCATGAGTGTGTGAACTAAGCTATCCCCACTGGCACATCCTATACCTCCTTGAACTGTCTCATCACCTGCTCTGGCAGATCCTGCTTGATGATGTGCTGCGACTGCACTATGCACCCAATCAAGTATCTAGGCTAATTGCACCATGGTAGGTGTTGATCCTCATATTCCCACTACTGATAATCTCGGTAAGGCCTCTAGACGAAGCTAGCAAGAATATCTATACCATTTTTCCAGCATCCTGTATCCGGGACGATATGTGTTTGTGTGACAACACTACCATACAAATATGCATATGGAATCCCATCCCCTAACTGACACCCCACTACCGGCTGGAACATTGCAATATGCTCCCAGGCCCATAGCATCAACAATGTTACTCCACAACTCTTGCTTTGACCACCTTGATATGTGATGTCATGTAGCTGAAAGTAAAGCATACCCAGTAGACATGGTCCCCAACGTAAACTGTCCCATCCTGCATCATGCTAGCCAACACTTCCCCCCAACCCATTGGAAAGCCATGTCCCTTGCAGTCTGAAATCATAACACTGAAATCAAGGTACATGATACACAATCATACTTATCATATCACTCTACCAAGGTCTTCCATTTGATCTCATATCCTTGAACACTGAGCTTTGACACATCCCCACAATCATAATGGTCATATATCGCCTGAAAGCCTCGAATAAGATCATATCTCACCCGCTCCCCGCAAATTGATAGCCGCAATATCCTATATACATCCTCCAAGGTCACAGTAGCCTCCCCTATTAGTAGGTGAAATGAACAGGTCTCACAATGCCATCTCTTTGCAAGTACTATCAACAGTCCTCGATTTTCCCTGACAATGGGCATATATGTGACATAGTATAAACCTAACTTCATCAGTCTACACCTTTCAACATCGGAGAACTGATCCTGAAGCCTAAACGTTGCTGGTCACAACTTCTGAGTATGGATAGGGCGAGAACAACGTGAGGTCACAAGAAAAGTCATTGTGTCAACTTAAAATCTTAATCACACCTAGTAGACCTAAATTGGACAAGTCATTTTACCCTAAATTGGAGCAAACTCTTAATTAGGCAATTGCATCATTTTGCTTGTCAATTGAATCACAAAAATCATTCACATCATTGTTCTTGCATGCGTCGTGTAATTGAAATTACATCACATGCCTCAGCTAATGTGTCACTGGGGTCAATTACGGTCAACCCCTCATCATTTGCACCATTTCCCTTTCACTTGCATCATTCCCCTTTGCACTTGTGGTGCTATTCATTGATTACGTCATTCCTGCTCACGTGTGCGACATAGTAAGCAAATGCAACACATTTTTTAGATGTGTCACACTGCAACTAACCCTCCTATGCCCTAGAAATTGCGTCACTATGAGGTGATTGCAGCGAACCACAGTCACCTATGTCATTCGCGCACACAATTGCGATGAACGACATTCATCGCAATTGCCTACTAAAAAATTTCTAACCCTAAATGCACAAAAAATAAAAAATTGACAAGGTGGGTTTGGCGTACTTGTGGGTCCCCTACTCCCTCAAGTCGGTGAAAGGTGGGGATGTGATATCCTTGGTGTGCAGAGTGTGGAACAAGTGACATCTTCTCAGCTTTTTTCTCCTAGAGCTCCCAAATTTCTAACTTTGACATGCACAAATGAGCAATTTACCTAATCAAAGGCATATTTATAGGCAATCCAAATAGGATTTCCTAGGGTTTGCACTAGGAATATGTATTGGACCACTTTGAACCTAAATTTGACCCCCTAAATGACCCCGAAAATCATTTTTGTCACCACCATTGAATTCCTGGCTATCAAATTGACCTATCAAAACAATTTCCATTTTTTTTGAAAATTTTCAAAAATTTACAAAAATTTTTTGAGGGGGCATTGGTCCACCTTGCTTTCAGTAGGGCATGTTTCGGCTGATTTTCTTTGACACAACACAATAGACTGCATTGTATCAAAGATGGGAAAAATGTAGACACTAAAAATTGTCCTAAGCCTGCGACCTCTAATTTTTCATCGTTTCCCCTTTCATCCTTAATAATTAAATAATTTTGATTATTTAATTAATGCCATTTAAGTCCTCTATTAATTAAATAATTTTAATTATTTAGTTAATTCATTTCTACCTTTATATTTCCTTCTCTTGATTAATTAAATAAATTTTATGTATTTAATTATTTACCACTTTCAACTATAATTAGATAGTTATTTTAATTATTTAATTATTCACTAGCTTTTTCTATCATTAAATTAAATAAATTTTATTTATTTAATTGCTTAACTAATTTGTCATTTTCCTTCCCCTTTTGAATTAAAATTATTATTTAATCAAAAGGCCAACCTATCACATGTCTTCCATAATTAAATAATGTTTTTATTATTTTATTATTTATTTTCTTCTCAAAACAAATACTTTAATAATTATTTGAATTCCTTCTACAACCTCTTTTTCTATGCCAATCTTATCTTCCATATCAAATCTTATCTTCTCTTGTCTCATTCATTTTCAACCCTCGATTGAATTATCTTATAATTCAATCTTAGCCATTCATTTCTTGGCATTGCCCTAACTTTTCCCTAACCTTATTCCATACTACAACTTTCATTCTTGGCCATTAATAGACACATCTTATTGACAATAAATCTCAGCCCTTCATTCAAAATTATCCTTTCTATAAAAGACCTTGTCCTTGTCATTTATATATATATATATATTGAGTCTACATCTTGAGTTAATGTAAGTACATGCTATTAGTGTGAGACAACTATCTTCAATATTTTGCTAGGCATTGTCATAGGCTTATTATTGCACACTCAAATATGAGGGCATCAAGTACATTTCAAGAAAAATGGAGAAGGGCAATGGAGGTGAAGCAATGATGGCATGAAGACTTTATGGTGATATTGCTTTGTATTTCATGTTTTTATGCTTATTTGTGCTCTATTGTTGATTTAGGGTTAGTTTTGATGCTATTTTACATTAACCTAAAATTTTACCCTAGATTACAAGTATCATGATTATATTCCTCAAAGTTATCATTATAAGTATTAGAATAGATTTCATTTTTATTCATTGGACTATGTTAGAGATTAGGGTCACAATGAAAGATTAGGATCTTTAGTAACTTGTAGCATGAACAAAAGATTAAAAAAAACAAGAAAAAAACTCTTAGATAGAAACATTAGAAAATATCATTGATATATTAAATGTGTGTAATGTCCCCCATTTAGCCAGTCATGCCTTTCGGGTTGACGAATGCACCAGCCACCTTTCAGTCTTGCATGAACAGGGTATTCAGAGAACAGTTGAGGAGATTTGTGTTGATTTTTTTTGATGATATATTGATCTATAACAGGATGTGGGAGGAGCACCTGAAGCACATAGATATTGTGTTGAGCATTCTTGAGCGAGAGTCCCTATATGCCAAGATGACCAAGTGTGAGTTTTGGATGACTGAGTTGTTGTATTTAGGACACATCATCAGTGCAAAGGGTGTTCGGGTTGATCCAGACAAGATCCAGGCTATAGTGGATTGGCCACCACCAAGGAATACCTCTTAGCTCAAGGGATTTCTTGGTCTTTGTGGGTTTTACCGCCGTTTTGTGAGGGGATTTTCTCAATCAGCTGCCCCCCTTATAGATTTGACTCGAAAGGATGGATTTGAATGGTCAGAGAGGGCTCAACAAAGTTTTGACAGGTTCAAGGAATTGATGAGCACTTGCCCAGTTTTGGCCATTTCGGATTTCAGCAGGGCCTTTGAGTTACAGTGTGATGCCTCAAGAGAAGACATTGGTGCGGTTTTGAAGCAGGAAAAACACCCCATAGCATATGAGAGGAGGAAGTTGAGGGGTGTTGAAGGACTATCAGAGAGTACTTGGTGAAATGGAGGAACTTGCCAGTTGAGGATGTTACTTGGGAGGGAGAGTATATTTTGCAGCATCCAGAGTTGAGATTGCTTGAGGACAAGCAATTTCAAGAGGGGCAGACTATAATGTCCCCCATTTAGCCAGTCATGGATATATGTGTTGTTAGCCTATTTTCTCATGGTCCCGTAGGCTAACTAGGACACAAAAGGGATCCGAGGGATGTTTGGCCTAGGCGAATCCAAGATATTTATTATTTAACGATAAGTTTAAGTTATAAAGTTAAATTAAAATATTTAACTTTATCGTTATTTAATAACTTTAGTGGGACTATAAAGTTAAGTGTTAAAAGTATTAAATGTCCCCTTTCTTTAAAAAGGTGCATGGGCAACTTAATGAAGAGACTATAATATTAAAATAAAAGTGATTTGTATTATCCCACATTCCCTGTGAGTTGGATTAGCTTCTTGGAGAAATGGATAAATAGAGGCTGTGAGAGTATTTTAGAGTATGCTTGGATATGATTAATATTATGCTGTTGGATTTCTTGGAAATCTGATTTATTGGGTTACAAGGACGAAATCCCTCTTTGCCAGCATTCTCTTCGCTGTTGGAAGATACAGTCAAGAGGATTATGTGATGTTTTCATCCAGGAAACATAGTGGGCTTCATTGGCAAGTTTGCATAGAGTTTTTCAAGGGTTTGAAGTGCAGATCAGAAGTTGGTACATTTTGCTACAGTAGTCGTGAATAGTGATTTCACTACAGTACCCATGAATAGTGATTTTGCTACAGTACCTATGAATAGTGATTTTGCTATAGTACCCGTGAATAGTGAAATTGCTATAGTACCATCGAGATTTAGAGATACATGAGGTTGGGGATCGAAGGGAATTAAGAGTCACACTTCTTGTTGTGCGCGGGCTTTGTGGAGTTTGATAAGTTGCTGTTATGCCTCAATTCCCAAGTCTGAAATCCCTTTAAAAATTTGCTATATATGTCTATAATCTGCTCTTGAAATATCAATAATTTATTGAAGTATTGAATGCTGCTATTAAATGAGTTATTTGTATGCTTTCTTGCAAAATGTTATATTTCGCATTATTGTATCATGAATGGCATGTGGGAAGTTCAAACAAACAAATCAAGATAAAACACAAACATTGAACCTTTGTACAACAGTTGGGTACTTTAAAAAATATATATTCGGGGGAACCATTTCAATGTGAAAGTAAAATTGTAATGTAATAGTCAAGGGTGGATAGCGCATGTGAAAAAGATATTAAAATAAAGCTCACAAACCATAATAGAAAAGTAAATTGTAATGTGAAAGCAATGAAGGAAAAGGGAAATAGAGAGTTTCAAATTTGAAAAAGAGATGAAAATATTAGAAAAGTCTAGATTTAAAAGACCCTAATAAGAATAAGAAACCCTAGAAGAAAATTAGGCTGTGTAAGATTAGAGGAGCTCACTAAAAATGTAAAAGAAAATAGTCTTTTCTTATCATTAACCTAGGTTAACCCTATAAAATGTATACACATAAGCATAAATTAGTTTAGATAAATTAGTGATAGTTGAAACTAATGATATTGATATGCAACAATTCAATTAGGAAAGTAAATACCAAGGAGGGCATAGTCCTTAGCTCTATGACTAAAGAGTGTGTGCCAACAATGAAGATTCTAGAATCATACTAATATATACTAAAGAAATGTCAGCTCTCTATCAAAAAATATTTTGGATTTTGTGTCAATCCTCTACTCTGTTAGGAGTCATTCTAGAAATTTGGATTAGATTCGTGATTGCGGACTTATCTTATGGCTTTGGATTTGACCTTGTGCAAGGTAAAATTCTACTTTATTACTCACCCAAATAATCTGTCTTCTTTGCTACTTTTAAATATTTGAGAGTTGGCAGTATATATAAATACCTTGGAAAGGTTACACAGTTTCATTACAAGTAGACTAGTTTTCCTAGATCAATCCCTAGAAATATGCACAAAGATTCAAAGATGGTAGCCAAGAGCCTTAGAATGATGCATGTAGATTATTTGGTCTTTTTAAAGCATCAAATCCGTGTGTCACTATTGATTATTCCTTTAATGCTCTATGATGAGAGAGAATGCTTGAGATGATGGATGATGAAATGAGTGTAATTAAATTTCTTTAAATACTTGCACATATCGTCAAATTTTGCAAAGCGTGTGTTTAGTCAAGTTAGGGTGTACAAATAAAGGGGGCCAATTGACCAAATTTGAATTTTGAAAAGTTAGGGTGATTGAACAGTTATAACTTATATCCAAGTGACTAATGACTATATAATTACATTGAACAATTATATCCAAGTGGCTAATGACTAGACCTTAAGTGATGGAATGACTATATCCAAATAACTATTGACTATATGACAATAGCAAGCAGATCAATCAAAGATTGTTGATTGTTTGTCAACTAAAAATCAACAGTTTGAATCTTGCAATTCTCACTCCAACTAAACTTTCCAAAAAAAACAAAAAAAAAACAAAGTTTATAATAACTGAGCTAAGCATACTGAAACTTAATACTACTGAAAATAATACAAATACAAATACCAAAGTTTAAAGAGGTTCAAATAACTGTACACTGGAATGTCTCAAATAGTAAATTCATGCCCATTATTGCACGAAAAGCAAGAGTGTACCTAAACATGTTGAATAGTTGGAAGATACCTACCTAACCCCTTCATGCCCAAAAATATATTATGATTAGATTTCTGTGTATACTCGAAGTGGCCTATTTTTTAAAGGATTCCTCTGCCATGGGATTTCCAGTAGGTCTGCGTAATATCGCTATACCCAGAGTGCTGCTCTACTTGGCATCAGCCATGGCTTATATACAAAATGGAATATGTTGGTGAAGAACATCAATAATACTTTGATCACCCTCATACCAAACAAAGATGACACCTCAAATTTTAAAAAATTTCAGTCCATATCACTATGTAGTTTACAAATTTGCAAAACTATTGCTAAGGCAATGGCTAATAGGTTGAAAGTAGGCTTGAATAGTATCATCTCACCAAAATAGAGCGATTTTAATTTGGGAATAAACATTATGGAAGGCATAATTATAGCAAACAAAATAATAAATTCAATCAAAATCTCAAGGAAAAAGTGCATAGCTTACAATTGTGTCTATTGGCATCTTCTAATGTAAATAATGAGGAAATTTGGTTTAATGACCAATGGCTAGCATGGATATACAATTGCTTAGCATGGATATAAATTAATTGTTGGGTCGATTGAGAAGCATTTGGACCTACTAAGGATTGTTAAATAAAAAAAAGAATACCTGCTCTTAGTGAGCTTATAAACCTTGGTGAACTTAATTACATAGAACTTTTAAGAATACTAAAACCAATTACTCTAATAAAATGTGACCAGTGTAATAAACTATTATACTATATTTTTTTATAACATTCACATATAAAATCCATAACATTTATTTGAATTTTTTTTTATCTTACCACAAACTTTAAGACTCACTTTGATAGCATCCCCATCACCATGTGCAACAACAACTACACCAACAATTGCACCTTGGTATGCAATGAGTACGCTAAATAGTTGTGGAAGGTCAATTAGGAAAAATTTTGGTTTATTTTTTGCATACATTTGTGTAATGTATAAGGACAATTGTAGGACATTTAGAAAATATTTTTTTTTGTGCAAAAAGGTCTCAATGGAGAAGTGATAGCTTCTGATGAAGGGTACTCCCCTTACAAACTAGACTCACCACAATGACACAGGCTTGCACAACAAAAATATAGGAAGAACAAAGATTTATTTAATGGAAAAAAAAATTACAAAATTATATGGGCTTTCTTATTAAAAAAGCATCAGTCAAACATGTGGATTAGAGCCTTCAAATGTTTCTCTATAATCTCATAATACACCCACATGTTACTCCGCCACCCTCTATCTCTCTTTTTGTATCTGTAGGTATCTCTCCCTTGCTCACTAGCTTGGCTTCTCTTATAAGCATTCTCTTCCCTCACATTGTCATAGTACTGCCTTGTCGTGCAATGAACATCGAGATCTCCAGGTAGTTACCTCGTTATCAATCACTTCATTTTTGTTCATTTACGCTAGGTAATATTCTTCCATCCATCGGATTCAGGTTTGAAATTGTCTGGCCAATGATCATGTTGATTCACAACAATGATGTGAAATCAATGAATAACTTCACACCACGTGTCACCACCCTACTCGTCTGTCCATCACTATTGATCTACTCATGTTTCTGTCCTTCCTCCCGCCATCGTAATGTCGAGGGGACTTCAAATCCTCTCACCCCGATATGACCAAGTCTCGTCGATGAAGCTCCTATCAAAATATTGAACAGACTCCTTAAGACCTCCCGCTGAAACATGTTAGTCTCCCCAATATTAGAATACTGAAGGGGCGTGGGATCTTGTCAATTCAAAATCCTGTTGTTGCCATAATACACCTTATCGCTCCATCAGAGGGACTCGAAAATGACTCTTACCGATAACCTAGAGTCTCCTTCATACATCTTGCTAGAATGCCTGCAGTTCATTAGAATGTCGAAGGGACCTCGAATGTCATCCCACCAATATGTGAACCTTCCTTTGAAGTGAACTCCTCACAACCATTTTACCGTTGTAGCCCCTGCCATCGGTATGTCAATGGGACATGAAATAAGGCCCTACTGAAATCGCCATGTCACACTGATGAACTTGTTGACTGATCATAGAATTTTAGATGAAGCCAAGGTGTAAACCTTAACACTGTAGCTAAATGCTCGACTATTCATACTTCAAAAACTTAAGTTGATTAGACCTTATTGAAAGAAAACAAGCACAGACTGATGCAAGATTGCTCGTACGCCTTGGATGCTCCTGCATCAGATACCCAGAGTAATTTCAAAATGTTTCATGAACTCATAAAAATTTGTATACTCTATGTCTATCTTGGATCCACCTTTTCTCCTTGTTCATTAGAATTTTTTTGTTCCTCTTATCATGCACCTTCACTTTAGTATTCCCTTTTATCTTTCCTCCTTTCCTCATCCTCATGGAATAAAAATTATCAGACTCTACCTCCCACCAATGTGCTATTCTGAAATGAAACAAACCAATGGTATTCATACTGTCTTCTTCAACACAACATGTGTCTTGTATTAATTTTTTGGCTGCTATACCTTCTTCTTCTTCATTTGTCCTTGTTGGAAAAACAAGGATAGACAACTGAGAGGGGGGGTGAATCAGTTGTTACAGAATTAAGACTTATTTTACTTTAAACAACCTTTAATCTCAGATCTGATAACCAACAGTGGAAGCATAAATCAATAACTCATCAGAGCCACATGAACACCAAGGATTTTATACGTGGAAACCCTGTTAGGGGAAAAACCACGGTGGATGTTAGTCCACAAGATTATACCCTGTTAGAAGTATAATGAAAGAAATAAATAGGGAATGCACATGCATTCAAGCACACTTCCTAGAGCTCACTACTCAAGGGAAGGCTCACTGCCTTACATAGGACAATCAGATTAAATCCATCTGATGAGGTTGAACTAAGAAATTAGCTTCTACAAAAGCCTAATGACAGTTCCGGTTAGGCACAAAAAAACTTCTACACACTCTGCTCAAAATCCTTCACACTCTACTCTGCTCCTGAATGATTTAATCTTTATTCACACATGTATTTCACATACATACACCGACCATACATTTACAATGAAGAGAAAATCGCTCTTATATATCCACTACACAGATTTACATCAACAACTTTGTCGACAAGGAATAAAGAATAAATTACAACTGTCGGCCTTAATACATGAAAAAATCTTAATGCACATCAACCTAAGTTGGTCACAACATAGTGAGGACCTAAATATATATCCTCGAACACACCAAACAATAAAAGATTAATCCTTATGGATTCGTAACACATCACCACCATCATGTCGGCCAAGAACATGAAAACTCGAGCACACATCGGAAAAATCTCTGATCATGATCACACCAAATAATGCGGACGTACATCAAGGATAGACAACAATCTAGACTTATCCATGAACATCAGAGGAACATGCGCAACAACTGAAATTGCCAGAATTTCATTTGCTTCTTCCGAAAACACCTGCTATAGTAACAAAGTGACTGTAGGAACATAGAATTTCATAACTTCCTCAGTTCTTGATGCGTACCAATAAAATTTTTGGACAACATGATAGATAAGCTCAACAAAAATACCTTTGATGCGCGATACCTAAAACTCAATGTACAAAACTTTTCACTACAAGTTGGATCTTCACAACATCATAGACTACCTGCAATATATTTATTACAATTTTTTTTATATCCTTGACATATACAACCTTCAAAATCACCAATGATATTAGTGTTGACTTTAATGACAACCACATATCAACAATACAATCAAAACATCCAATAGTCCTGTCTTTGGTGCAACTTGTCACTCTGTTTGTGCACCTTTAGAAAGACACTCTAGGGTGGGTACAAAAATATGGGGGGCCAATTTGTGGCCAAATTTTAAAAAAAGTTTTGATAGCTCATAATGCGAGCGCATTATAACACGCTCACATTATGGCTTGGTGTGTCGAGCCTAAGGCTTGGACACATTGATCCTATTCTATGCTTGCATTATATCATGAGCGCAAAATAACGTGCTCGCATTATGAGAAATTAAAAGAAAATAAAAGGAAATCAAGCTCATTTTTTTGTGACTATTTTTTTTTTCCCGTGACCAAAATACCTTCTTTTGCGTGCTCGCATTTTGGGAGGAGTGAATCTTGCAATTTTTTCATCAAATTATTACTATTTCGTTGCTAGGATGTTGCCATGTCGATGGGGAGGTCGAAGAGGTAAGGATTGTTTGTTTTTTGTTGTGAATTTGTTAGTTTTAGGTTGTTTTTGATATTTATTTGTTGAATTTGTAGGAGATGATAATGAACTTGCAAACCCTCTTCAAAACCCTCCTGAAAATCCTCAAAAAGTAGAGCAACAACAACATGAACAAAATCATCAACAAGCAGAGCAACAATAACATCAATAAAATCCTCAAGTTCAACAACTACAACAATAATCTCCTCCACCAATCCCTCAACATCCTCCTGGCACTTAGAAAAAATTAATGAGTGAAATTGAAAACAATAAAAAAAAAAATTGAGGAGTTAATCGCGAGGTTGAACGATCCAAACAGTTCAACCATGGAAAGAAAAACACTTGCAAATTCACTAAAAGAAATGTTAAAACATGTAGATTCAATCAACAAACAATTAGCTGGTTGGCAAGATAGGAGGTAGGTGGCTAGGAATTTTTACTAGGATAAATTATCATATAAAGATGTAAAAGATCTAAAAATTACAAAATTAGATTTGTGCTCATTATTCACTGACCCACACACAAATGAAAATCTTAGCCTCAATGCAAAGAGGTTTCCTATTGATTGGTGCCACCACCAATAGATTAGGACCTTTTTTTGGGATAGGTGGTACATGGTTTTTGATTACCCACCATACAACGATTGTGAAGTCCTACAATATTTCCTGAGGAAACTATACTATGAGTTCATCCTGAACAAAATCCTAAATTATTTTGATATGAGGGACTTCTATGGGAGAGGTGGGGGGTTGGCTCAAGATAGACCTGGTGCACATCAAGATCCTAGGAAGCAAGTGAGACTACCTCTCACTAGGCCGCCTCATGAGCACATCAATATCCCTTCCATCGTGAAGGAGAGTGACGAGGTAGAAACTTTGCAGGCCATCAACTCTTTGACCCAAAGTGTCAACCAACATGCCAACCCTATACTACAATTCCATCTAGGGGAGTCTTCAAGTGGTGGGCTTCGATCCCATTTGTGTTAGGCTTGCGGGGTGACTTGTTCATATGACCCCACTGACACTCAGGAGACTACTACATAGGATATATTTGCAGCTATGGAGATGGAGAGGACACATGAAATTTTAAATGAGGCCTTTGGCATCGATACTCAGGTAAATGTTAGCATGTTCATTGAATTTAATTTATTAAATTTCAAATTTGAAATGCAAGAGTTAACTAATTTAGTTTTATGATTTTAATAAGATTTTAGGGTCACAGTGTTGATACTGGAAACATCGGCCCTACACCCGTGTATTACTCCACTGCATCTACCATTGAGGTATGTAACTAGTAAACAATTATAAATTTATTACATGTTAATAGCATTGTTTTATGAATGGTATTCTAATATGTGATTTTGGATGTTGCATAGGCTAATATTGGAGGTTTTGTGGGAACACCTCCTAGTGCCAGTGGATTTAGACAAACGTACACACATGTAATAGAATAAAGAGTTTAACTAATAAATTGTACTTAATAGATTTGTTTAGTTTATATTCATATCGTTGATTACATTGCATTGCACATCTTTCAAACTCAAAGCATTACTTCACATTCCATAACTAATAACTAGATGTTGATAGATGACAAAATTTCAACTACAATATAGTTTTTTAGAAAGTCAACATAAGCAGTGATGCAATTACTTCACATGGCATAAGTAATAAGTAGGAGTAACTTCCAATTGCATGTTCTTGTCATGCCATTCCATGAGACCAATTTTTACTGAGGCATCTTTTCAAATAGTTCACTGCATTGTCCATGCTATGGATTCTTGGAAGAAATATATGAAATAATAGTAGTAAGCAATAGCATAGACAAGGGAATGATTTGTTTGAAAACATGCCTCAAATAAATGTGGTCTCATGGTGATGTCCATCACCACGAGACCTAATTTCTTTGAGGCATTTTTTTTAACAACTCATCACCTTTTGTATGCTACCACATTTTCCATACATGTCTACCAAAGAATTTTATCAAACAATTCATTTCCTTGTTACTATGGCTAAAAGCCTAAAAATGTGCTCTCTAACAAACTATGGATGCTTGGAAAAAATCTATCAAAGCATAATAGTAAGCAATATCATAGACAAGGCAGTGAGTAGTTTGAAAAAATGCCTTAAAGAAATACGGTCTCATGATGATGGAATGCCATTCCATCACCATGGGACCACATTTCTTCGAGGCATTTCTTCAAACAACTCACCACCTTTTCTATGCTACCACATTTTCCATACATGTGTACCAAATAATTTTATCAAACTACTCACTTCCTTGCTGCTATAGCTAAAAGCCTAAAATAGGTGCTTTCCAACAAACTATGGATGCTTGGAAAAAACCTATAAAAGCATAATAGTAAGCAATATCATAGTCAAGGCAGTGAGTAGTAAGAAAAATGCCTTGAATAAATGTGGTCTCATGGTAATGGAATTCCATTCCATCACCGTGAGACCACATTTCTCTGAGGCATTTTTTCAAACAAATCACTGCTTGAAGAATATAAACCAACCCTTTAGCCAAAATTCCCCTCCAAATTATTTTCAAGGTCCTCATCCTTAATTTACCAATCAATGGAACCTTCCACCTTTTATTCCACTTGTTCATGTACCCACCCCTCCCTCTTCATGTCATTGTTACTAATTTTTAGCTATCAACTAAATTAGTAAAGTTTTATTAGGCAGTTATTAAACTGAGGTAAGAAATTTTTGACACTTGAGAAAATCAGATAAGAAAACTAGACAACAAAGATTATCAGCTTCTGAGGCTAAACTATTTTCTACAGTTCATTTTTCAAGTATATTGTTGCTATTATTCATGATTACAAAACATATGCCGTAGGTAGTTCATTTAGTGATTTCATATTTTGTAAGTGATTCACAGATTAAAAGTACATAAGTCATTACATGATATGAAATAGTTGATATATTAAAAAGTAATGTTTCTGTAATCCCACACAAGCTGTGGGAGTAACTATTCTAAGAGATGAAATAGAAAGTAAATATAAGAAAAGAAGATGCATAAAATCAAATATGGGACCTGTCATTGCCTGGTGAATGATGAATCCCATTGTTGTAGGTTGTGCCAGCATCGTTGAAGTTGTCCAGTTATTGCTCCAAGAAAGAAATTTGCAAGAAGAGGAGATGTTAGAGCTCGGGGTTCCATACAAATCTCATGCATTCATAATCAAGGAAATACTTGCTAAGTTTTATAACTGACCAAGAAAAGAAAAATGAACAGCTGAATCCAAGATATCCAAAGGAAATCATCAAAAAGAACATTGAATTTCACTATTTTTATCTAACATGTTTGTTCACTGTGCAGGTGCAGGTACATATTTCATTATTGATTCATCAAATTTAAAATTTCAATATGTGGAGAAAAATGGGCTCCCACAAGGATCAAGCCCAATATATTGTAGGGTACATTATCATGAATGTCATAGTGAATAGGCATACATAAAAGCTCACAATAATAGAGTAGAAATTAAACACTTGAGAAACATCAATGCAAGAGTATGGCAGCCATCAGAGGTTAAAAGCATAACAATAATACATCTGTCTGAGTATAATAAATAGAGAAAAGATGAGATTGCATTATCTTTCATTAAAGGATTCTATTTTGCAAGCAGGTTTCATTTGTTTCATAATCTTCTTTGCTGCCTCACATTATAATTTCGATTGTTTGAAGTGTTTAGAGTGTCTACATTAAAGGTACAACTAGCATGAGTCAAGGAAAATAAAAAACATAACTCATATAATGGGGAAACAATTGGAACATCATGAATTACATTCATAAAACACTGAAGAACCTTCCCATAATGTAGTGTTTAAGTGATATACCTATCACCCTGTTAAATGCAACCAAGGAGGATGTAGGAACACAATATCTCAAGCCTTTATCTCATAAGTTTCAAGTAAAGTAGTCAACACTCATAAGGTTGATAGAATTTGAAGGCATCATGAAGACTACAGGAACATGATCAAGTGAATAGTATATGCCTTGAAACTCCATGATCAAGGACAAAGTTTGACCAAATTTAGATAGTGTCTTACAACTATCACAACTTCTAGCATGGAAATAATGTAAGTTTTGTCACCGTTAAAACTAAAGAAGCATGTATTTAATTTACAGAGCTCGAGATGAGCATTTTTGTTTGCAGAGGGTAGCCTGCAAGTGAAAGTAAACCCAACTTTGGAATTCAGTATCAGGGGTTTTATACGATTTTCACCCAAAAGCACAAATGAATCCGCGAGCTTTTATATAGGGTTTCTTATGTTTGTCATACAAAGAAAGAAATCCTTCAAGAAATCTCAAGAAAATGAAATACCTAGAATGGAGAGAGCCTAGCTTGCAACAAAATTAAGAACCCAGTATGCCTTGAGTGAATGGCAACTTGTTAGTTAGTTTTTATTTAACCCATTTTCTGAAATGTAAATAGGGGAATGACATGAAAATGAAATACCCAAATTAGTGAAACCCTCAAACTTTCTCAAGGGTTTAGCAAGCACTTAGAAATCAAACAAACTGCAGCCATGGATGTAGTTTTCCTTTTCTATAGAGAATGAAGTTCATATTTTAAAGGTAAGTCATGGCTTATCATGAAGAAATTTTATAGTAACCTCTATATTTCTTCCACAGAAAGAATATATTCGACATCTCATTTTTTTAAGTTTTTATGAGCTTCATTAAACATAAAATTAGAAAAGAAGTATAGAGTTGAATGGAAAAAAAACTTACCTCTTCTTGTTGTAAGGAAAATTTGTTCTAATACCTTCAAAAAAATCTCCAACTATCCTTCAAATGACAGCCTCACAATAAGACAATGTCAATCGAGGAATAAAAGCACAAAAATCATACAAAAATTCTACAACCGCAACTTAAAGGCCCAAAAATGCTTTAAAATGGAGTTAGAAGTGCATTATATTGATGGAATATTATTGTACTATTTTAATAATAGTATGTTTATTTATTACAATCAAATACAAAAATTATGTAATTGAATGTTTATTTTAAGGATGAATTTAGAGACACGATATCATTTAATTCTCTTTATTATTTATTCTTATTAATATATACATGCCTTGCTATTTTGTAATGGTTTTGGGCCCTTCTCAATTTATCTTACTCAAAACTATATCATGAAATATAATTGCTAGTTTTTTAGGATTCTCTACATTAACCAAACTAGACAATTCATTTGTAAAGTCTTGTTTTTTCACATGAGTATTATGATTATATTCCTATATGCTATCATTGTAAGTATTAGAATAGATTGCATTTTATTCATTAGACTATGTTAGAGATTAGGGTCACAATGAAAGATTAAGATCTTTGGTAGCTTGTAGCATGAACAAAAGATTTAAAAAAACTAGAAAAACACTCTTAGATAGAAAAAATAGAAAATATCATTCATATACTAGATGTGAAAGTAAAATTCTAATGTAATAGTCAAGGGTGGAATAGAATGTGAAAATGGTATCACAATAAAGCTCACAAACCATAATAGAAAAGTAAATTGTAATGTGAAATAAATGAAGCAAAGGGGAAATAGAGAGTTTGAAATTTTAAAAATAAATGAAACTATTAGAAAAGTCTATATTTAAAAAACCCTAATAGGAATAAGAAACCCTAGAAGCAAACTAGGTTGTGTAAGATTAGAGGAGTTCACTAAAAACGTAAAAGAAAATAGTATGGTTAACCTAGGTTAACCCTATAAAATTCATACACATAAGCACAAATTAGTTTAGATTAATTAGTGATAGTTGAAACTAATAATATTGATTTGCAATAATTCAATTATGAAATAAAATGCTAAGGAGGGCGGTCCTTAGCTCTATGACTAAAGACTGTGTGCCAACAATGAATATTCTAGAACCATACTAATATATACTCAAAAAATGTAACCTCTCTATCAACTTTTTTTTGGATTTTGTGTCAATCCTCTACTCTATTATGAGTCAATTCTACCAATTTGGATTAGATTCATGATTGGGAACTTGGCTTATGGCTTTTGATTTGACCTTTTGCAAGGTAAAACTCTAATTTATTGCTCATCCAAATAATCTATCTTCTTTGCTACTTTTGATTATTTGAGAGCTGGTAGTATATAGAAATACCTTGGAAAGGTTGTCATTTAATTACAAGTAGACAAGTTCTCCTAGATCAATCCCTAGAAATATGCACAAAGATTCAAAGATGGTAGCCAAGAGCCTTAGAATGATATATGTACCTAGATTATTTACTCTTTTTAAATCATCAAATCCAAGTGTGTCACTATTGATTATTCCTTTAGTGCTCTATGATGTGAGAGAATGCTTGAAATAATGGATGATGAAATGAGTGTAATTAAATTTCTTTAAATACTAGCACACAACATCAAATTTTCCAAAATGTGTGTTTAGTCAAATTAAGGTGTGCAAATAAAAGGAGCCAATTGGCCAAATTTGAATTTTGAAAAGTAAGGGCCAAGTCCACAACTACAAAATGATGGGTGATTGAGAGGTTATATCCAAGTGGCTAATGACTATATAGTTACAAACTTGACCCTAAGTGATGGAAAAACTATATCCAAGTAGCTATTGACTATATGAAAGTAGGTGCAAAAATAAATCTCAAATTAATATGGGATAAAGTGAAAGTATCAAAGTACGTGTATATAAGGATAAGGTAAGACTAGGTGCATGGGATATGATAGGTAAAAGAGTAAAGGAAATGAGTCCAACTTTACATAATATTGTACCATTTAGCAATATATGTGTATCAAAACATTTCGTTAAAATAAACAAAGAATGAAATAGAAAAATACATAATTATATCAATTTCACCATAGCAAAATAATGTCAAACAAGTAACTCAAAGTTAAAATGTAAGACAATAGCAAGTAGATTGTTGAATGTTTGTTAACTAGAAGTCAACGGTTTGAATCTTGCACTTCTCATTCCACCTAAAGTTTTCCAAAAACAAGTTTATAACTAGCAATCGCACCTTAGTGTGCAATGGATACGCCGAAGAAGTGTGGAAGGTCAATTAAGATAAATTTTGATCTATTTTTTTCATATATTTATTAATTACTAAATTTTAATCATAATTAATTTTTTGTACTATATAAAATATAATATTTATTAATTATAATTAGTTTATATATGTATTTAATAGTTTTACCTAATATATACTATTACTCCTGGAGGACCTATTGTTCCCCTCCTACTACTGCTATAATTAGTTGAAAGTTCCTCCACAAAGGCCCTATTAGTACTATTGTTATTGCTTTCCCCCCGCCCACGTCAAATTTCCGTCACCATTCTCCACTCTTTCCACCTGACTTGTGCTGCCATTAATCCTTCCATTAAAAAGCCATTTTTTCCCTCTGAGTCTCTACCCTAAATCAGAAACCCTGGCACATTTTATCGTCAATAGAGGGATTTTAAAATAATTATTATTCAATTAAACAGATATTTGGAATTGATGTAAGAAATGTGACTACAAATTAAGGACAAGGAAAGAAATGGACATGAAAGAGAATTGGACTGATGTCGTTGATTTCATTGCACAGTACAAAAGCGCTCTCAATTTCTTTCACACAGGTTGCAAAAATATTATAGTGTATTCTGTATATAAGCCATGGCTGATGCCAAGTAGAGCAGCATATAGCGATGGGTTGGGCTTAAGTGTCACACACTAAGCCCTGACTTTCGATCAAAAATCCGTTTCCGTTTTCTGTTTACATTTTCGTTTTCTTGTGTGCAGGCTACGTTCATAGATTTGATGTTTAATTATATTATGACATATATAATTTGATTATGCAAGTGATTTTGGAAATTATGCAATCTTTTTTTTATATTTGGTTTTTTAGTTCTAAAAGATGGATTTGTGTCAATTTGAATGAGTGAAGTAGATTTGTTAGTTGAATATTCTTGAGTATTCATTGGGTTTGTTGGAACATCTATGCCTTTGGTAAATTTATGTCTAACGTATCAAGATATGTGGTTGTGTCAATTTTGGATTTTTTTTTCATTACTCCTAGTGTATTCAAGGTCAAGTTAAAATTCTACGTTGACCAAAGTGTAGTGGACAATCTAATGAATGGATTTGGAAATTTTTTATGAAAACACTATACCATGTTAGAACCATAATTTATGGTTCAAGATCATAATCTACAAATCTCTGCCATGGAAAAGTATTAGGAACATAATTTATATGTCAGGACCATATTATTCAAGTTAAGAGTAATTTTTACAATTTTTTTGAAAATACAAGTTTTGGAGTTCCAAATGATTATTATTTTATTTTCTAATGTTCATATATAAAAAAATAATAAGTAATTACCATAGTGGAATCTTTCTAAAAATTATGTATGGCCGAAGTTGAGATTCTCATCAAACTTTCTACCATGATGAAATTTGGATGATGTTACTTGGTTGTGAGTAATTGATGAATTTGTGATTTTGGTGTGTGTGTGTGTAAAAATTCTAATTGAAGATTAAAGGATAATTTGATAATATCTACATATAATAAAGGAAATAAGATACCCCAAAAATTTATAGCATACTCTTTATATTTCTTTACAATAATATTCACCTTCTCTATATAGACCTCCTCTTGATAACATTATGGAAGGGTACACCATTAAACCAATATTTGTGATATTAGAGAGCTTGATTGTTGACATTCTGGAACAATATTTTCATGTTCTTCTAGTAGAAAGGGATAGAAGGCACTCTAGATCAAGATTTTGAACTTGAGTGACCTATACGGAAAATCAGTGGAATGATAAAAGGAGCAAGAAATATAAATCAAGTAGAGTGAATATTATATTTTGATGGATTTATTTTCTTTTGGTTTGATGGATGAGAGCAATATATTTCAACTTACATGCTTTATCTATGTAATTTTTTACTTTTCTAAATTTGATAGGGATATGTCAACCTCATACAACTAGGAAGATGTAAGGGCTCATCACCAAATTTTAGACCAAGTGAGTATATACATTAGGAAAGTGGAATAATGGTATGTGGAATGCGTTTCTTTTCAAATGCAACATTTGATGAGGAAAGAAATGGGTGATTTTCTTATAATTATAGATACGAGTTGTTAAATTTAATTAAATCAATTAGATTATATTCTAAGTGGTGAATTTCCAGATGTGAAGTAAATCCCAGATCTCAATTTCTGTATATAAATTCTACTTGTCAGATTTCTAATTTTTATTTCTGATCTTCAATTGCAGAACATTTATCTATTTCAATATCTTACAAAGGAAGATCGAATTCAAGTTTATATCTCAAGAAGAGACATGACTCAAGGAGAGATGCGTCCCATGAGAGGACGTGTCCCTTGAATGTGCGGACTCCTCTGACCAACTGATCATTATCTGTGGTTTAGACTTTAACAACCGCATGTATTAGCAACAACAATTTGCATAAATAAATGAAGTCCGATCATAACTTGATTACAAATTTTATTCATGATCAAGAATTCAATGAAGAACATGAAAGATCAAAGATCTGCAAGTAATAACTTGATTGTAGATAACATACTTGGAGAAGTAGATTTCTATTATATATAAATGATGATGATGAATAAATGCAATCATCATTTATATCTAACCGAAGCTACCTTAAATCAACACTCCCTCTTAGCTAGGGAAGATAACTCAAAACCAAGTAAGTAGAGATATCACCTTACACGTGATATCGAAGATATAGTATGTTTCTAAAATTGTCAAGTCACATGACATTCTTCATAACACATATTCATTATGGTATGTGCACTGACATCAAGTCCCATGATGTCTGCCATAATAAATCATGGCATATCCACAGATATACATATCCACCATGAATAAGGATCATAATGATCTTCAAATTGATATCAAGTCACATGATATCTATCAAAATGTCCATAAGATACTATCATGACATATCCACAGATATCAAGTCACATGATATCTATCATAATAGTGCAACTAATCATTGTAGAGTTGTCACTTTACAATGTCAAATACAAGTGTTCATTATCAGAAAGATCGTCACCTTTCAATAATGTACATAGGGGGAGAGAGGGCCCATAAAGTCATGGAGTCACACACATGACAAAAGAGTCTACACATTAAACACCTTTTTAAATATATTAGTACAACTAAACAATTTGAATCTCAATCACAATATCAAATTACATTTCAATCATACCAAGTTTCTTCCTGAAGTGTTCAACTTTAACTCTAGAGAGAGGATTGGTGAGAATGTCTGATGTTTGATCATTTGTACTAAAATACTCCAAATGGATCACATTCCTTTCTACCATGTCTCTTACATAGTGGTAAGGGATCTCAATATTCTTAGATCTATCATGGAATACTGGATTTACTGAAAGCTTAATGCAACTCTGATTATCACAATGGATAATAGTAGGATTCAAGGGCTCACCAAATAGTCCCACAAGCAATTTTCGGAGCCATATTGCTTCTCTTGCCCCCATAGAGGTTGCAATATATTAAGCTTCTGTTGAGATTTGTGTCACTGAAGACTGTTTTCTGCTGATCCAAGAGATCATAGCCGATCCTAAACTAAAGCAACATCCTGATGTGCTTTTCTGATTGGTTACACTTCTAGCCCAATCTGAATCAGAGTATCCATGTAAATCTAGTTGGTCATTTCTGTAATGAAGACCATATCCAATAGTGCCTTGAAGGTATCTCAATATGTGCTTCATAGCAACAAGGTGAATTTCCTTCGGCTCACACATGAACTGGCTTAGAGCATTTACTGCATAGAAAATATCAGGTCTGGTGTTAACCAGGTACATCAATGATCCAATTATCTATCTATATAGAGTGGGATCTGCAAATTTAGATTCTGCTACTGCTTCTTTTAATTTGTGTAAGTTGGTTTCCAAAGGTGTAGACATGGGTCTACAATCCAACATCCCAAATCTCTTCAGAATATCAATAGTATACTTTCCTTGATTCCGAATGATGCCATCTGATTTCTACCATAATTCTAAACCCAAGAAGTAATGTAAAATTCCCAAGTCTTTCATGTCAAATTCAGAAGTTAGATCCTTTTTACCTTGATCAATAAGGTGATCTTCTCCTGTTATCAGTAGGTCATCAACATATAAAATTATTATTAGCATATCACCTTTGATTACCTTAAAATAAAGATTTGGATCTGCATCATTCTTGGAAAATCTTAGTCCCAAAAGATAGCTGTCAATTCTTTCATACCAGGCCCTGGGAGCCTTTTCAAGTCCATATAGAGCTTTCTTTAATCTGTATACATGTGAGTCAGTTTTATGTATCAAAAAACCTTCAGGCTTCTCTAGATATAATTCTTCTTCAATGGTCCCATTCAGGAAGGCAGTTTTCACATCCATTTTATGGATCTTCCAGCCTTTAGCTGCTACAATAGCTATCACTGCTCTCACAGATGTGTACCGAGCAACAGGTGCAAATGTCTCTTCATAATCAATACCTTCCTTTTGTGAGAAACCTCTGGCCACAAAACGTGCCTTGTGTTTTTCTATACTGCCATCAATAGCATGTTTGATTTTGAAGAGCCATTTGGAAGAGACAACAAATTTCTCTTTTGGTCTAAGCACTATATCCCATACATCATTTTTCAAAATGGAATGATACTCTTCCGTCATTGCATCCTTCCATACTTGATGTTTGAAAGATTCTGTAACACTGGTGGGTTCTGAATTGATGATCTCATTCATTAAGGCAACATAGCTTGAGAATCTTTTGGGTCTCTTACTTTCCCTAAAGGTTCCCTTGGGTGTTGCATGATTCTCAGCTTCTTTAATCATCTTCCTAGCCCAAAGTGGTCTCTTCTTGTTGTTGTCATTGGGATTCTCTTCTGAAGCATATTGAATTTCACTTATGATTTCTTCAGGATACTCCCTCTGAATCTCAAGAGTAGGTTCCTCTTCTAAGACTCTAAGGGAAATTTGAATCTCTATCTCATTTGAACTCCTTGCCCTTTTGAATGCAATGTATTCCTCTAATATGACATCTCTACTTAGTTCAATTTGTTTCTACCCGGGTATGAATATTCTGTAGGCTTTAGAGGTTTCACTATATCCCACAAATACCCCTTTCTTTCCAGAATGTTCTAGTTTGAATCTCTTTTCTTTAGGTACATGAATGTAGACAGGGCAGCTAAAAATCCTTAAGTGACTAATGTCAGGGTTTATGCCAATAAATGCTTCTTCAGGAGTCTTGTTATCTAGATGAGAATGTGGACATCTATTTTGGATGTAGACAGTAGTTCTAGAGGCTTTTGCCCAGAATGAGGTTTCTATGTTCTGGTCAAACAACATTGCTTTAGCAGCTTCTACAATAGTTCTATTTTCCTTTCAGCAACACCATTTTGTTGAGGGTTGTAGGCTACTGTAAAATACCTCTTAATCCCAACATTCATTCAAAATTTCTTAAAGATTTTAGAGGTGTATTCCTTCCCATTGTCTGTCCTTAGAATTTTGATTTTCTTCCCGAAGAAGTTTTCAGTAAGAGCTTTGAACTCCTTAAACCTTTTAAGGATTTCTATTGACTCTTTACACTTAAGAAAATAAATCCAAGTCTTCCTAGAGAAGTCATCTATAAATATTACATAATATAGGAAGCCCACCATGGAGGGTACAGACATGGGTCCACATAAGTCAGAGTGGACTAGTTCTAACACATTTTTGGTTTTACTCAAACTATTTTGGAATGATCCCTTTGTATTCTTTCCTAGGGCACACCCTTTACAAGTTCCTTCATGAATTTGTTTTAGTTTAGGCAATCCTGTTACTAGTTTTTCTACAAAGGGTAGGGCATGGAAATGAATGTGTCCTAATCTTCGATGCCAAATTTCATTTGAATCAAAAGTCTCAAGAGTAAGAGCTTGTTTGATGTCAGTGCAAAATTTGTAAAGATAACCTTGTCTTATACCTATAGTTCAAGTGCTTTCTTTATAGTAGAGTTCTTTGGCCATGCCAGAACTTTTCCATCCATAAAGGTAAACCTATATCCATTTTCTTCAAGAGAAGAGATGGATATTAGATTCCTCTTTATTCCTGGTACAAATAAGACTCCACTGAGTTGTAGGGAGAGACCATATTTCAATTTGATGGTGCAGGTTCTAACCCCCTTTATGGGATGTGTAGAATCATCCCCAATAGTTACTTCTTCATCAGTTTCTTCAGTCATAGTATCTAGGTGTTCTCTGAACCCTATGATGTGTCTTGATGAACCACTGTCAATTACCCAATTGTTGACATTATTTGATACTTGACTTGATAAAGCTGAGTAGAAGACAAAATTCTCAGAGTCATAATCTGTATTTGTTTTTCCCACTTTAGCAAAAGATGCTTATTGTTTTGTTCTATCAGGGCACTTCATTGCATAGTGTCCATATTGATCACATCTGAAACATTATATTTGAGAGATGTCTTTGCTTTTCTTGAATGATCCTTTTCCATAGGAATTCCTCTTTCTCTTGAATGATCCTTTTCCATAAGAATTCTTCTTACCCCTTTTATTAGAAGTTGTGTTGAGCACATGTATATCCTCATCTATGGTTTTCTATTTGTTTTCTTTTGTTAAGAGTCTTGTTTCTTCTTGTAAGCAGTTTGTTCTTAGCCTATCAAATTTAGGGAGTTTAGATCTCCCACTTATTCCTTGAACAAATGACTCCCATGAGTTTGGTAGGCCTCCTAGAGCTATTAGTGTTAACTCCTTGCTATCAATTTGATATCCAGTTATTGATAGTTGATCTCTTAGTTCAGTGATTCTCATGAAGTATGCATTAATAGATTCTCCTTTGTTTATCTGAATATTGTTAAGTTGCCTCTTTAATGCAAGGGTCCTACTGGTGTTGTTTATTTCAAAGGTACTCTCAAGGGATTTAAAGATTAGATATGCAGTCTCATGTTTTGACATAATAGGTACGATATGGTCCCTAACTACATCTACTAAATTTTTCATAGCTTTCTCATTGTTCTCAATCCATTGAGTTTTCTCTGGATCATCCTCTGGTTCTCTCTTGTTTTCTTTCACAAATGAGTCTAACTTATTTTCTTTTAGAATCATCATGATTCCGAACTTCCATGAAGTAAAGTTGTTTGCACCTTCAAAGCGGTCCTCAAATCTGATTACACTTGACATTATGAAGAATGTAATGTATATGTGATTTCTTGAGAAAAATACGATTTTCTAAATAATCTGATATCTTGATCTATTCGAATCTTTTCTCAACGTGGCTTTGATACCATGTTAAATTTAATTAAATCAATCAGATTATATTCTAAGTGGTGAATTTCCAGATGTGAAGTAAATCCTAGATCTCAATTTCTGTATATAAATTCTAAGTCAAATTTCTAATGTTTATTTTTGATCTTCAATTGCAGGACATTTATCTATTTCAATATCTTACAAAGGAAGATCGAATTCAAGTTTATATCTCAAGAAGAGACATGACTCAAGGAGAGATGCGTCTCATGAGAGGACATGTCCCTTGAATGTGTGGACTCCTCTAACGAACTGATCATTATCGGTGGTTTAGACTTTAACAACTGCATGTATTAGCAATAGCGATTTGCATAAATAAATGAAGTCCGATCATAACTTGATTACAAATTTTATTCATGATCAGGTATTCGATGAAGAAAATGAAAGATCAAAGATCTGCAAGTAATAAATTGATTGCAGATAACATACTTGGAGAAGTAGATTTCGATTATATATAAATGATGACGATGCATAAATGCAATCATCGTTTTTATCTAACCGAAGCTACCTTAAATCAACATGAGTTAACAACAATATCAAATATTGTGAAATCTATCGATGGTATTTGAAAGAAAACTTTAAATGAATAAAATTTATAAACAATTTTTTTAATAGCCAAGGTTGCTTATCAAATTTAGTCCCTAATATTATGACAACATTTTTATAAAAGCGACAAAAAATTTAAAACTATTACAATCTTTTTAATGATTATTTTTTATTCACAATGAGATTTGTCTAGCTCAATAATAGATTAATAAGTATGTTTTCATCTATAATACTCAGACCTTGATTACATTTTAATGCTTTGATCAATTATTTTGTGCTTAGTTTCTTTGAAATTCCTTCTCGTTAACTATGACTCTATCCATTGATAGGTACCAATTTGGGAATGTATTGACTCCATGAAATAATTAAAAAGAATAAATCATTACACTAACAATTCTAGTTTAGTCACACTCTCAAGTAGCCCATGGTCTATAATAAATAAGGTAAAAATTTACATAAATTATGTTTGTCACTTTACCTTGTGGTCTATGTGGATTGCCTCCACCTTACACTCATCACAAAAATGATGAAATTAGCTACATAGATGTTGTTGGTGTACTTGAGTCAGCTTTACACCTAGCTTACTTAAGTCTAGTTAGGTGTCCTGGTTAGGTGTCCTTGTTGAGTTCACACCTCAATTCTTTCCACTTCGTGTGGATCTTGATCCTGATTTCCACATCCTATGAATCTGGATCTTCTTGTTTTCTTCTATTTAATTACCTCTTTTCTTTCAATCAATTAATGGGATTTTTACAGCTTTGTACTTGTTTTCTATTTTTTTATCCTAGAAATCTGACATGATATCAGAGCAGGTTTGAGATATTTACAAGCCATTAGAGACACAATTTTCGCAGATGAAATTATTGTTTGTTTAGGCAAGCGTGATAATCTGTGTGAAATATCTCTATCAAACCCGTGGTGGTGCGATTCATAGTTTTTTAAGTCTTTTGTGATTATCTCTCCGAAATCAAAGGTGCGACATCTCTGCTTGTAGAGGTGAAATTGAGATAGCAAGAGGTGAAAATCTATAGCAGGTCACATCACACAGCTCGCATCTATCTTTACTTGCTATTTTTTTGAGTCTCCATTCAGGCTGCGATTGAGGGAGGCATTTTGTCATTACAAAGGTCGCAACAAGGAGGCTTTCATTGCTAGCATGAGTCTTTCATTGAAAGGCACGATTGGGTGCTTGGAGAGGCGTGGATCATTCTGGTCTGCGCGGATCATTGAGGCCAGTTTTAAGATAGCTAGTTTTTCTTGGCCACTTTACCTTGTGGTCTATGTGGAATGCCTCCACCTTACACTCATTACAAAAATGATGACAGCTATATAGATGTTTTAAGACAGCTAGTTTTTCTTGGCGAGTAGTGACATATCTGAAGTCAAGACAATAGGTTGGGTTTAACTATCACCATTTTTTGTTGTCCATTTTTTTCTTAAATCAAATCTCTAGGAATACTCTCTTTAGTCTACATAAATCTTAAAGAGTCAAAGTAAACCCACTTTCATAAAGTTGGTCTTCAACCCTCCATGCTTTGTGGATGAGCAAGTTTCACTTTCATGATGACAACATTGACTTTGAAAGTGAAAATATGTTCTAGGAAGTGGATCAATCGTTTAGAAACTGGTCAACACACTCTTAGTTATACTTCTACCAAATGGTTCTTAAAAATAATTAATATAACACAAAAATATGGGGACGAACACCAAACACTATGTTATATTTTATCTCCTTAACCTTAACCATTTAAAAACTATTTAGTAGTTCAAAAATTAAACTAAAGTAATAAAATTCTTATTCTAATTATATCTTTAAATTTTGAATGTACACATCTCAAATTACTCATTTAAGCTCAATTTTAGTTGTTTCCAAGGAAAAAAATTGGTCACTTTTAACCCCCTTTTGGCACCCAATTTTTAGGAACTTCCCTACCCATTCTTAGGTTAGAAGATAGCACTTTGTATAGCTAATTATTCAAGCACATGAAATTAACGTTTATTTTTATATTCTAGTGTCACAGTTGAATATTTGACCATGATGTGCTAGCCTACTATTTTCTCTCTTTTCTTCTACATAGAGGAGCCCCTAGAGGACTTGTATTTGTGTAAAGGTTAATTGATCAATAAACTATATAGTATGCAATATATTATCTTAAATATTTTTAATCTTATCTTTGTTTATGTTTAGCTATTATGTGTACATTTTTCTATTGATTAATGTGTCATGAACCTTTGTTATGCTTAAATTTCTTGATGCAATATCTCTCCCTTTTCACCCCCCACACACCAAATTCAATATTAGCTTAGGATAGATAGGGATCTAGCTCTCAAATCCTAAATATTTTCTTATAGGTTCCACCTGTATTATTTTTTATATTGATGAAAATGGGATTGAACTAGGGCTTGACCCTTTTACATAGTAGCAACCAAGATGTTAGAGAAACTACTCTAATGAGATATGAAATAGAAAAAAATCAAAATAAAGAGAACCAATTGGTCATAATAGGGCCGCCAAATGTACAATATAAGAATAATAATAGGACACAAAATCTAACCACTACCAATCAAATTTTTTAAGTTTCTAGATTCCTACAACTCCTTAGATAATAAATTAACTAATAAATTGACCTTGTCTTCAAAAGTGACCTCAGCGAGTTCTCCAAATTGGGTGCTTGTGTCTCTAAAATATTTCATGGTTTGACTCTCTTTCTTTTTCTAGGGACATCATGAGAAGTATCTCATTTTATTTTGTATACTCCATCCTATAGTACACAAATATCGGTAACAATGTTTGTAATTATCCACCTATATTGTTTCTTGCAAGCCTCTCCATATTCTTAGTCCTACGTGGTGTATTGGCCCTTGAAAATGGCCTTTAAATCAATATGATAGGTGTATTGCATGGAGATTTGTGCCACTCATTCTCCCTCTTATTGAATTATCCTATTCATTTTATCTTCTTATACTTATATCTGCCCAAGGTCTCTCTAGAAATGGTAAGGATTGATATAATCCAATATTTTTACTTCCCCCTTTGTAACTTGACAAGTCTTGCAATCTTGAATAAATTTTCTCATTTCTTTATATTTAGGACCAAAAATAGTTATCATTCACTAATTCCATAGAATTATCTACTCTAAATGATATTCTAAACCACCACTATGCTTATCCTTGATAAATTCTCCCTCATTGAGTTTCTACGAATGCACAACTAATTACCCTTCAAGAACATCTCATTTTAAATAAAATAATCAAGTCACTTACTTCTATCTATATTTTTTGGTTCATTACATTCTCTCCATGCTTCCATATAATTAGGACTAACTTCATACAAATATTTCAACTCTTTAAATCCAACTATCTTTATTGTCATATCTATATAAAAAAATGTCTCTTACTTATTACATCAACTACCTTATTTGAATTTCCACTTCTATGCTTCAATGGAAAAGTATAACAACATTGATCATGCATTTTCTACACTATTGTTATGGTGATGTTCTATTTTTAAAAATATATTGATTATGTTTTATTAATTTTTTTGGTGGTAATTCTTTGGGCAGTATAATAATTAAAAAGTGCACTCATTTCATTCCTTATGTAACCCTCTATATAGATTGAGTGGGTGAATAAGGGGAAGAGTAATCAAATTAGCATTCAATGGGGTTTGAAGCACATAAGATCTATAGTTTCACTTAGTTTTATAAATTTCCTACTTGTTTGAGGCTTAAAAAACAACGTTAGAAGTAGTAGGCATATGGTTAGTGTTAGGTTTAGATTCTTTCTTATGATTACCATATTCAACTTGGAAGGGTATGAAGGTATAAAAGATATATGTTAGGACCCATATTTCAAGCCATTATAAATAAATTTAATTTGAATTCAACATCTTTGACATGAGCACAAACTCCATGAAAGAAGAATATTTAAAAAAAAACACTATCACATGTGGTAGATAATAAACCCTTATAAAAAATTCCTTGCAACTTGTAATTAGGAAGTTGATAATTTATTTTAGCACAAAGTAGTTTAACTCAAATGACATAATCATCAATATGCTCATTAGAGCCTTGGGGACACTCTAATAAATTTGAAACAACAAGTTTGAAGTCAATATTCCTATGGAAATGACCAAGAATTACAGTAGCTAATTGATTAAAAGAATGAATGTCCATCCAAAAGGAAATGAGTAGAACCAATGAATAATATAGATCCACTAAATAACATAGACATGAAGAGTGTGAGAAAATAACTTAGCCAAAACTTTGTCATCATAAACATGGTCTAGGTTATGAGTACTTGTGTCATCTTTACCATGATACAAATCAAAGTAAGGTACCACAAAAATAATAGGGAATGGATATGCAACAAATTCAAACATAAGAGGTATGTTATGTGTTGAAGTATAAGTAATAGCATCTTGGTTATTGGGAATAGAATAAACTTTCTTATCAACACTATCTATCTTTTGTGTGCTAGTGTATCTAGAGTAGATTTGGGGATGATGATAGTAGTAGTAGCATAGGTAAAAATGGAAGGAATTTGAAGATGAGAAATGAGAGGTAATGATATAGCATTACAGAGATGATAAGCAACACTATAAGGTGAGGAAGGTGAAAACCTAACACAATGAGATGAGGGGATAACACTAGCAGTAGAATACTAGAAGGCACAAAATAGAGAATGGAACTAGTGGGATTAGAGATAAGTGGTTCACTTGTAGGAGAAGAGGGGGAAATGGTACTAGAGGAACATAAGAGGTACGAGTCACACTAGAAGTAACAATAAGAGATGTAGGAATTATGGGAGGATCTACTTGAAGATGAGAGAATGAAGGGAAAATGAAAGAGCAAGATTGATTAGGTAAAGAGAAGATGCACCATAGAAAAAAGAAGAGGCAATCATAGTACCAATATTATGAAGAATCTATGTACGTAAAGGAGTCTTGAGCAACAAAATATAAAAATATGTAAATAATTATGTTGAAGAGGTGGCACTAACAAGCTGTTCAAAAAATAATTATCTACTAAAAGAATAATCGTATTTATCCACACATATATCATGATTAAAAATAAATAGCTCATTATAATTAACCTTAATGAAAAACTATTTAAAAATTCAAGTGAACTTTCTTAAAAAATAAATTATTATTCCAATTAAATAAATAAACTTAAAAAAATATATAATTATAAAAAAAGATGAAAAAAATCCGAAAAAAACTACCAAAAACATATAAAAAATTCAATAACAAAAACCCACATTTCACTCAACTCTCCACATTTCTTTCCACTACTTCCATGGAAGAAACCATCATCATTAAAATCGCATCTTAACTAACAAAAAAAACTTACTTTGAAAAATCAATGTTATTGGAAACCTGAAGTTAAGGTCAACACCACAAGTTTAAGTGAAATTTTGCAGAGCTTGATCGTTGATCGTTGAGAATCGAGATCAATTTTAAAATCTTCAAATTTTAAGAAGAATCAAATCCGTGAAAAAGCCTCTTCACTGGACGTTAACACTCTGACATTAAGTACCGCTCTCTTCGTACGAAGACAGATTCTGCAGATCGATTAGATGGACACAGCCTCCATGCAAGAAAACAAAAACGAAAACAGAAAATGGAAACGAGTTTTTGACTGAAAGTCAGAGCTTAGTGTGTGACACTTAAGCCCAGTCGTGATTAAACATAGGTTGCCTCTCATTACATTCTGAAATGTTGCAGAGAAGGTGACTGAGATTGAGGAGGATTTTGCATGCGCAGTCTGCTTGAGGTCCTTTGAAGAAGATGACGAAATCTGAGAGCTATGCAATTGTTGTCACATATTTCATAGAAATTGTTTGGATAAATGGATTGATAGCCACCAGGATACCTGCCCTTTTTGCAGGTGCCCTCTGTTGCCACCAACTGAAAGTGTTGATCAATGCAGATAATTTCATGGGTTGTATTATTTTATTTCTGTGCATTTTACTTCCTGAATAAACTTCATGAATTTGGGGCATTTACTATGCCAGTGATTGAATCGAAATGCTAATCTATTTCTACTCAATGACTAAACAAGATGCACGTGTGACTAAATAATATGTTTAATGGTGTTCATATTGAGATCAACTTAAATGAACAAGAAGATTATGATCAAGAACATTAAAGCGCGTTTTTAGATCAATCTTAAAAAACTGTCGTTATCGTTATTATTATTGGAGATGCCCGCCCAAAGAATTCATGACAAATTTCTGCAACTTCGACCTCTCACACTGCAAATCCTGTTTTCTCATCTTCAATTAAATGTGTATCTGATCATCTTCAGTAAAATGTGCATTCTGATGTTTGGATAGATATTACGAACAAACTGTACAAGTTCTTTATTTTATTTTTATGATTCACGCAATATGGCAAGAAACGTGCAAATTATAAATAAAGTATTTCTTGCAGAAATTTATAGTTTTTATGGTGTATTGTATATATATGAAGATTATTATATTATTTCAATAGTATTATGTTGATTTAGTACAAGTAAAATAAATGTGAAATTGGATATTTTTTTAGAATTAATTTCAATACAAGAAAGTAATTGATGTTTTCATTTCTTTTGTTATTAGACAGAATTGTTTGTTGTTTATTATTCTTCATTAGTCAAATATAATTATTAGTTGTTCATGTTATCATCATGATTATATTCTTAATTTTTTATATTATGAATATCACAATAGACTTTGTTTTTATTCATTTGGACCATTTTAGAATTTAGGATCATAGTGAAATATTAGGATCTCAAGTAGCTTATGACATGAATAAAAGAGGAAAAAATGTTTAAAAAGTACAAAATATCAGTCATATATCAAACTTAAAAGCAAAATGCTAATGTAATAGCTATGTGTAGGTAGAGTATGTGAAAAAGATTATCATAAGAAAACTCACAAACTTTCGTAGAAAAAGAAACAACAATTTGAAAGTGTTGAAGCAAAGAACAATAAAGAACTTGAAATATGAAAAATAAACAAAAATATCATAAAATTTTAGATCTAAAACCATATAAACAAACTAGGAAGTAATTCCTTCTTGATGTAGTATTATTTGAAATATTGTTGGACTATATTTGTTATCATGTATAATTTAGAAATATTATTTGACTATATTAGTGAAGAAACTTGTAAATTAGAGAGATACAAAACAAGCACATAGAATGCATAAACTCAACTTGTTAATTAGATGAAAGAGGTGTACATAATATAAGAGAGTATTGAGCACCCAATCTCAATGAATTGAGGATAGGACTCCTCAATCAAGTAGTCAATCTCCATGAATTATTGTCTAAGTGTATGATTAAAACTATACAAGTTAACAATTAGTTATTTCCATGTATTTACTAATCTAATCGAAACATTTAAAATGGTTACTATACCTCCTTAAAGAAGATTTCATTTTCCATATTAGTAGGAAAATGAATAAATGTGGTTGTCAATACTTTTTATTAATGGTTTGTGGTTTTTATATCTTATGAAAGGATCTAACTAAGGTCTACATAATGACCAAGTGTCTCACTAACATATAACCTATTTCATAGTTAAATCTTGAAGTCTTTGATAGTTAGAGTTCTAAATGTCTTAGTAGTTTATCTTTGATATCAAGGTACATGGGATGTTTGTATCCTTCACAACAAAAGTGTATATTGTTATGATTTTATTTTAAGTAGTAAACTAAAGGGTTCAATACAACAATAAGCTATATAGGACAATAATAATAATTATGGAAATTGTGATTTATTTTGTATTGCATGTTTCATATATATTTATGTTATTTTTTAGAAAGAAGTTCATGTATGTTTGTAATGGAAAAATAACTAAATATATGCATTGTATGTCATATTACATGTTTCTTAGTACTATTATAAATAAATTAATTCATTCATGATATTTATGTTAGAGTAAAATATTATAGAATAGTGGTCTTATATGTTGAAATAAGATAGAAATATTATTTAATTGTGTATATTATTACTATGTATTTACTAATCTAATTGAATCATTTAGAATGGTTACTCTAACTCCTTGGAGAATATTCTTGATTAGAGAATAGTAAATGGAATTATGATTTACTTTGTATTACATGGTTCCTATACTACTATGTTGCAATGAACTATATTGGTCATCACTTTTTCATTATGGATAATATATAAGTTATCTTTTAGAAACAATTTAGTCTATGTTTGTAATGGAAAAATAATTATATCTATTTTTACATGTTTCATAGTATACTATTGTATAAAGTAATTCATTCAAATTGTTTAAGTTATAGAAATGTATCATAAAATAATGGTATAATATGTTATTGTTGTGTATGTACTTATATAATTGAATTGTTTAAAATCGTTATCCTACCACCTTGGAGAATATTTCATTGCTCATAGTAGAAATCTATTAAAGTAAAGTGGTTGTAGATATCCTTGATTAGAGGATAGTCATGGTGGTTATGATGTACCATGTATTACATGTTTCCTATATAATTGTGTTTCAGTGAACCATTATGCTCATCACTTGTTCATTGTGTCAAAACAATATAATAAATATTATTTTTTCATAATTAAATTTATTACATACTCTACCATTTACTATCATAGAACTAAATTTCTTCTTATAACTTATAACCCAATATTATTTATTATTTGAAAAGGGTTGAGACTAAAAAAAGGTGACTATATCTAAACCTCAACTTACAAGCAACATTTTGCTATCATTGGCTTAAATTATTATTGCTTAGAAAATAATTTACCTTATACTATAATAGAAATAGAAAACTTGCATTATAAATTTCTAGAAGAAAAAATATTATCTCCATACTCTAAATATACAAGAAGTTGAATAATAAATATGAAATTAATATTAGATATTGTAACAAAGTTCCATCTCTCCAAATTGTAGACTTAGAACCATCTAATGACCATCAAAATATGACTATATGATTATTATTCATATCGAAATAGCCATGGACTGATGCATTCCATAATGATTATTCCAAATTGGGGAAATAATGGCATGAACATTGATAGCTAGAGGAATACTATTAGTAATAGTTTTTTACTAGAAGTGTAACCAAATTACAATGACCTCCAAATTGGAAATAAATTTAATATATTTGAATTATATGATGATATTGTAAAATCTTGTAGTTTATAATGTATTGTAACATAGTTACAACTATATTTATGTTGTTAGATAGAGAAGATGTCAATAATAAAGATATTTGTATTTAATTGTATCCTCGTAAAAATGAACTATGATTTAATAATTCTTTGAGAAATTAATTATAATATACAATTTTTGGGTAAGTGCACAAAGATGGGGGCCAAAAGGGGGTCTTAAGTGGCCACTTTTTTATGAAATCAAGAAATACTAACCTTGGACAAGAAATTGAAAATAGTTACACTCAAAATTTTAAGATGCAACAAAAACAAGAGTCGTAGTGCTTCAAATCTACTTTCTAAACTACTATTTTTTTTTAAATGGTAGAGATTAAGGTGTTCAAAAAGGTGAGCCACACAAATTGGTCTTATTTTTTTCAAAATAACTTAACATAGCATATGGTGTGGCCACTCTAAAATGTTAACCTTTTTTTTATTATTTTAAAAATTGCTTTGTTGAGAAATTAGCTAACACCATGTAGTTTATCCTCAATTTTTTTTCTAATTCTTTTATGAATATATGATTTTTTACTTGCTTAGATAGTTGGGCGGGTGCATGGAAATGGGTAGCAATTTAGTGGACACCCTACAATTTTTTTTTGAAAATCCATATTGCGAGCGAATTATAATGCACTTGCGTTATGTCTCGTTATGCCGAAATCTGAGGCTCGACAACTACAAACTGATAACGCAAGCGCGTTATAACGTGCTCGCATTATTGACTGTTAAAAGAAAAAAAAGAAATGAAAAATTGTCATTAGCATTTCAACTGTTTTTTTTTGCAGTCGCAGCCAAAACCCCCACAATTTCACACTCGCGTTCTAGGAGGAGCAATTCAACAAAATTATTCACCAACAATTGATATTTCTTCGCAACGATGGCACCACAACGATGAGGAGCTGTGAGAGGTAAGGATTCTATGGTTTTTGTTTTGAATTTGTTAGTTTTTGGTTGAATTTGATATATAATTGTTTGAATTTTTAGGAGATGCAAATCAACCTGCAAACCCTCAAAATCCTCAACAAGAGGACCAACCAAATCCTCAAAACAGGAAGACCAACCAAATCTTCAAGATCAAAATCAACCACAACATCAACCTCCTCCACCAATCACTCAACCCCCTCCTGACACTCAACAAAATTCAATGAGTGAAATTGAGAAGAACAAAAAGAAAATTGAGGATTCGATCAGTAGGTTGAGTGATCCAAATGGTTCAACCGCAAAAAGAATGACCCTAGCAAATTCATTGAAAGATATGTTAAAAAATGTAGATTCAATTAGCAAACAATTAACTGGATGGAAAGATAGGAGGCAGGCAGCTAGGGATTATTATGCAAATAAACTATCATACAAGGATGTAAAAGATTTAAAAATTACAAAAGGTGATTTGTGCTCATTATTCACCGACCCACGTACAAATGAAAATCTTACCCTCAATGCGAAGAGGTTTCCTATCCATTGGTGCCACCACCAACAGATTAGGGACTAGTTTTATGATAGGTGGTACATGGTCTTCGATTACCCACTGTGCAACAATTGCGAGGTCCCGCAATATTTCCTTAGGAAACTATATAGTGAGTTCATATTGAACAAGATCCCAAATTATTTTGATATGAGGGATTTCCAAGGGAGAGGTGGGGGGTGAACTCAGGATAGACCTAGTGCACAACCAGATCCTACGCGACAAGGTAGATGAGCTCTCGCTAGGCCACCTCGTGAGCACATTGTTATGCCTTTCATCGTGAAGGAAAGTGTTGACGTAGAGACATTGCAGGTGATCAACACTTTGACCCAGAGTGTCATCCATCATACTAGCCCTATTTTATAGCAACATCTAGGGGAGTCTTCAAGTGGCGGCCTTCGAACACATGTGTGTCAATCTTGCGGGGCTACTTGTTCATATGACCCCACCGACACTCAGGAGACTGGTACGTAGGATCTGTCTATAGCTATGGAAATGGAGAGGGAAGCTGAAATTTTGCATTAGGCATATGTCATTGACAGTCAAGTAAAAGTTAGTGCATGTTCATTGAATTGAATTTATTAAATTTTGATTTTGAAATGCAAGATTAACTAAAAATGTTTTATGATTTTAATAAAATTGCAAGGTCACAGTGTTGAGACTAGATACACCAACCCCCCACCAACTTATTGTGCAGTACACCTATCGCTAGGGTATGTAACTAGTAAACAATTATAAATTTATTGCATGTTAATAGCATTGTTTTACGAATGGTAATTTAATATGCGGTTTTGGATGTTGAACAGACTAATATTGGAGGTTTTGATGGAACATTTCCAAGTGGCGGTGGATTTACTCAAACCTACACGGAGGTAATAGAATAAAAAATGTAACTAATGAATCAAGTACTTAATAGATTTTTGTAGTTTATATGCACATCGTTGATTATGTTGAATAATTTGTTGTTTTATTTTTAGATGTTGCACGATGATACACCTCTGAATGTGACAAGGGAAATGGATATTGGTGTGACATCTGCTATACAATCCTCGATGGCTCTGACAGGAGAGGTATGAGGAAAATTAGTAAATTTCAATTTACATTTGTTGTTATAGATGTTAGTTAGTGAAAAATCAAACCATTATTGATTCACGTAATTTAATTTCTATTTGTATGGTTTATACAGGGCTTGAGCATGCCTGAGCATGGGTGTGAGAATAATTCCCTCTTGGAGAGAGATCGTGAGATGGCGGTAAGTGATTATTTTGTCAAATATATCATTTTTTATAATGTAATTTCTATATCTTCATGTCTTTACTTCTTATTGTAACAGCTAAAACTTCACAATGAACTAAACCCTAGGAGGAGGAGCAGGAGCACTCCTCAAGTGCAACAAAAATGAGTGACAGACCTATCACCATCCAATCGAAAATTAAAGGGAAAGAATTTATTTCCAAGGCATGGAGAGTAATGACTTTTGATTCCAGAGCCCTTTGTTGTATGCCTACATGGCAGTTTTGTACATATTTTTTATTGGACTTATTTGACATTGTATGCCTATATGGCATTCTCATAAGCCTATATGGCTATTTTGTACATATATTTCATACTTATATCGACATATATTGATGTATGCCTACATGGCTATTTGGTTAATACAAATATCTTTTATCAATTAATGTCCATATTTGCATTCTAAATTGATGGTTCAATAGATATGAGTTACATGTATTCAAGTGTATACTTTACAACTTATGCGTATACTTTGTGACTTATGTGCGTTCGAATGTATACTTTGTGGCTCACGTGTTTTCATGTGTATACCTTGTATTTGTGGATATACTTTATTTTAATTTGTGTATACTATGTATTCGTGTGTATACTTTTTGAGGCTTATGTGTTTTTGAGTACTTGTACTTCCCTTATTGACATGTACATGCTTGACTTATTCATGTGTATAATTATTAATTGGTTAGCCCTAGCATTGATCTATTTCATCCTCAATGCATGATCCTTGAGATGGAGTAAGAACACCCTCAAGGTCCAAAGGAGTTTCACATGCATTCTTAATAGGCTCGTTTTGGTAGTCAAACCAAAAACCTCTTCCATCGTTGAAACGAAAAAAGTTATCCTTTATAGTAGGTCTGAAGCCATTATCATTCTTTGTTGGTTCTTCATGTATCCACTCCCCATTAATGGTTGCCTCATGACCTTCATGAAACCAAGCACTTATCTCATTTGTGATAGAAGAAATGTATGAAGATTTATCTTCCTCCTTATGAACCATTCATTATCATGAGAGATGGGTTATTATGAACCACTACTCATGAATCATGGGTCAATGAGTTTGACTTGTAAAACTACACGATTGAATCCTGATAGAAATATCACAATATTTATATATCTAAATGTGTTATTTCCTTCAGCTAAAATTTACGCTTATACTTATGTGATTGATGTATGTTTGTGTATCGGAGAATAGTAATTTCTATTTGATAATGCAATTGTGTCTTTGAGGTTTATTTATTAAAGGGTGCATGAACCAAGTTTTAAATCCTTAAAAATATTTGAATTTCTTGAGTTTTTCTATTTGTCGAGTCTGGGCTCCGAGCCCGAGTCCAAGTAAAAAATTGGCTTTTCAAGTCAGAGGTGAGTCCAAGTCTTGTAACACTGGTGTGAAAACATCGAGGAATAATGTATATGCTGATGAAGAGAGAAACTATCCTTGTTTCTAAACAAACCATAGTATAGATATGGTTGGTCGAGATAAAACATCACTCTTCTGGATAGTTCGAACCATAATCTTTCATGGCTGAAAACACACCTTCATTATGTGTGTTCTTGATCCTACTGAAGAAATGGTGGAACATGTTGTAGATCAAATCTTCCAACCCTAAGTCCACAAGAAGGTTACTTGTCCCAATTTCCGCAAATGTCTATAAGATGTTCATCCTTCTTGAGTAATGCGAACTATTGATTTCATCTAGATCTTTTAAACTGTCTGCAATCATGTGCAATACTGTAAAAGCTAGAACTATATCTATTACTACAAATGACTGCTCAATAAAGCCTAAACATTCTTCTATTCCTTTCAATATGACCATAATGGCATTCCTTTAAGATAAACTACTAAGCTTACTACCTGATTCATAAAGTAATCTTTCCAACCACTATCATTGGTTGCCATTCTTCCAATGGAAAGTCAATTTGTTGCAATACCCAAAGGCTAGCAGGTTCATTCGCTCTAATACCACTGTAATGACTCGAGCTCTGGATCAATAGATTTTTTATTTATTTCTTATTGGATTGACAAAGGTTGTCATCCAATATTATTAAGATAGATAACGAAGTCCCCAAATTATAAATGAAATAAATTCTGAATATGAAGTCTAATTCAAATATTAATTTGATAATGGAAATTTGATAAATAAATATAATAGTTGTTTCTAATTAATCAATTAAAATCATGTGCTAGCTTTGAATATGAATCTGCCTATCATTGATATATAGGCCTTGAGAATTGGGATGTCTTTCTTGATCGATACTTTGTACTCATGCATCTTACTTTGAGTCCTTTCAGGATTATATGCTTGAAACGTATACTCCCATATTATAGTTTTTTGCTCATATAGACCAATCCCACACTAGGTAATTCAATAATAAAAATAAGTCTGCAAATTGATTACCCTGATCTTCCCTTCTTATTCTCTTTTATACTCGAAAACTACACAATTGAATCCTTATAGCAATATCACAATTTGACACATTGTAGAAAATACGTCCTAGTTATCAATTGATGAGCTAAAGGGGATCTATAATGAATGTTTCATATGGCACAACACTTGCTGAAGGTTTTGCAAATGGGGTTGCAAGCTAAGTGGGCTTAACCTTGGCGAAAAAACTTTGTGGTGAAGCACTTGAGTTGGAGTAGTACTGGGATGGGTGACCTCTCGGGAAGGCCTAGTGCCTCACCTCTGTGAGCATCACCTAGATGCAATGAGTGCTAAGTGGGCCATTCATTATCATGAGAGATGGGTGATCTTCTCCAAAAGTTCATCAACAACCTCCATTCGAGCCTCTCAAGGCTTTACATAGTGTTTTACACCCTTCTCTAACTGATCCATGCCCTCAACTAACTAAAAACCAACTTTCAAAACAAGTAACTGTTGCATTTCAATTTTTTTGCTTTAAGCAACTTACAAATTTGCAACTTTAGACTCCTCCAACCTAAGGGATCGATCTGGTGGAACATAGCTCAGAGTGATTCCACGTGTTCCGGTGTGAAAGAGGACCATGCCCAACATAAACATACCTATTCGGACGTGTTGGAACAGTCCGTTTGGTCACACAAGTTGTAGAACAAAAGTTGCACCACTTTGCAACTTTGCACTGCTTGCATTTGATGCTTTTTCCATCAAGTGAAAATCCATCGCCACAGGAAAACCACTCCGAGATAGAAAAAACCAAGAGAGGTTTTTGTAGAGGGGCCCAACGTGATCCTGTAGGATCAGAAGAGAAGTTTCTATGCATCATGGTATCCGAGTAATAACATGTTGAATTTTGCAGCCATTTTGCACTTTGGACCCTTAAGGGATCGATTCGATGGAACGTAGCTCGGAGCGATTCTACGTGTTTCAGTGCAAAACAAGACCATTTCTAGCATAAAAATACCTATTCAGACATGTTGGAGCAGTTAGTTTGGTCACACGAGTTGCAGAGCAAAAGTTGCACCTTTTTGCAACTTTGCACAACTTGAATTTGACACTTTTTCCATCAAGTGAAAATCTGCCACCACGGGAAAACCACTCCGAGATAGCCAAAACTGAGAGAGGTTTTTCTAGAGGGGCCCAACGCAATCCTTTAATATCATACAAGAATTTTCTAAGTGTCATGGTATTGAAGTAATAGTATGTTGAAGTTTGCAGCCATTTTGGACTTTGGACCCTTAAGGGATCGATACGGTGGAACATAGCTCAGAGCGATTTCACATGTTGCAGTGCGAAAGAGGAAAATTCCTAGTGTAAAAATAAAATACTTATTTAGATGTGTTGGAACAGTCTGCTTGGTCACACAAGTTGCAGAACGAAAGTTGCACCACTTTGCAACTTTGCACTGCTTGCATTTGATGTTTTTTCCATCAAGTGAAAATCCACCGCCACGGGAAAACCACTCCGAGATAGAAAAAATCGGGAGATATTTTGTAGAGGGGCCCAACGTAATCTTGTAGGATCAGATGATAAGTTTCTAAGCATCACGGTATCTAAGTAATAACATGCTGAAGTTTGTAGCCATTTTGCACTTTGGACCCTTAAGGGATCGATTCAGTGGAACGTAGCTCAGAGCGATTCCGCATGTTTCGGTATGAAACAAGACCACGCCTAGCATAAAAATACCTATTTAGACACATTGGAGCAGTTAGTTCGGTCACACAAGCTGCAGAGCAAAAGTTTCACCACTTTGCAACTTTGCATAGCTTGAATTTGACACTTTTTCCATCAAGTGAAAATCCGCCGCCACAGGAAAACCACTCTGAGATAGCCAAAACCGAGAGAGGTTTTTCTAGAGGGGCCAAAAAAAATCCTATAGGATTAGATGAAAAGTTTCTAAGTGTCATGGTATCCAAGTAATAACATGTTGAAGTTTATAGCCATTTTGCACTTTGGACCCTTAAGGGATCGATCCGGGGGAACATAGCTCGGAGGGATTCCATGTGTTTCGGTGCAAAAGGGGACCATGCCTAGCGTAAAAATACCTATTTGGATGTGTTGGAACAGTCTGCTTCGTCACACAATTTGCAGAACGAAAGTTGCACCACTTTGCAACTTTGCATTGCTTGCATTTTTATGCTTTTTCCATCAAGTGAAAATCCACCGCCACGGGAAAACCACTCCGATATAGAAAAAACCGGGAGAGGTTTTTGTAGAGGGGCCCAATGTAATCCTATAGGATCAAATAACGAGTTTCTAAGCATCATGGTATTCGAGTAATATCATGCTGAAGTTTGCAGCCATTTTGCACTTTGGACCCTTAAGGGATCGATCCGGTGGAACATAGCTCAGACTAATTCCGCGTGTTTCAATGCAAAAAAATACCATGCCTAACATAAAAATACCTATTCAGACACATTGGAGTAGCTAGTTTGGTCACATGAGTTGTAGAGCGAAAGTTGCACCACTTTGCAACTTTGCACAGCTTGAATTTGACACTTTTTCCATGAAGTGAAAATTCGCCGCCATGGGAAAACCACTTCGAGATAGCCAAAACCGAGAGAGGTTTTTCCAGAGGGGCCCAACGCGATGCTGTAGGATTAGACGAGAAATTTCTAAGTGTCATGGTATCCAAGTAATAGATTACTGAATTTTGTAGCCATTTTGCACTTTGGACCCTTAAGGGATCGATCCGGTGGAACATAGTTCGGAGCGATTCCACGTGTTTTGGTGCAAAAGAGGACCATGCCTAATGTAAAAATACCTATTTGGATGTATTGGAAAAGTTCACTTGGTCACACAAGTTGTAGAACGAAAGTTGCACCACTTTGCAACTTTGCTGGCACTGCTTGCATTTGATGTTTTTTCCATCAAGTGAAAATCTACCGCCACGAAAAAAACACTCTGAGATAGAAAAACCCAGAAGAGGTTTTTGTAGAGGGGCCCAACACAATCCTGTAGGATTAGACGAGAAGTTTTTAAGCATCATGGTATCCGAGTAATAGCATGCTGAAGTTTATAACCATTTTGCTCTTTGGACCCTTAAGGGATCGATCCGATGAAACGTAGCTCAGAGCGATTTTGCGTGTTTCGGTGTGAAAGAGGACCATTCCTAGCATAAAAATACATTTTCAAACATGTTGGAACAGTCTGCTTGGTCACACAAGTTGCAGAACGAAAGTTGCACAACTTTGCAACTTTGCACTACTTGATTTTGACACTTTTTCCATCAAGTGAAAATCCGCCGCCACGGGAAAACCACTTCGAGATAAGAAAAACAGAGAGATTTTTTTCTAGAGGGGCCCAACATGATCCTATAGGATCAGACAAGAAATTTATAAGTGAAAGGGAATAAATTTTATGGGGTTTATGTTGCTGCCCCTGTAGATTTTGATGGAAAAGGGCATGAAAAATGAGGTTTCACCCTAGGGTTTGATAAAATATTGCATAAAATAAGGGTTTTGGTTTGGCATGGTGGAGTGAGTTTTTCCTGAGACAAATTGTGGATCTGAGGGTTTGGATACATGATAATTGCTGCCCCAACAATGCATTATGTAAGAAAATCTTATTACAATGCTTCAAAGTTTGTCATTATGTAAGTAAATCTTATTACAATGCCTCAAGCACTTCATTCTCATAGATCTCTTACAATGTCACTCATATATTCAAGATTCTCTTTAAATGTCTACATCATAGGTGCTCATTATGAGGTTAACTTCAATTGAGTAACTTGACATTCCCTCGCTAATCTTCATACGCTCTTTTATAATGGCTTAAAATCAAAATTGAGATTTGTCAAGATCATCAAAATAAGGATGTTGCATTTCTTTTTTGGCTGAGATTCTCTTTGATGGATCTTAAATCAGCATTTTCTGCAATGAGAGATCAATCAATTTTTAGTAGTTTACTTACAAATACGCAAAGTAAAAGAGAAAAAAAAAGAGCATCCAAAATGGAAATGAAATAAAAATAGATGGAAGGAACTTACAAATAGGCATGCAGGTTTCACAACTTAGTCACTCCTGGTCATACATCTTCACTGGGAATTCAAACATACCTATTGCACACAACACCTCTCATGAATAAAGTAAGTTGAAATTTCAAATGCTCTTATAATGTCTACATCATAGCTGCTCATGATAAAGTTAACTTCAAATGAATAACTTGAAATTCCCTCACCAAGCTTTGCACACACTTTTCTAATGGCTTAAAATGTTGATTGAGATTTGTCAAGATCATCAAAATAAGGATGTTGCATTGCTTTTTTGGCTGACATTCTCTTGGATGGCTCATATATCTGAATTTTTTGCAAGGGGACACCAATCACTATAAAAGAAGATGATAATTGATAGCATTGGCATCAAACAAATTAATGTGCATACTATTGGGAATTTATGCCTCAATGTTCTAGTTTGTTTCCCCTTCGGATTTGGTGTTTTCCTTCCTATTTCATGCTTTTACCATGGTGGCTTTGACTGGTTTTGGCGGTTACCGCCATACCATAGGCGGTGGGTCAACTCACCGCGGTATCACGGTGAGACCACTAGCGGTGTCATGGCAGTTACCGCCATACCGCAAGCGGTGGGTCAGCTCACCATGGTATCACGGTGAGACCGCTAGCGGTGGTCATGGTAGTTACCGCCATACCGCAGGCAGTGGGTCAACTCACCATGGTATCATGGTGAGACCGCTAGTGGTGGTCTTGGTGGTTACTGCCATACCCCAGGTGGTGGGTCCTCTCACCACGGTAGCGCAGTGAGACCGCCTGCAGTTGGGTCTGGCGGTTACTGCCATAACACGACCAGTGAGATGGTGGATCGCGGTGGCCGCGGTAAGACCGCCTACGGTCAGCCAAGATGGCTTACTGCCATACTGCGAGGTGTGTTGGTCAGGACTGCAGTAGTGCTGTAGGAGCTCGTATGAGCTCAAGGCAGAGTTTGACCGAGTTGAACTCGATGTCAGTGTGGCAGGTGAATGATAGGATGGCACATGGTAGTTTGACTACATTTGGTTGGCCGAAGACAAAGGAAAAGTCAGAGCACGGTGAAGACTTGGGCCAGAGCTCGAAGGAGCTCAGATGGCTTACCACCATACCGCGAGGCAAAATGGTCAGGGCAGCAGTAGTGTGGTAAATGGCAGTGTGAGCTCGGGCGAGCTCATCGCCATACCGCGACAGGTATTTATGAGCTCGGTCGTAATGCGGTAGGAGCTCAGATGAGCTCAAAACTTGATTGACCAAGTTGGACTGGTTTGACTGACTGTCAGAGGTGTGACTATAAATGAGATAGCAACACGTGGAAGATCTTTACGATCTGTTTGGTCGTATGGTTATTTCCTGAGTGCGATTGGGCTGCATTATTGAATGGAGGTTGACAGACATGTCTGTGACCAGTTTTAATGATGCGCAGCTCCATGCTTGTGGATTAAGCGGTGCACATTATCAGGGAATGGTTGAAGCTTGTAGGTGGATAATTTATTATCCTGATGACCATTGCTGACAGGGATGGGTTGAACAATTTGGCACCCAATATATGTATTCTGGTGTGCAGATCGATAAAAAGAGATGAGCAATATTAGAGAGAAGCTGAGAGTGTTCAAGTTGTCCAACAGTGAACACTGAGACTCTCGGATCTGGTAGGATGTGAACCTGTGAGGCAAAGTGGTTGGGCTGGTCGTGAGGGTGGCTATGACAGTCATTTGAGAGGAGCTAAAGGGAATCTATACAGTATGTCACTTGGATGACATTGTAACTGTGTGAAGGTTCCGGTTTTGTTGTTTCTTGCCATTCTCCAGATGGACAAGATGTAATATCCTGAAGAGCATAGCTCTGGTTATGTATTGTAACCATTTTAGTTACTGAATAACACAGATGAGTTGAATGTTTTGGAGGTGAGGTTTTTTACTTGAAAAGGTTTTCCCCACGTATATCTATGTGTCATCATGCTTGTCTTTCATGGTTATTTTTTGCTTGTGTTGAATCTATTATTTGTTTTGTATTCACTTCTCTCAGTAGGATCAATGGGGGATCAACTGTGCTTGCTTCCATTTTATGGAATTGTTGGTTGTGTCTTTGTTGTGATTTTGGATTGAAATCACTAAGACACTGTTGTCTTAGATGCATATCTTGATGACAAAACCGAATTTGTATCCCCAACAAGTGGTATCAGAGCTAGTAGCTTGTTGCTCGTGATACCAACAAGTGGTATTAGAGCATGTTTGAAGGAGGTCATGGCTTGATGATACCAACCAGTGGTATCAAAGTCTTCTCCTGGTTGCTGAAGTTCTGGGTTTTCTCCTGTGAAGATTTCTTAGCCTAACAAGCTTGAGGAAGTCTGGAGAAATTGGTTGGTGATTGATCCTTTGATGAGTGGAAATGTGTCCTTCATTGATTCAACACATAGTTGTGAAAGACATTGGAGATGACTGGAGTTGGTCATGTTGTTGCAATGTGATCTAAAGCTCCTGGCTGGTAACAAAGTTCTTGATGCAAAGGGCGTGAGATGTACTTGTGGTGCACAGTGAAGCATGGTTTCATATTGGGTGTCTGTGTGAGAGGCTCCCTAAAAAGTATGGAGTTTTTTGTGTTGTTATTCATCTATGGAGAGTTGTGCTTGTGTTGGGTGTTTTTGACTTAGCACTGAAGGGGGTTTCTTTGGTGCTCTAATTGCATGGAGGCTATGAAGTGACCTTGGTGGTCTGCAACTTTTGGATAGCCTGGCTCTCTCATTTGCTTGTGCATGACTGTGGCATTGGAACTGGTCTGATATAGACCTGTTCTTCCTGTATACCTATGTCTTGCACTTGCATGGTTTCAGACTCTTGTCTTTGGCTCTAAAGGTTTTGTGTAGACTTTCTTAAAAAGTCTATCTTACATTTTCATGTTCTTTCATTGTTTTGGTTAATCGTGATGGTTGTGTGCAAACTCAGTCATCCGGATGAGCAGTGAATATGGAGGTGCGTGGGTGTTTTGGAAACACTGTGGTTTTGCAGGTTTTGCACTGTCAAGGAAAACTTGTGGTTTTGTGTGGAGCTGTTGTCTGCTATTTTCTAGATCCTAGCTTATGGGGTGTGAATGGATGATATAGTTGAAGTTCAACATGTCTTTGAGGAGGTGTGATGTCTTCTCTACATGGGAGTGTTGGTATGAGTTTCTTTTTCAGCATTCTTGTGGTATGCTTTGATGGTTTCCTAGACTATGGTGCTTGAGTTGTGGACGTGACTGGCAAATCATATATGTTGCTGATCTAGTGTTTGAGTCATGTTTGTCTGCTTTGGTTGTTCTCTTTGATTATCTCAGTTTTGCAGTTTCCAGTGCGATGATAAATTTGCAGGGTTTACATTTGGTTGCATCCACAAGTTGTGCAATGTTGTGGGCTGTCCTTACCTACATGTTTGTTGTGAGAAAAATCAGAAGTGGACTGTCTATATCCACGAGGTTGTAACTATGTGGTGCAGATTTGTTAGCTGACCTTGTCTGTGGTCACTTGTGCATTGGCGTGGTTGTTTTGAGATGAGAGGAGGAATGGCGTTTGAGTACTTGAATAGTCATTAATGGGGACCTAAAGCATGTGAATTATGGTGTCATAGAGAGATGGATACACTAGCATAGTGTAAGCTTTTGACATTGATGGGATGGTCGGTCATGGTGCTTGGAAAGCTCGATGTCACAGTTCAGTGGGAGCTTTAGCAGTGATTGTGGATTCATCACTTGATGGTGAATGATCTTCTTTGGTGTTGTAGATGATTCTTGAGGACTCTTAGATCCTGCAGAAGAGTTCTTTTGTTTTTGCATGGTCACTATTTGAAGATGCGCAGCATCTTGGAGCCATGAAGGACCTTGGTAGTCTTTGGCTGAGATGCTGGTGGTGCTTGACAAGTGATTTTGGTTTAGAGTTTATTTGCTTTATGTCATGTATACTCTTGCTTGTGCATTAGATTTTTGGCATGTTGCTTTGCTCTTGAAGACCATGGACATTTCACTTGAAGCATGGTATCTCCTAATGGGGATGTGTAGATCATGGTGTCATGATAAGTTCCTGTTGTAGGTTTGGAGCTTTGATAGTGGTCTGGGGTTTCTCTTTGCTTTAAGTACCTTGGTCATATGCTAGATGACTTCATGTTTATTGTAGTATTGCAGACTGGAGTCAGCATGAGATGATAGGTTGTTGGTGCTCATGGATGCATGGAGAATAAGGTGAGACTTGAATTCTTTTGAGAATATTTTTGTTACAACTGAAAGTCCGAGAAGCCTGCACCTTGGTTGAATGTGAGTTCAACAGAGACCTTGAAGGAGAATGCTCTTGGGTAAGTCACTTTGGCTTGTATATCTTGGATGAGCATGTTTCTCTTTTCTTCTTGGTCTGCTCGGCAGTGGCATCACTTTGAAAGGTGTTTGCTCATTATATCTTTCAGTTGTGTGTTATGCTTTATCTTTCATGATATGAATCTTGAGTTGTTTTGAGATTCTGGAGGATTCATAATGGAAGATGGATAGCATTGTTTATCCCCTTGTGCTTTTGAGGACTAACAGAAGATGGTTATATGGGTAAGTCTGGTCTTCTTTCAGGTGCTTACATCCATGGTTTTGTTGGATGATGTTAAGGCTTTTCCTTTGGGATGTGAAGAAGATCATTCTTGTCACAACTGGCATATAGAAGTGTTTGTAGAAGGGCATGTTTGTTGATTTGTTGTTTCTCTCTAATCTGGTCTTGTTCTTCCTGATTGTTCCTTTGACTTTAGATGTGAGTTGCCTTTGTGGTGCCGAGTTGGTCATAATTTGTGGTCATGTGTTGTCACTTGGGTGATGACACGAAGGTACCTGTGCTTCTTTCTTCAGTCAATTTTGGAAGAACTGTGGAAGACAGTTGAGAGAAACTTTTCTTGTAGCAGGTGGTTGCAGATTAATGTGGATGTTCCTTGGAACTACATGGTTACATTTCTTTGTGCAGAGATTGGTGGACTAGGTATGCTCGGATCATGTGTGATGGTGCTATGTTTGCATTCATCTGGACAATACCCTTGCAGTGGGAGTACCTGGACGTGTTTGGTCTTTTGACTGGTTGACACAGGGTGCTCGTTTGCTACTGAGATGGGTGGTTTTATGATGGCATGCGTCTGTTGTCGATTTTTCATACCTTTGAGGTATGGGTGGTTGGATGATTCAGCATGAGCTATGGGTGTTGGTTTTCAATCGCGTGAGTTTGATGAGCTGGATGAGGACAGTCAGTTTTGTGGTTGTTGTTCTAGCTATTTGGTTTCTTGTTCTGGAGAATGGTTCTTTTTCCCTAGCTCACATTGGTGCCTTGTTGTTTGCTGCTTTGTTGCCTTTGCCGCCTGGAGGATCAATTGCTTTCATTCCTGAGACTGGTGCATAAACACCTTGGCGTGCTCCTATGTTTGGAGCTAGTGCTTGAGATGGTGGGCATTTTTTGATGTCAATGCAGAGGTCTTGGTTGGAGCGTGGAAGCATGGTTTTGGTCCTTGTTCGGATGTTTCGAGGAAGCCTGAAAGTCTTCGGCAAGTGGGAGATTGTTGGGAATTTATGCCTCAACGTTCTGGTTGTTTCCCCTTCGGACTTGGCATTTTCCTTCCTGTTTCGTGCCTTTACCGTGGCGACTTTGACTGGTTTTGCAGTTACCACCATACTGTAGGCGGTGGGTCAACTCACCGTGGTACTACGGTGAGACCACCAGTGGTGGTCATGGTAGTTACCGCTATACCGCAGGTAGTGGGTCAACTCATCGTGGTATCACGATGAGACCGCCAGCGGTGGTCATGGTAGTTACCGCTATACCACAAGCGGTGGGTCAACTCACCGCGGTATCGCGGTGAGACCGCCATACTACAGGTAGTGGGTCCTCTCACCGCGGTAGTGCTATAAGACCGCCTGCGGTTGGGTCTGGCGATTACCGCCATACCATGACCAGTGAGATGGCTGACCGTGGTGGCTGCGGTAAGACCGCCTGTGGTCAACCAAGATGGCTTACCGCCATACCACAAGGCGTGTTGGTCAGGGCTGCGGTAGCGCAATAGGAGCTTGTATGAGCTCGAGGTAGATTTTGACCGAGTTGGACTCGATGTCAGTGCGGTAGGCAAATGATAGGATGGCATGTGCCAGTTTGACTGCATCTGGTTGGTCGAAGACAAAGGAAAAGTCAAAGCACGGTGAAGACTTGGGACAAAGCTCGAAGGAGCTCAGATGGCTTACCGCCATACTATGAGGCAAAACGATCAGGCAACGGTATTTCCATAAATGGCAATGTGAGTTCAGGTGAGCTCACTACCATACCGTGGCAGGTATTTATGAGCTCGGTGGTAACACAGTAGGAGTTTGGATGAGCTCAGAACTTGGTTGATCGAGTTGGATCGGTTTGACTGAGTGTCAGAGGTGTGACTGCAAATGAGATGGCAACACGTGGAAGATCTTTATGATCTGTTTGGTCGTATGGTTATTTCCTGAGTGCGATTGGGTTGCATTATTGAATGGAGGTTGACGGAAATGTCTGTGACCAGTTTTAATGTTGTGCAACTCAATGCTTGTGGATTAAGTGGTGCACGTTATCAGGGAATGGTCGAAGCTTGCAGGTGGATAATTTATTATCCTGATGACTGTTGCTAACAGGGATGGGCTGAATAGTTTTGCACATAGTATATGTATTCTAGTGTGCAGATTGATAAAAAGAGATGAAAAATATTAGAGAGAGGTTGAGAGTGTTTGAGTTGTTAAACAGTGAACACTTAGACTCTTAGATCTGGTAAGATGTGAACTTGTGAGGCCAAGAGGCTGGGCTAGTCGTGAGGTTGGCTATGTCAATCATTTGAGAGGAGCTAAAGGGAATCTACACAGTATGTCTTGAGTACATTGTAAATGTGTGAGATTCTGGTTTGTGTAGCCTATATATCTTTCTCCAGATGAACAAGATGTAATATCCTACAGAGCATAGCTCTAGTTTTGTATTGTAACCTTTTTTGTTATTGAATAATACGAGTGAGCTAAATGTTTTGGAGGTGGGGTTTTTTACTTGAAAGGGTTTTCCCCACGTATATCTGTGTGTTCATACTTTTGTCTTTCATGGTTATCTGTTTATGTTGAATCTGTTATTTGTTTGCATTCACTTCTCTTAGAGGATCAATGGGGGATCAATTCTGCCCGCTTCCGCTTTATGACATGGTTGGTTGTGTCTTTGCTATGATTTTGAATTGAAATCACTAAGGCACTGCTTTCTTAGATGCCTATCTTGATGACAGACCGAACTCCTTATCACCAACACATACAAGTATAAATTAATAAGAACCAATGTGCATATACTTACAAATTAATCCAACAAACCATCCAGGTCTGCTCTACTCTTTATTGCGTCAAGTATAGCCTCATGGTCAGACTCACGGACCTTCCACAAGGTCTTGTTCAAAGGTCTACCCCCATATTTGGTCAAATGAACATTGGATGCCACAACAAGGTTCGAGTAATGAAGAATCTTACGATGCATGTCAAAGTCCTGAAATAGCCAATGTTTAACACTTGAATGTGGGTACCTTCTAAGCCATGTTCCAGTAACCACAACTGAGGCTGTAGGGTATTCGATGTTTTCTCCATCTATAACTGGGGCCTCCAATTTATTTTTGGCCTAAACACAACGACACAAGTAATAGTCTGTTCCCTCTTCATCATCTTCATCTACAATAATTGCATAAACATGCCCTACATTGATATGTGTAGAAAATCTCTTGAAATTTGTCAACATTACGAATATAGTACAAAGTAAGATAACAGTATGGAATTTCAACAACTAAGCAAGTAGATATATCACTTGGTTGAACTAGATCTGATACGTGGTCAAAGTCGACCGATGCTTCCATCTATGTTAGTTCCAATGTTGTCAGAGGGCGATACATGTGAAGTGGGCTAAGATAACTTGTGAACCATTTGTCAACCCACTCCCTTGACTCACAATCATTCTAGGCTTGCATTGTACATGAAGAAAAAAAAATCCATCTTTCATGTATCGATACTCCATGAACCTACATTTGAGCTAAGGAAAGAGTGTACCTGACTCAATCCTATTAGTGTACAATAGTCTTCATATGGTGCAATGTTAGTATCATCCGTCAACCAAAAAAATCTATGAACTGAAGACGTACCTTCATTACTTGGACCCATCAAAGCATTAAACCACTCGATGATTGATTTTGCATCTATCAATTTTGCACTATCTTTATACTTTAACTCTTCTCGTACTAATGCTCTTTTCACATATGCTCTTGCACCATCATGCTCCCCCTTTCCATGTCCAACCTCACAAAAGTTCCACACATATTGAACACCTGTAATGACATGCATCCTGCACAACCAATAGAACATGCGCGAGTTCTTGAACTGTGTTGCACAATTATCAAACCATATTATATGTTGATCGTATTCTATGCCCCTCTGAGCCAAAACACTATAGAACATCTAGAAGCAACCTTGCACGAACTCTGGAGAATGTGTGCGATCATCACTATTGTAAAAGTGGTACTCCCTCAATACCTGCCTTTGCTCATCTATACTATCAGATGCATGAATGAATGTTATGTGCACAAATATCGAAACTTGTGTGGAGTTGTAATACTGTGACTACACCTCATGTTGTGGCTATAGAGTGTAGTTCTCCACAAATTCAACCATGGATACTATGCTTCCAACTGGAAAGGTGTCCTTGCATAGCTTGAATTACGTGTCCAACCATCGGGCTCTATGGGTATGCATTGCATACTCAGATAGTATATTATAATGAAATGTGGTCATAAATTAGTACACTCGAATCTTCTCAATAACCAACTCACACCTTTTTGCTTGAGACCCATCTTTTGTAGCATATGCCATTGTTTTATACTTCCCGAACTCTACTAGTTTTTTATCCCACCTCATTTGTACTTTCCATATGTTGACATACTAGCATACAATGGAAGCCACCTCAATGCTCGCATGAACCATCCAAGCATGTTGTCCTATAGAATATCTGGCCATCCTCTATTTCACATAATTTTTTTGATAAGAACTCTCTTGAAGATTTTGGTGGGGCTTGTATGCCACAATCTTGCAAAACATTGTTAGTATGCAAATCTAAACATATAGAATGATAAACATCATAATGGTTAGAAAATTCAATATGTACTCTACAACAACAAGTAGTGCGTGTGTGATTTATCTTGACATAAATTTTTTTAAGCATTTCAAAAAATCTTTGAGAAATACTAATTTGAGGATAATTATTTTCAAATTTTCAAAACAATTGGGTTTGAGTCATATCCAAGAAATGCTTTGGATGTGGCTCACGATTCTGACTACTAATTCTCCTTCTTACCACATCCCTTTGATTTGGAGATGGCCTTTGTGTTATTCTTCCAATACTCTTCAATAAGTGTTCTCAAGGCTTCAACAATTTCTTTATCTTTTCATGACTGTCTCCCCGAGAATTCCCATAATTCATTTAAATCATTTCCCTCAATTCTTTGTCGCCTTTGAATGGTTCTTGATAAATTTTTTCTACTAATTCTTGTTTGTTCACTAGTCTTTTTAATTAGACGAGCTCTCTTTGTTTGACACCTTACCAAAGTCGATGTAATGACACGTCGGGTGACATTACTCTTATTTGAGTGTGAGGTCTTACCCACACTCTCATAAGCATCCATTAGATTCTTCACAATAGTGTCTTCACTCGATGCATTCGATGTTCTCAACCCAAGAGTCTTCATGATGTTCCTATACTTTACACCCCACATCATTTCAATAAATAGTTGACATCTTGTAGTCTCATTTAGCCTTTCAAATAATTGTTCCCAAATCTTATCAGCATATCTTCTACAAGTGCATGTTGAAATATTACCTTCCATGTGCTGCAAAATCTCATCATCAATATTCATCAAATACTTTGGCTTTCTACACAAAATTCTAGGTGGTGTTCTCCTAGGTACATAAATCTCAACATTAGGAATTTCATCAATATTTAATTGAGGTGGGCTAGATTACATACCTTTGATCAAGAGTGGAGAAGAAGACATACCTTGAGGTTCACATGGGGATGATGGCATTCCTTCATCAATTCGAAGTGATGATGTACTCTCAACTTGAGATGTGTTGGATGGTGTCCAATAATATTCCCTTGTGGTACATGGTGTACCTCCATATTCACTTGCAGTAGATGGTTTTCGTCCATATTCACTTGTGCTAGATGGTGTCCCTCCACATTTGCTTGTTCTTAATGGTGTCCCTTCGTATTCACTTGTCATTGAGGGTGTGTCTCAAACTACAGTATCTGAATCTATCTTACGACGATGCTTTCGCATTCTTGCCTATTGTGCTGCCAATTCCCATTCTCTTTTTGACGGTTGAGGTTCCTCTACAATCGGCTTGTTTTCATCAATTGTTTCCAATTTCTTCTTTTCACGATATGCTGCCACCCAAAAACTCTCATTTTCTTTGAAGGTTTCGTTCTCTTCGTCTATTAGTTTCCTTTTTGTCTTTTTCTTCGGCATGGTGGATAATTTTATCTATACCATGGTAATGCGATGAATATTAGTTCCTAAAAAATATATCCATTCAAGTTAATTGAAAAAAATATGTCATTGAAGGATTCATTTAAGTAATACTTACAATCATCGTGTACAAAATTTAACCTAGCATAGACAAATGTGTACAAACTATGGAAGCATAGATAGTTTTTATATGCTTTCAAAGGTGGTTGTTTATTAGTTATAGGCATTGGGGGGAGTTGGTTTTCGTTGAAATTTTTTTAAACAACCTCCATTTGTTCGAAGGGAGGAGTATTAATCATTTTAAAATCCATTTTTTCTGATCAAAAAATGTTATTTTCCAAAAATTCACTGGTAATTTGCACATTCTTGCACTTGTACGGATCTATACAGCCTCCCCTTGATACAAAAATAATAGAATATTGTAGGCAAATGTCTTAAATCTCTAATGCATCAGTTATGAGGGCTTAACAATACGTTTGAAGGGAGCAATTGACAATTTTCTGAAACTGCTCATTTCAAGCCAGTCAAGGGTTTGAGTAGCATTTAATTATGAAATGACCATCCCACCTACTGTTATGAATTTTTTCTCGGTGGGATGGCATGTAAATTATTATAGTAGGGTATTTTATTGTTTAACATTCCTTGGAATGAAACTAATGACAATAGGATGGGGTTCTTAGGCTGAAACAAGCACTTTTCCATGAGAATTTGAGGAACCAAGGAGTGATTTTGAAAAAGTGTTGAAGGAGTGGTCTATGTAATGAACTTTTGACCTTGTGTAGGGTATTTTGAAGATGTTTGATTCTTTGGAATGGTCTGGGAAGGCCCGGGTATGGGAGTTTCTATAAACCCTCCCTCTTTGCATTGAAAAATGGGGGTTTTTGTATTGGAAGCCTAGTTGAGCGGGTAAGGTCCTAAGACCTAGAAAATATCTTTTTTTGAGACCTAATTAAAAATTGTTTTTGGGTTTGGAAGTCTAGTGTGAGGATCTAAGGGTGGTTCCTTTGTAAAATTGGCATACTTGGAGGCCTAAAACAGTGAAAAGGTCAGTTTTCTTAAAGTTGTCCTAGAGGAGTCATGTGATGCGTTAAGTTATGTCTTGGAACTCTAAAATGGGTGCTAGAATCATTCTTTTATTTTCCTAGTGTTTTGGAGTTAAGGGCCCAAAACTGGCTTTACACTTCTACTAGATTCCAATGGTGAAAAGTGGGAAACAATGTTTTTTTTTGTTGTCCAACTTGGAGGAGTGTTGGGATTGGTCCATTAGGCCTTTTTAATCTTGTTAGATGCCTCTTGAAGGAAAGTTGACATCTTGAATGGTTTTGGGTCCTCTAACTCTACATCAAAAATGAGTATCACAGTCTGAAGTGTGTGCATGGTTTGGGAGATACATGTGACAATTTGCATATGTTTGGCTACTAGTAATGTGTACAGTGAACAAAGGAACTAAGTTTGTGTGTAAGCATATACTACTGAAAGGTTTCATTTTTGTTGTACTAACTCAAACAAATATTTCTTAAGAAAATAATGGTTTGGTTGTGTCTTAAGAATTATAGTTTGTGTTTGTAAACAATGGTGCCATTATGGAAGATTTAAGACAAGCTGCAAATGATATAATCATTGGTTGATGTTTTGAGGAATCTAGTTGATTGTAATCAGTTATTTTCAAAATTTTCAAGGTGTTTTGAAGGTTCTTAAGGAATTGGGAACTCTTAATGCTAATTTGAGTATATGAATCAAATGTGTTGTGAAGGGAAATATAGTTACAATGACAACATAAGGTTATAATGACAAACAAAAATGAAAGAAAGCCATAATAGAATGAAAGAAAATATGTAAAGACTTCACATACCTAAAAAACCAGACTTTCAAATGGAGGAGTTCAACCCAATTATGTAGCCTTAGCTTCCTCTTTCTTCAAACCCCACAACAATTTGACTTGTTCAAAAGCTTGTTCCCCTCCAAACTTCAATTGTATATCAGTTTTCAATGGAATTCAAACTTCAATTGATATTATATGTCTTTCAACATGGAAACTTTGCTATTTCATGCAAAGGTGGTAGAAATATCATGGAAAAGGTGATGGAATGTGAAAAACATGTTTGCACACTTCACAACATCATCAAAAAGCAACTTTTTGTTGGAGCATGTGCAGAACCAGGGGAATATGCAGACTGTGGGCCTTGAAATCATGGGTGTATAGAATTTTTTACCATTTTTAGTGGAGTAAAACATGCGAGTGCATTATAACATGAGCTCGTTATGTGAAATATGGTTTTGTTAATATATTTAGTTTATCCCTCTTTATCTCTACCCTCTATCCTAATTCTATAGCTGTCCCCTCTACCCTTATAGTAGAGGAGATAGAGGTGAGTGTGAGAGTGTGTGTGTGAGAGAGAGAGAGAGGTAGAGGGAGAGTGGGAGAGAGAGAGGGAGAGGGAGAGGGAGAGGGAGAGAGGGAGGGAGAGGTAGAGGGTTAGAAATAGAAAGTGGGAGACATGGAGATAGATAGGGAGGTAGAGAGGGGGAGAGTGGGATAAAGAGAGAGTGGGAGAGAAAAAGGGAGAGAGGGAGGGAGAGGGAGTGGGAGAGAAATATGGAGAGAGAGAGGGAGAGGGAGAGGGGGAGAAAGAGAAAGTGGGAGAGAAAGAGGGAGAGAGGGAGGGAGAGGGAGAGGGGGAGAAAAAGATAGTGAGAGAGATGGAAATAGAGAGGGGGAGAGTGGGAGATAGAGAGGGAGGGAGAGAGGGAGAAGAGTGGGAGAAAGAGAGAGTGGGAGAGTGGGAGAAAGAGATAGTGGTAGGGAGAGAGGGGGAGAGTGGGATAAAGAGAGAGTGGGAGAGAGTGGGAGAGTGGGAGAAGGGGAGAGTGGGAGAAAGAGAGAGTGGGAGAGAGTGGGAGAAGGGGAGAGTGGGAGATAGAGAGGGAGGGAGAGAGGGTGAGAGTGGGAGAAAGATAGAGTGGGAGAGAGTGGGAGAGTGGGAGAAGGGGAGAGTGGGAGAAAGAGAGAGTGGCAGGGAGGGGGAGAGTGGGAGAAAGAGAGAGGATTGAGTTATTAGGGAAGAGAGATATAACCTCAACCCTCAACCCTTAAACCCTAATACCTCAACCCCTATAGCCTCTTAATCCCTGAAGCCTCAACCCTTAAACCCTAATCCCTCAACCCCTATACCCTCTTAATCCTTGAACCCTCAACCCTTCAACCCTAACCCCTCTACCCCTATACCCTCTTAATCCTTGAACCCTCAACCCTTAAACCCTAATCCCTCTACCCCTATACCCTCTTA
>CM021102.1:755131335-755257912 GCA_007115665.2 Sequoiadendron giganteum | reverse complement strand
AGGAATCTAGTTGATTGTAATCAATTATTTTCAAGATTTTAAAGGTGTTTTGAAGGTCCATAAGGAATTGGGAACTCTTAATGCTAATTTGAGTATATGAATAAAATGTTTTGTGAAGTGAAATATAGTTACAATGACACCATAAGGTTATAATGACAAACAAAAATGAAAGCAAGCCATAATAGAATGAAAGAAAATGTGTAAAGACTTCATATACCTAAAAAAAAACAATTCAAATGGAGGATTTCAACCCAATTATGGAGCCTTAGCTTCTTCTTTCTTCAAACTCCACAACAATTTGACCTGTTCAAAAGCTTGTTCCCCTCCAAACTTCAATTGTATATCAGTTTTCAATGGAATTCAAACTTCAATTGATATTATATGTCTTTCAATGTGGAAAATCTTCTATTTCATGCAAAGGTGGTAGAAAGATCATGGAAAAGGTGATGGAATGTGAAAAACATGCTTGCACACTTCACGACATCATCAAAAAGCAACTTTTTGTTGGAGCACGTGCAAAACCAGGGGAATATGCAAATTGTGGACCTTGAAATCAGGGGTATATAGATTTTTTTACCATTTTTAGTGAAGTAAAACATGCGCTCATGTTATAATGTGAGCACATTATGTGGAATATGGTTTTCTTAATATATTTAGTTTCTCCCTCTTTTTCTATACCCTCTATCCTAATTGTATATATGTCCCCTACACCCTTATAGTAGAGGAGATAGAGGTGATTTTTTGTGTGTGATGGAGAGAGGGAGGGAGAGGGAGAGGGGAAGAAAGAGAGAGTGGGAGAGAAATAGGGAGAGAGGGAGGGAGAGGGAGTGGGAGAGAAAGAGGGGGAGAGGGAGGGAGAGGGAGAGGGGGAGAAAGAGATAGTGGGAGAGGTGGAGATAGACAGGGAGGGAGAGAGGGGGAGAGAGAGGAGACTGGGAGCAGGGAGAGAGGAGGGAGGGAGAGAGTGGAGAGGGAGAAGGGAGAAGGGGAGAAAGAGAGAGTCATTGGGAGAGAGTGAGAGCATAGAGGAGGGAGAGAGGGGGAGAGTGGGATAAAGAGAGGGAGGGAGAGAGTGGGAGAGTGGGAGAAGGAGAGAGTGGGAGATAGAGAGGGGTGGAGAGATGGGTAGATTGGGAAAAAGATAGAGTGGGAGAGAGGGGGGGAGTGGGATAAGGGGAGAGTAGGAGAAAGAAAGAGTGAGAGGGAGAGAGGGGGAGAGTGGGAGAAAGAGAGAGAGGGAGAGAGTGGGAGAGTGGGAGAAAGAGAGAGGGTTGAGGTTTTAGTATTGAAGGATAGAGGGTTGAGGGATTAGGGTTGAGAGATATACCCTCAACCCTCAACCCTTGAACCCCTATACCCTCTTAATCCCTCAACCCTCAATGCTCAACCCTCAACCCCAATCCTTACACCCCTATACACTATTAATCCCTCAACCCTCAATGCTCAACCCTCAACCCTTCAACCCTAATCCTCTACCCCTATACCCTATTAATCCCTCAACCCTCAACGCTCAACCCTCAACCCTCAACCCTTCAACCATAATCCCTCTACCCCTATACCCTATTAATGCCTCAACCCTTAATTCTCAACTCTCAACCCTTCAACCCTAATCCCTCAACCCCTATACCCTCAACCCTCAACCCTCAACCCTCAACCCTTAAACCTTAATCCCTCAAGCCCTATACCCTCTTAATCCCTCAAACCTCAACCCTCAACCCTTAAACCCTAATATCTCAACCCCTATACCCTCTTAATCCCTCAACCCTCAACCCTCAACCCTTCAACCCTTCAACCCCTATACCCTCTTAATCCCTAAACCCTTAACCCTTAACCCTTAACCCCTAATTCCTCAACCCCTATACCCTCTTAATCCCTCAACCCTCAACCCTTAAACCCTAATCCCTCAACCCCTATACCCTTTTAATCCCTCGACCCTCAAACCTCAACCCTTCAACCCTAATCCCTGAACCCCTATACCCTCTTAATATCTCAACCCTCAACGCTCAACCCTAAACCCTTCAACCCTAATCCCTCTACCCCTATACCCTATTAATCCCTCAACCCTCAACCCTTCAACCCTAATAACTCAACCCCTATACCCTCTTAATCCCTCAACCCTCAACCCTCAACCCTTGAACCCTAATCCCTCAACCCCTATACCCTCTTAATCCCTCAACCCTCAACCCTTAAACCCTAATCCCTCAACCCCTATACGCTCTTAATCCCTCAACCCTTCAACCCTAATCCTTGAACCCCTATACCCTCCTTATCCCTGAACCCTCAACGGTCAACTCTGAACCCTTCAACCCTAATCCCTCTACCCCTATACCCTATGTATCCCTCAACCCTCAACGCTCAACCCTCAACCCTTCAACACTAATCCCTTTATCTCTATACCCTATTAATTCCTCAACCCTCAACGCTAATCAAAGGTCATGCTAGTTTCATAAAGGCTTTTGAAACAACCACGGTTCAGCTTAAACAAGAGCTTTAGTTGGAAATAAAAAGGATGATATGCTACATGACTGCAAAGTAATTAATAGGTTTCGACTCCAAACAATGTCAAGGTGGTCTTAACATCAAGGCAGGGTAATGTGCTGCGACTCAAAGTTATAGTGGTAATTGATTATAAAGCATAGTCATGGAAAATACAATCTTATTTGTTACACAGTCAAATAGCAGTGCCAAATACAGAAAAAGAAAAAACAAACACCTACAGGTCTGACATGTCAAGAAAGTGACAACCCAAGGTCTGCATCTGTAACAAATATAGAGGAAAATACAGGAAAACACAAAGGACTGGAGGAGCAGTGAATAGGTACAGTCATGTTTCTTTGGTTCAATAAGATTTGTGCTCCTTTCCATTTATCATGGGAATTGAAGTCCAAAGAAAATTGAAAGTAAACTTGTTGCTAGAAGGGTTTAAAGAGCAGTTCAAGAATGACAGTCTTAAGGGCATATCTTATCATAAAAGAGCCAAGCATGTTCAAATGTTCAAAAACAGTCACTACAACAATTATATAATGCAACAGAGTTTCAAAATCTACAATGGGAAAGACTTGTGAACAAGGTGCAATTACAATCTGCAATGAAAAGTATAGCTACAAAAGTCACTGTCAGAAGTGCTTGGTTATTTCCTATTATACTGAATTGTGTTTTATGGTCCATTTTAGAAAAATTTTCAAGCAAGTATTGAAAAACTAGTGTATACAAGTTAAGCCAGAATCATAGTAAAGGAAACATCAATGTCAAATAGAAGCTATAGAGGGAAAGCTATTCCAAATTCCTACCTTTTGAGAAGTACATTCATAATATGATCTTGCACAGGTTTATTATTTCAAAAAATAAAATTACATGGCCACAGGAGACTCGATTTAATATGTTTAGTCAAGATTTTTATCATGTCTTCACACAGACACAGAGCACCATAAATGTTAAAGAGGCCGCAGCCTTAAAGTAGATTTGCATGATGTGGAAATCACCTAGTAGACTTCAGAGAAACCCAAATTTTTTTTATAGCGGCCCAGTGGAGAATAAGAATTATGAAGCACAGGTGCAACATGAAAATCAGAGAGAATACATATGTAACCCGCGACCATCAAATACAAACCGAGCCTTTTACTACAGGAAAATTGCAGAAAAGCAACAAAGAATGGCGGAATTCGAGCCCAAGAAACTTCAATGGCGACATCATTCAACTACAAAATATAGAACCATTTACTGTTCCAATTTTTAAGCATCTTTGCACTAAATAAAAGTAAATATATGAGGAGATATAACTCAAGCTACAACCGTAGTTGTGTGAGCCAAGAAAGCAGGTTCAAATATTTTTAAATAGAGGCTAGAGTGTATAGCAAATAGAAAAATGAAATGAATGTATGCAAAAAAAGGATAAACCCACAACCTTTCATAGCCAAAAAAGCATAAATAAGTACATTATGCTACGGCTTGTTTATGCTTACAACACAAAATGAAAGGAACTCATGCTAGTCGCAGCCTTCTGGCCATTATTTTTGTTTCAATACATAGAGGGAAGCCACAAAGGACAATAAAAATAGCTTACCTTTGTCACAAAGTGAAGCTTCAACCATTTTAGAGAGGAAAGTTGAAGAATCATAGAGCTTCAAACCATGAACAATTATTCACCATGGCGGCCAGTGACTTTAAAGAATACAAAAATAACAAATTGAGGTCATCGTGAGCAGTTGAGGCCAGTTTTGAGAGAGAATTAGAAGAAGATAGTTCGGATGGAGATCACATAGCTCCAAAGCCTCAACATGGCGGTGCAACAAGAAGCAGAAAGATGAAAGTGGTTTTTCATTTTTGCAAAATGGTTAATGATTAGGGTTAAGACCATCTTTGTCTACCCTATTTCGACATAGGGTAATTTTCTATGTTTTTAAGTTAATCATTTTTCATTTCAATTACCTCTGTGGTCATGACTTTAAAAGTTAAAATACCTAATGATGTGGCTTTCGATATTTACAAATGCTATGATTTGCTAAGTATGGTGGTGGAATTCCTCTATGGGCCCTTGACCTTTTTTGTAAAAAGTCTGATGAATATTTTACATAAGTCTAATTTTGTTTTTGCATAATACATTGTAAGGTTAAATGATTAAATGATAATTATAAATCATTTAATTATTTTAACTATTTTTAGTGCAAAAATAAAATATTAAGCAAGGAGGGAATTCTATTATTTTTGCATGGGCAAATTGATACAAATGAGGTGACTTTTGCATGCTTGGGCCCACCTTTTGTGGGATTTTCCGTTCAGTTAGGTCTCCCATGTTTCAGTGATGGATTGGCAGTGAGTTTGAGCCTGAGTGGACTCTTTTTTGCATGGTTTTGAGCCCATTTCTTAGAGATTTTTATTCTGCTCGGAATTGGCCTTGGAGTTTGACTTTCAGTTCTGTTTCCATGCCTTTTTGAAAGGCTTTTTGTATATATTAGAAAACTTAACTTTTTTTCTTTTTTTCTAATTTTTCTCCTTTGAACTCCGCAAAGTGAATGATTTGTAACTTAGCATCATTTCAGATTAATACATAGCAGGTTTTACAGGTTACCTTAATTTTAGCATGGATTTTTTCCTTTTATCTTCTCAATAGTGTCAGGTTTTGCCTTCAAGCTTTCAGGCATCATTGTTGTGATTGATTTTGATCAAATTATCTTGTGTTTCAGCATTGAAACCTTTATCTTTCTGTCTCAATCATAAATATATGTGTGCATTCAAGTTTAATTCATAGGTCATACACTGAGTTCGTAATAAGTTTATTTTCTTAATTGTGAGAACACTGTTCTTTTCCTCTAAAAGAAAATAGTTTTATGAACCTTTATATGGAGCAATTATATGAGTTCAAACTATTCAAATTTTGATGTGCAAATTAGATATTCTAAGAATCAATTGTGAACCAAACTGCCTTTTAGATCATCATTTTTAGGTGTAAGCATCACCATATTTAAAGTTTCATAGTTCTGCATTCAGGTTAAATTGTTTTATCCTTTTTCCCAACATTTTACCAAAATATTAATCAAAAAAATCCATAGGAACCAGCCTAGAATCTGGAGGTCTAATTCCTCATAGGATACTCACAGCCTAGAATTAGTTCCTATGTGTCAACAGATTGCTAAAATTTAATATTTAATCATACGGGTGCAATCTATTTGACAACAGTTTTTGGCACGCCCGGTGGGACAAAATTTAATCATTTCAAGCTATTGTTCTGGTATGTACAATAGGTTACCAGCTTCTCAGAGCAATTATTTCAAGTATTAGGCGACTCTGTGATCAAGTATCAAAGCAAATCAGTAGCAAGCATATGAGAAATATCCAGACAAGAAGAAGCTCTTCTCCATTCGTATATCTGCAGCTATCTTCGCCAAAAAGGAGAGGAAGGACAACAAACAGAGTCTCTGAAAGGCCTTTAAGAAACCTTTCGATTTCTCCAAGTTTCAGAAGAGAAAAAATTGTTTACACATCAAGGAGAGGTAGATCAAACACAAGGCAGCAAGGCCCGCATTCAGCTTCACCAAGCTACAAACAATCTACCTCACCTGTACCATTTTTGCAAGCTGCAAATTTAAGAACACCAACAGCTCCGATGGCTAGAGCGTATGCATTCGTACCATTCAATGGGGGAAGCCCATTGAATCTGGTGCAACAAGATGATATTCATGTTGCAGCACTTAAGAGTTTACCCTTTCTCACTGGCGAAGATCAAACAACACTAATCGAGCATATCAGAGATATGGCTTCATTGTGTGGAGTTCACCATGTCACGTAGGAGAACATTGCTTTGAGGCTGCTAGCAGCATCTTTCAAAGGCAAAGCGCTTCAGTGGTTTCACGGCTTACCAGTTAATACACTCGCCACATGGGACGATCTAGGAGACAAGCTGAGCAAGCAATTTTTAGACAAGTCCAATCATCTATCTCTAGTTGAACAAATGACGACTATCAAGACAGCGCCACAAGAACAGATGATGGATTTCAATTTTAGGTTTCAACGAACCTGGAATAGAATTCTGGTAACGGTAAGACCTACTCCTGATCATGTATTTTTGTATTACCTTAGTTCATTAAATAGTGACATAGCTTTAATGATTCAGTCAATGGGGGGTTTAACATTGTCAATAGCTTATGATATTGCTATTAGAGTAGAAAACAACCTTATACAGGCTGGTAAAATTGCACCAAGGCCACCTATGCCTATATTTCCAGATATCCACCCCTTGATGCCAATTAATTTGCCACCAATTTCCATAATTCTTGTTGAACCAGCCTTAGGCTATCAACCAACTATCCAAAATAGTGCTTTTCCAGCACAATCCGAGTTTCAAGAGTTAAAGGGTAATCAACAGGAGATGGAAAATTTATTACGGACTGTTAGCAATGATTTAGTCAGTATCAAGAGGCAACAAAACAAGAATTGCAAGCCTTACCAAGCACCCTTTCAGCCTAACAGACCTCCCTATCAGGCTAATAATCAAGGATAGCGTAGGAATTTCAATCCTAGGCCATCATATAACCAGAACCAGCAAGCTGCCAGCTCATCAAAAGAGCTTGTTCTAGTTTAGAACAATTTAGCACATGATTACATATGGTGTTACCCATGTAATCAGCCTCACAATCAGGCTACTTGCATGAATGGCATCATTAATCAAGCTCTTATGGTATAGAGCACATATGCTGCAACAAAAAATACAACAAAAGATGCCAATGATCAGAATGATCAAACACAACAGAATGACATGGATGTCGCCATGATGAATTGGCAAGGCAATGAATTTTGTGGAGTAAATCAGTTACAAGGTAAAAACCAGTCTGATACATCTATTGTAGCAAACACAAGGTCCAAAAAGAGAGCAACAGATTTGAGATAGCAAGCTGTTTCTAACAAACAGCACCCAGAAAGTGACAAACAGCAAGCTGATAAAGTCAAACAGCAAGCTGTTCATCAAAAATTTCAAGTTTCAGCAACTGATAAAGAGTAGTCATAGCTTCCTTCCTCAAAAAATGTTCACATTTTACCAAGGAAGCAACCTAACACTACTCAAGAACAACAGAAACAAGGTGAACCAGTTAAAGATACGAGAACTCAACCAGATCCAGTGCTAAAGGAAACTGTTGTTCCCAAAGCCTAGCATAAGGTTAGCTCTCCTGCTTTTAATATTGTTGATCATATGAAGAAAGCAACAGTTAGCATCACTATGTTGGATGCATTGCACTTACCTGGGCAGAACGAAGGTCTGCAAGAGGCATTAGCCAAAATTTTCATTTTTGATGAAACCGCCAAAGAACAGCCAAGGGTTCTTACAAACAACTCAGACAACAAAAAGGGACAGTCAACTCAAGAGGTAAAACCACCACCTTTTTATGTTAGTTTGATTATCGGTGATAGCATAGTACATAATTGCATGATAGATTCAGGAGCTAGCAACTCAATCATGCCTAAACAGCTTGTTGACAAGCTGGGTCTTGAATATGAACCATTGTCAAAAGGGGTAGTTCAGTTAGACGAAATAGCTATTAAGTTCGTAGGAGTTATAAAAAACCTACCCCTTACATTGCATGCCTGTCCTAATTTTCAAATGCCATAGGACATTTATGTTATTGATCTCCCACCTTATTTTGCTGTTTGTATGTCTCGAGATTTCACTACAAAGTTAGGTGGTTATTTGTCATCAAACTGGTCACACATGTTTTTCAGAACCAGGTACAGTATCAGACTTACCATTAAGTCAGAACCATTGGCCAAGAACCATATCAAACCTTATGTGCCAAATCCTATAAACGCAAATCTAGCTTTCCATGATCAGGAGGATCAATCCATGACCCTCGACCCCACTGTACTTATAGAAGGTATACCAGATATAAATTTAGACGAGTGGGCAGCCGAGCATCACGAGATTGACCCGTTCAGTCTCATGGATGAAGTAGGTTTGGGAATTTATATGATTCAAGAGCCCAATATGACCAATTCCAAATCTGGTCAAGGAGGAAAAAGAGTTAGAACAACAAACTGATCAGCTTTGGAAACTATATTTTGATGGATCTAGGAGTAAAATTGGTGCTTGTGGAGGAGCATTGCTCATATCACCTAAAAATGACAGGTATTATTCAGCTTTCAGATTTGCTTTTAGTTGTTCAAATAATGTTGCTGAGTATAAGGCGTTGATACATGGTTTATAGTGGGCTAGAAAAAGAAAGATTAAGTGTTTACAGGTATTTGGTGATTCTGAATTAATAAAAAATCAGGTAAGAAATATGAATTTAACTAAAAATGATTTGCTAAAACTGTATAAGCATCGTGTTTGGGACTTAATTAAAGAGTTCGATGCATTTAATTTGCAATCAGTACCCAAAAATCAGAATAAGCATGCTGCCATGGGATCACAATTTGATATCCCAGTTGAAGTTCATAATGTGCAAGTACAACAATATGTGAAGGTGGTTGTTAGATCTTCAATACCTAATAATAATGTAAGCTGGCATATTTTTGACAACGATGAACAAATATGCCATTTTTTGACGGAAGGGGCAGAGTTTTCTGCTAGAAACCAGCACAAGTTTGACCAGCAATATGGTGATCAAATCATGTAGTTAAAGTCTAATAAACTGCCAAAAGGTTTGGTGACTCTTGAGTCCATTTTCAACACTGATGACCAAGTTAGAAAAGATAAATCAGGCATCACAGTGAAGCAGGAACATTATGAACTGATAGAAATATTTAAAGATAAGCTTCTCAAGCTTGGCAAAGTCTGTACGAAGGAGGAACAACAAGATTTTATCTCACTTTGTCAAGAATTCAGCGACATCTTCACTTGGGAATATGGTGATTTGAAGGGTTTTAACCCTGAGTTAGCTCAGCATACAATTGAGTTGGAACCCAATGCAAAACCAGTCAGACAGAAACAAAGACCCCTGAATCCAAAACTAGAACACTTGATGAAAACATAATTGAACAAGCTGATTGAAGGAAGCATCATATTTCCAATCAGGCACACTTCTTGGGTATCTAATCTGGTGCCCGTCAGAAAGAAGAACAGAGAAATAAGATTGTGCATTGACTTTCGTGATCTAAATAGAGCTTCGCTTAAGGATCACTATCCGCTGCCTTCAATGGAGCAGATATTGCAGGTTGTTTCAGGATCAGAGAGATTCTCATTGATGGATGGGTATTCAGGTTATAACCAAATACTGGTTAAGGAGGAAGACCAGTACAAGACAACCTTTACCACCAAGTGGGGTACTATGGCTTACAGGAAGATGTTGTTTGGGTTGTCAAACGTAGGAGAAACCTTTCAGAGAGCAATGGATATGGCTTTCCAAGGTTTGATAAATAAATTTGTTCTTGTTTACTTAGATGATATCACTGTTTTCTCACGAAAAGAAAATGAACATTTTGGTCATCTTAGATAGATTTTTGAGAGATGCAGAGAATATGGAATATCTTTGAATCCAAAGAAAAGTATTTTTTCTATTCACGAAAGTAAGTTGCTGGGTTATATTGTTTCAAAAGACGGTATTTCTATTGACCCAGAATGCATTACAGCCATTCTGGCTTTACCACTTCCTGCTCACAAAAAGGGTTTGCAGAGCTTTTTAGGAATAATAAACTTTGTTAGAATATTTATTCCTAACATTGCAGCGTTGCTGCAACCTCTCACATCCATGTTGAAGAAAAACATGCAATTCAGCTGGACGAAGGAGGGTAAAAATAGTTTTGAGCAGATTAAAGGGGCACTCGCAGCAACCCCGACACTAATAAATCCAAACTTTGATAAATATTTCATATTATATGCGTTTGGTAGTTTTGATACAATTTCTGCCATGCTTTGTCAGCAAAATGACCAAGGACTTGAACAACCCATTGCATTCTTTAGTCAAATTTTGCATGATTACAAAACAAGATATTCATTTGTTGAAAAGCATGTGCTTGTTATAGTAAGAAGTCTCAAAAAGTTTAGACATATGTTGTCTAACAATAAAATACATTTGCTGGTAGCTCACCCACAGTCAAGGAATTTCTATTGAATAAGGACATAAATGACAAGCGCGCAGGCTGGATAACCAAGGTCATGGTGTACGATATCAGCATAAAGGTTACCAAGCTTGTCTGAGGTAAAGGACTGTGCAAACAACTTGCAGAAAATGAATAGAACAACAATGAAGAGGTCATCACAGTTCTGAATAATGAAGAGGAACTTGTTGTTTCAACTGTTCCAGTTGATTGGATTCATCAAATGATCCATTAATTGCATACTAGAGATTGCCCAGAAGGTATGGACAAATCTAAATGAAGGTATTACAGATTGCAAGCAATTCCTTATGCAGTAATAAATGGTGTTTTATATAAAAAAGACTTCAATGGGGTATTCCTCAGATGTATTAACCTAGGTTAGATTGAAAGAATTCTGGAGGAATTTCATGATGGACTTACTGGAGGTCACTTTGCACCACACACTACAGCTTTAAAAATCATGAAAGCAGGGTATTATTGGCCAGACCTTTTCAAGGATGTTTATGCTTATGTCAGAAAATGCGCTAAATGTTCACTGTTTGCAGGAAAATAAAAGTTAGCAGCACTACCCCTGAATCCAATTCAGGTTGAGCAACCATTTGGAAAGTGGGGACTTGACTTCATCGGTCCCTTTAACCCACCATCAAGTGCAGGGTACAAGTGGATCTTGACAGCAACAGATTACTTCATGAAATGGACAGAAGCAGTTGCTCTAAAGGATTCAAATGAAACATTAGTTTTAAATTTTTATCAAGACATAGTTTCCAGGTTTGGTACACCCGAGTCCATTATTTCAAATAATGCTTTAGCCTTTGTTGGCTTAAAGGTTTCAAATTGGTTAGTAAAGAATAACATTTATTTGAACACTTTGTCCAATTATTACCCCCAGGGTAATGGACGGGCATAATCGACAAACAAGAATTTGATTAAGTTCATTAAAAAGACAATTGAAGATAATCAGAGGTCATGGCATGACAAGCTTAAATTAGCCCTTTGGGCTGATAGGGTTACACCAAAACGGTCAAGAAGTTTTTCACCATATGTTTTGGTTTATGGTAAAGAGGCCAAGCTGCCTATTTCAATAGAATTCCCAACTCTGAGCTACATAAAGGAACTAGAATTACTCGAGGAGCAGCCAATGCAAGTTAGGCTTGCCGAGTTAACAGAGTTGGATGAAACCAGGATGGAAGCTTTTAGAAAGCTTCAGATTCATCACTCTCAGATGAAAAAGACATTCGATAGGAAAGCAGTTACAAGAGTCTTCAACGAAGGTGAATTGGTTTTCAAATGGGATGAGTTGAAAAGTAGGCCTGGAAAACATTCTAAGTTTGATTCCATGTGGGATGGCCCATATATTATAACAACAAAGAAAGAGCATAACGCTTTCCAGCTTTCAAGGTTGGACGGAGAAGTGTTGCCAATCCCCATTAACGGGATCCATCTCAAACAATGCTATTAAGTAGTTTTAATTGCTGTTGTACATAGTAGATTAAATTTCTAGTTCAGTTTTCTTTCAATAAGTGCCCAATGCACATTTAGTTTCATTCAACATTATTTTGTTTTCAATAAGGTGCAGTCACTGCACCGAGTTTTCAGATTTTGTCATAAATAGAATTGCAATAGTTTCTTTTAGTTTTTGTGTGATGCTGAGTTACAGAGTTTTTTAGAGAAGGTTAAGAGCAAGAACGGACTCCATGCCCAATTGATAAGCTACATGACTGGTCTATGGTACTTAGCAGGCAAACATTGCGCAGAGGTCGCCAAGTTGTTACCTATTTTTCACTACCAGCACAAACAGGTAGAGCTGAATTGTAAATTCATGCTAAGGTACACAACTTGTTTTAAAAAAAAATCTGCTAAAGTACTCATATCGTGCATTGATTTATTACAATGCAAATTTCAGTAATGTTATGTAAAAAACATCTCAAAATGATATCACAAGTTTGCATAATGTTTGTTGTTTTATTCATAATGTGTGAACCAGAATCCCACACAAGCCGTGGGAGTAACTCATTATTTGATTTTTATAATAAATAAAAAAAAGATGCATGAGTAAAATAAAAATATACAAGTGAGAGTAGTGAAAGCATAGGGTAGAAAGTGATTCGTCATTGCCTGGAATGACGAATCGTTCACAGTTGAGGTTTTCAGTTGTGACACTAGCTCCAGCTCCAGCTCCATTTCCATTTTTAGCTCCAGCTCCGCGCACCTGCAAGTTTGAGGGAAATGTTGTTAGAGCAATGCGGATCAAATCCTATCATATGCTTGCGCTACTAACAGAAATATAAGATACAGTCAATCAAACATCCATCAGATGATTACGAAAATTCAAACAACATAAGGAGAAAAGAGAGGACTTTCAGCTTTTTTAAATTTTTGCTAACATGTTTGTTCACTATGCAGGAATAGGTTTGTTATGTTCATGATCATTTCATCAGATATGTGGAGTAAAACAGGCTCCCACAAGGGTTGAGCCCGACATATCAAAAAGATACACTCTCAAGTTACATACAAGAGCTCATTAATATTATCAAAACAGTCAAAAGAAAGTTGCTGAAACTAGGAGTACAACCAAGCAAACAGTCTTGCTTCAAGGAGTTTCACAAAAATAGGTAAAGAACTCATAAATTCCTTTGATATTCTATTTCAAGCTCTGTTTTACATTTTCACATTACATCTAAATGAGGTATCGAGCCTCTTTACACTGAAGAGAACATAAACAAAATATCAAGCATGGAGTTTTTTCATGGAGCTTTAGAATTGTTTTTACATGAGACAATGAGTATTCACCATCCTAGCTCAAGATAAGCATGCTTTCTTTCAATACATTTTTCATCATGCTGAAACAAAATCATTGGTAAGAAAACAACTTATATTTTACAGAGATTTAAAAACATCCAAGTGCCATTATTGTGATAACTTTCAGCAGCAAACATTAAGGACAACAAAAGGAATCTAAGTTGTGTAAAGAGGACTGAAGCTTGTGAAGGAGCTCGGTTTCTGCTAATCAAAGGTCATACCAGTTTCATAATGGTTTTTGAAACAACCACGGTTCAGCATAAACAAAAGCTTCAGTCAAAAATAAAAAGGATGATATGCTACAGGACTGCAAAGTAATTAATAGGTTTCGTCTCTAAACAATGTGAAGGTAGTCTTAACATCAAGGCAGGGTAATGTGATGAGACTCAAAGTTACAGTGTCAATTGATTATAAAGCACAGTCATGGCAAATACAATCCTATTTGTTACATAGTCAAATAGCAGTGCCAAATACAAAAAAAGCAAAAACAAACACCTATAGGTCTGATATGTCAAGAAAGTGACAACCCAAGGTCTGCATCTGTAATAAATAAAGAGGAAAATACAAGAAAATACAAAGGACTGGAGGAGAAATAAATAGGTACAGTCATGTTTCTTTGGTTCAATAAGATCTGTGCTCTTTTCCATTTATCAAGGGAATTGAAGTCCAGAGAAAACTGAAAGTAAACTTGTTGCCATAAGGGTTTAAAGAGCAGTTCAAGAATGACAGTCTTAAGGGCATATCTTATCATAAAAGAGCCAAGCATGTTCACATGTTAAAAAAAACTCACTACAACAATTATATAATGCAATAGAGTTTCAAAATCTACAATGGGAAAGACTTGTGAACAAGGTGCAATTACAATCTGCAATGAAAAGTATAGCTACAAAAGTCACAGTCATAAGGGCTTGGTTATTTCCTATTATACTGCATTGTGTTTTATGGTCCATTTTAGGGAAATTTTCAAGCAAGTATTGACAAACTAGTGTATACAAGTTAATCTAGAATCATAGTAAAGGAAACAACAGTGTCAAATAGAAGCTATAGAGGTAAAGCTGTTCTAAATTCCTACCTTTTGAGAAGTACATTCATAATATGATCTTGCACAGGTTTACTATTTCAAAAAATAAAATTACATGGCCATAGGAGACCCGGTTTACTATGTTTAGTCAAGAGTTTTGTTATGTCTTCACATAGACACAGAGCACCATAAATGTTAAAGAGGCCGTAGCCTTAAAGCAGATTTGCATGACGTGGAAATCACCCAGTAGACTTTAGAGAAACCCAATTTTTTTTTATGGTGGCCCAATGGAGAATAGGCATTATGAAGCATAGGTGCAACATGAAAATCAGAGAGATACATATGTAACCCGCGACCATCAAATACAGATTAGGCCTTTTACTACAAGAAAATTGTAGAAAAGCAACAAAGAATGGCGGAATTCGAGCCCAAGAAACTTCAATGGCAACATCATTCAACTACAAAATAAAGAACCATTTACTGTTCCAATTTTTAAGCATCTTTGCACTAAATAAAGGTAAATATATGAGGAGATATAACTCAAGCTATAGCCGCAGTTGTGTGAGCCAAGAAAGTAGGTTCAAATATTTTTAAATAGAGGCCAGAGTGTATAGCAAATAGAAAAATGAAATGAATGTATGCAGAAAAAGGATAAACCCACAACCTTTCATAGCCAAAAAAGCACAAATAAGTACATTATGCCGCGGCTTGTATATGCTTACAACACAGAATGAAAGGAACTCATGCTAGTCGCGGCCTTCTGGCCATTATTTTTGTTTCAATACATAGAGGGAAGCCACAAAGGACAATAAAAATAGCTTACCTTTGTCACAAAGTGAAGCTTCAACCATTTTGGAGAGGAGAGCTGAAGAATCATAGAGCTTCAAACCACGAACAATTATTCACCATGGCAGCCAGTGACTTTAAAGAATACATAAATAACAAATTGAGGTGATCTTGAGTAGTTGAGGCCAGTTCTAAGAGAGAATCAGAGGAAGATAGTTTGGATGGAGATCACACAGCTCCAAAGCCTCAGCATGGTGGCGCAACAAGAAGTAGAAAGATGAAAGTGGTTTTTCATTTTTGCAAAACGGTTAACGATTAGGGTTAAGACCATCTTTGTCTACCCTATTTCGACATAGGGTAATTTTCTATGTTTTAAAGTTAATCATTTTTCATTTCAATTACCTCTGTGGTCATGACTTTAAAAGTCAAAAATACATAATGATGTGGCTTTCAATATTTACAAATGCTATGATTTGCTAAGTATGGTGGCGGAATTCCTCTAAGGGCCCTTGAATTTTTAATAAAAAGTCTAATGAATATTTTACATAAGTCTAATTTTATTTTTGCATAATACATTGTAAGGTGAAATGATTAAATGATAATTATAAATCATTTAATTATTTTAACTATTTTTAGTGCAAAAATAAAATATTAAGCAAGGAGGGAATTCTATTATTTTTGCATGGGCAGATTGATACAAACGAGGTGACTTTTGCATGCTTGGGCCCACCTTTTGTGGGATTTGCAGTTCAGGTAGAGTCTCCCATGTTTCAGTTATGACTTGGCAGTGAGTTTGAGCCTGAGTAGACTCTTTTTTGCATGGTTTTGAGCCCATTTCTTAGAGATTTTTATTCTGCTTGGAATTGGCCTTGGAGTTTGACTTTTAGTTTTGTTTCCATGCCTTTCTGAAAGGATTTTTGTATATATTGAAAAACTTAACTATTTTTCTTTAGTTCTAATTTTTCTCGTTTGCACTCTGCAAAGTGAATGATTTGTAACTCAGCATCATTTCAGATTAATAAATAGCAGGTTTTACAGGTTAACTCAGTTTTAGCATGGAGTTTTTCCTTTTATCTTCTCAATAGTGTCAGGTTTTGTCTTCAAGCTTTCAGGCATCATTGTTGTGATTGATTTTGATCGAACTATCTTGTGTTTCAACATTGAAACCTTTATCTTTCTATCTCAATCATAAATATATGTGTGCATTCAATTTTAATTCATAGGTCATACACTGAGTTCGTAATAAGATTATTTTCTTAATTGTGAGAACACTGTTCTTTTCCTTTGACAGAAAAAAATTTTATGAACCTTTGTATGGAGCATTTATATGAGTTCAAACTATTCATATTTTGATGTGCAAATTAGATATTCTAAGAATCAATTGTGAACCAAATTTCCTTTTAGATCATCATTTTCAGGTGTAAGCATCACCATATTTAAAGTTTCGTAGTTCTGCATTCAGGTTAAATTGTTTTATCCTTTTTCCCAACATTTTACCAAAATATTAATCAGAAAAATCCATAGGCACCAACCTAGAATCTGGAGGTCTAATTCCTCATAGGATACCCACAGCCTAGAATTAGTTCCAATGTGTCAATAGATTGCTAAAATTCAATATTGAAGCATACGGGTGCAATTTGTTTGACAACAGTTATCTTATGTTTTTCTGAAAAAAACAACACCAATTTGTGTACGTCCCTCATTTGAACCCCTTAATCTCAACCATTTTCAAAATAAATTAGTACTTTAGAAATTAGAGTCGAAGCACTTGAATCCTTCTTTTTGTTCCATCTCAAAATTTTGAGTGTAAGTATCCTTAATTTCACGTCCAAGGTCAGTATTTCCTGATTTCAGAAAAAAGCTATCCACTTAAGTTCCCTTTTTGGGAACCATCTTTCTGCACTTACCTAGGTAAGAGAGAGCTTAACATTACGTAAGAGATTTTTTGCTTGATCTTGAAACACGTGCAAACCCAATGGGGAGCACACTTGAGATTATTTGATTTTTTTTAGAATTTGGAAAAACACGTCTTTGGGTTTTGGAAAGTTAGCCCAAGCCTTTGGGTTGAAAATCCCCAAATCAAAAAAAAATGTGAGTGCATTATAACGCACTCACGTTATTTGAATGCATTCACAAAACACGAGTGTGTTATAAAACACTCACATTATGTTAATTCTTTCAAAAATTGTGAGTGTGTTATAACACACCCGTGTTTTCTTTTACACTGAAAATTTTCATTTCTCTTTTTTTCTCTTTCTTCTCCTTATCTTTTAGTGAAACTATCTACATGAAATTAACATTTAAGTTGACATTTACATATATGGGATTTTACTTTCATTTACTTTAAGTTATATTTTATGTGTATACTTTCAAGATGTTTCAAAGTGGTTTTAGAACCCTAAGAGTCATAATGAAAATTCTAGTTTTTGGAAGATCTTATAATTTTTCACATGATCAAATTTCAGTAATCAACATGCCAAATTTTAGTAATTAGGAGGTCAAATTTTAGTAATCAACAAGTTGTATCATTTTTCTCTTTCTCACTCATTGTTTATCCCTTACACTCTAGACCTATCTCTCTCTCTCACTATATTCATCCCTTTATCTGACTCTCTCTCCCTTGAGCTCTAGAACCACCTCTCTACATATCCATCCCTCTCTCTTTCTTTAATTATCTCTATGTCACTTCTCTCTCTCTCTCTCTCCCCTCTCTCCTTACCTCGTTACTTCTCTCTATCTCCCCTCTCCTCTCTCTACCTACCTCTCCCTCCATCACTCCCTACCACTTTCTCTATTTTTCTCTATCTCACCTCTATCTAACCCCCCCTCTCTCTCCCTCCATACCTCTCCCCCCTCTCTTCTTCCTTGTTTACTCTTTATCTCCTAATCCCTCTCTCTACCTACCTCTCCATCGATCACTCCATATCTATCTCTACACCTCTATATCTCACTTGTCTCTCCCTCCCTACCTCTCCCTCCCTCCCTCACTCCCTCTCTACTTTTCTCTGTCCCCTCTCTCTCTACCTCTCCTTACCTCTCCACTTATATTTATCTCCCCTCTCCCTCTCTCTACCTATATCTCCTTCTGTCACTCTATCTTTGTTTCTCTCTATCTCACCACTTTCTCCCTACCTCTCTCCTTCCTTTTCTACTTATCTATATCTCCCCTTTCCCTCTCTCTATCTACCTCTCCTTCCATCACTCCATACCACTCTCTCTCTCTATTTCTCTCTATCTCACCTCTCTCACCTCCCTCTCTCTCCCACCATACCTCTCCCTCCCTCTCTCCTTCCTTCTCTACTCTCTATCTCCCTAATCCCTCTCTCTACCTACCTCTCCACCCATATCTCCCCTTTCCCTCTCTCTATCTCACCTCTCTCCCTCACTCCCTCATTCCATCTATACTTCTCTATATATCTCTCTACCTCTCCTTCCACCCCCCCTCTATCTCTCTCTCTCTCTCCCTCCCCCCTCTTTCTTTCTCACCCTAAGAGGGTTGAGGGTGTATGGTTTAGGGTTGAGGGATAGTTTTCAAGGTTGAGGGTATAAGATTAAGTTTATAGGGTATACGGATTAGGTTTTAGGATATTGGGTATAAGGTTTAGGGTATAGGGTATAGGGTATAGGGATGAGGGTTGAGGTTTGAGGGATAGTGTTCATGGTTGAGGTTATAAGGCTAAGTGTATAGGATATGGGGATTAGGGTTTAGGATATTAGGTATAAAGTTGAGGGTATTGGGTTTAGGGTTTAGGTTTTATATTTTAGGCTAAAAGGTTGAATGTATGGTTTAGGGTTCAAGTATAGGGTTGAGGTAAACCCACAAAAGTGGTTTACAATTCAAATGAGGAAGGAAAACTTGAAAAAATGACTCCATGGAAATAATTTATATTTTGGGGATTCAAATGAACCAAAAAAGGGTTTGCTCGAACCAGGGTTCGAGCAAACCCATTAATTGCATGTACGAACACAATTCAAATGAAAACCCCTTTTGGGAAGGGGGTTCGGTCGAACCCCTAGGGGTTTGTACAAACCCCCGTTATCCCTCATTCTCCCCCCCGGACACAAAAAAAACCTAAATTTTTTCACTTTGAAGCTCAGTTTGAACATGAAAATGGTGGAGACTTCACAAACCCAACTGGAATCAGGTAGTCCTCAGAATGAGCTATCTAACAAATATAATTTTGATATTTTTTGGTTTTATTATGTATTTTTTTTTATAGTTTTATTAAATATAGGTTTTTCAATGAAAATGAAGGTCTTTGTTCTGCACATGTGGAAAAATAGTAGATTATCAAAAAAAAAATTTGAAAAATATGAGTGCACCAGATATTGAAGTCCTTGATCCAACAAAAAAAAATTGAATTTTGATATATACAAAAAAATTTACACGTTATACGGTTGCGCTATGTCTAAATTGTAATTGGTTTGACTTTGAAACTTGATTAAAGAAAAAATATTCAGTAAAAAACTATCTAGCCAAGCGGAAGCACTAGATATCGAAGTTAAAAATCTAAATTCAAAAGAATTAGAATTTTATCCTTCATGGAAAAAATTTATGTGTTATACGGTGTGCGTCACTTTTTAAAAATGCTATTTTCTGAAAAAACCAGTTTTCGTGGGAGATGGAAAAAGAAGTGCAATCTGATTCCAATTTTTTTAAAAATATATGTTTTTAGAATCTACAGACAAAATGTGACGAGACTCTAGTTTGCATCATCTTCAAATTCTTCACGGTTTAGCTGCTATAGGTGCCCGAATGTGAATATTTAGTTAAAAATAATAATTTCAGCGTCCAGTTTGACCAAAAATTGTAAACCACTATTGTGGGATCAGTCATTGAGGGTTAAGGGTTAAGGGATAATGTTTAGGGTTTAGGGTATAAGGTTGAGGGTATAGGGTATAGGGATGAGGGTTGAGGGTGTAGGGTTTAGTGTTTAAGGTATAGGGTTGACTTTTGAGGGATAATGTTCAAGCTTGAGGGTATAGGGTTAAGTGTATAAGGTATAACAATTAGGTTTTAGGATATATTTGGTATGGGGTTTAGCATAATGGGTACAAGGTTGAGGATAATGGGTATAGGGTTGAGGGTATTGGGTTTAGGGTTAAAGGTTTAAGGTTTAGGGTTTAGGGTTCAAGGTTGAATCTAGGGTTTATGATCTAAGTATAGGGTTGAGGGTTTACAAATGAGGGATAATGTTCTTGGTTGAGGGTACAAGGTTAAGCGTATAGGGTATAGGTATTGAGGTTTAGGATACAAGGTTGAGGGTATAAGGTACATAAGGTTAAGGGTTAATAATGTAGGGTTTAGGGTTTAAGTATAGGGTTGAAGGATAATGTTTAGGGTTTAGGGTATAAGGTTGAGGGTATAGGGTATAGGGATGAGGGTTTAAGGTATAGGGTTGAGGGTTGAGGGATAGTGTTTAGGGTATAGCTATTATGGTTTAGGATATTTTTAGTATAAAGTTTTTGAGATTAAGAGAGAGGGAGAAGGAGAGAGGGAAGGAGAGAGAAAGAGGTACAAAGGGATACACAAGATAGAGATAAGTAGAGAGGGAATGTGGGTGGGAGGCAGGAAGAGAGAGGGAGAGGGGGGGAAATAGAGAAAATTAGAGAGTGAAGGAGGGAGGGAGAGAGAGAGAGAGGTGAGATAGAGAGAAGTATAGAGGGAGGGAGAGAGAGAGAGGGAGAAGGTGGGTAGATTGAGAGAGGAAGAAGTCGAGAAAGAATTGTGAGAGAGATTTGAGAGAGAAGGAGAGAGTGAGAGAGAAATATGGGGGAAGGAGAGAGAGAGAGAGGGAAGGATTAAGGTTGGGATATTGAGAGAGACAGAGATAGATACAGAGAGAGACAATGAAAGAGACAAAGAAAGAGATAGAGACAAAGACAAAGATAGAGACAACAAGACAAAGATAGAGATAGAGACATAGAAAAATACATAGAGAGGTGAGACATAGTGTATCAAGAGAGGGAGAGATAAAGTGGTGAGATATAGAGTAGAGATAGAGAGATAAAGAGATGGTGGTGAGAGATAGATTAGAGGGAGGGAGGGAAACAGAGGGAAGGAGAGAGTGAGATTGAAAGATACGAGAGAGAGAGAAGGAGAATGTGGAGAGATTAAGAGAGAGGGAAGAATGGGGGGAGATGTAGAGATGGAGAGAGGGAGATAGAGAGAAGTATATAGGTAAGGAGTGATAGAGAAGAAGAAGTAGAGAGAGATAATGGTGAGATAGAGAGTAGAGGGGGAAGGAGAGAGTGTGATAAATATGAGGAAGAGAAAGAGGGATAGATAGGGAGAGAGAGAGGGGGGGAAGGAAGGAGGGAGAGAGAGGTATATATTGAGAGAGAGAGACAGATAGGGGAAGGAGGAAGGTTGGGAGATTGAGAGATGGAGAGATTGGGAGAGAGAGGGAGAGAGAGGGAGAGAGAGGGAAGAAGGGAAGGAGAGGTATAGATGGAGAGAGAGATAGAGAGAAGTATATAGGGAAGGAGAGATAGAGAGGGGGGGATAGAGGGATGGAGAGAGAGATGATATATATATATATAGAGAGAGAGAGGTTAGATAAATACTAGAGAGGGAATGTGTGTTGGAGGAAGGGAGAGATATAGAGGGAAGGAGGGAGAGAAAGAGAGGGGGAGATAGAGAAAATTAAAGGGAGGGAGGGAGAGAGGTAGGTGAGATAGAGAGAATTATAGAGGAAGGAGAGAGAGAGGAGGCAAGTGGAGAGATTGAGAGAGAGGGGGATAGATGGAGAGGGAGATAGAGAAGTATATAGAGATGGAGAGATAGAGAGGGAGAAGTAGAAAGCGAGGTTGGGATATTGAGAGAGAGGAAGAGAATGAGGGAGAGATAGAGAGAGACAAAATGAGGAAGATAGAGGTAGATATGGAGAGATTGAGAGAGATGAGGTAGAGAGGGATAGGTTAGATAGAGAAGTAGAGAGGGAAGGTTGGTGGGAGAGAGAGAGAGGGATGAAAGGAGAGAGGGAGAGAGAGGGGTGAAAGGAGAGAGGGAGAGAGAGGGATGAAAGGAGAGAGGTAGGGAGAGAGAGGTGTGAGATAGAGAGAAGTATAGAGGGAAGGAGAAAGAAAGAGAGAATGGCAAGATAAAGAGAAGAAGAGAGGGAAGGAGAGAGTGTGAGAGAGGCCTAGAGCATAAGGGATAAAAAATGAGTGAGATAGAGAGAGAAATATGATATAACCTGTTGATTATTAAAATTTGACCTCTTGCTTATTGAAATTTTTCTAAGTCTAAAAAATTATAAGATCTTCCAAAAACTAGAATTTGTATTATAATTCCTAGAGATCTGAAACCACTGTCAAACATCCTAAAACTATATATGTAAAATATAACTTAAAGTATAAGAAAGTAAATATCCATATGTAAATGTCAACTTAAATGTTTATCTCATGTATATAGTTTCACTGAAAGATAAGTAAAATAAAGAGAAACAAAAAACGAGAAAGGAAAATTTTAAATGCATAACAAAACATGAGCGCATTATAATGAAATCTTGTTTGTGAAATTATTAAATAACACGAGCATGTTATAATGAACTCAAATTTTGTGAATGCATTTAAATAATGCGAGCGTATTATAACCTGAGTATGTTTTGTTATAAAGCGCTCGTGTTTTCGCTATTTTGGGATCAAAAAGTGGAGTTGCCACTTTTTTTCCCACCATCTTTGTCTAAATCTCAAAACTTGATCCTGCAGCTCTTTGTCTGCTCTCTAATGTCTTCAATGTAAACTTTCTTCTTTGAATCTAGACCTATAATAAATCTACAAAAGAGATGGGGGTGGATATATAGGAGTTTACCTCAGTCAAATCCTTGTTTTGATATTTCTAGCTTTGTAATAACCAGTAAAATTGATTGATAACAATATGTGGGCCCTAACCTTAAGTGTGTCTAGGGTTTTTATGAGCTAAAAATACATGAAACCCTACTCAAGTGTGTTAGAGAAGGATTCCTACATGAAAATGACAAGATCCACCTAAGAGAAAGTAAAAAAACCCTTAGGAAATATAAAATATAATGATGCATTGCTTTAGGCTACAGATAAGATGAAGATTGAAGATGAGAACATTATGAAACAAGTCATTACATTGAAGGAGATGGCCAAATGCATCTCCCAAACCTAGAATACATTATGCTCTTCTATTGGCATCAATATTCAATTATGACATACGGCTTGATCAAAATTTGCAAATGAGCTTGAAAATATGAAAATTTAAATTTGATTGAATGATCTCTTTCTTTTTCTTTCTTATTGCTTTGTAGTTTGAAATGGTGAAAATACTAGGCATTTATAGGAACTTCTGTAATTTCCCAAAAATTAGATCCCAAAAGCCAAAATTTGAAATTTGAATTGTGAATGTTAAAATTGCCACACCCCATTGTGTGTTTACCTACTTACTATTACTATGCTTGGGTAAATTTTTGCATGTGTGAATCTATTTGGAATTTTGTTTGAGAATATATGTGATTGCACATTGTTATCAATGAATTATGAATGAATGTTTGTTTCATTTAAAGTTATGTGAGGAAATGCATATATGTGAAATGGATGGTTATTGAATTGGGTATTCTATCTATGGAAAAGTATTATGTAAGTGCATATTTTGATGAACAGTTGAATACCATGGGAATGTGTTAAGTTGGATGCAGGTTCATATTCAATCCTCCAGGGCAAGGGGAAGTATCACTCAGGGAGAAGAACTTGGTCGAGTAACCAATAACGAAACGTAACTAAGCTTACACACACGCTCATAGTAGAATGGTTGAGTCTAATTATAGTGTTGGGAATGGGTAACTCATTCCTTAGTATGATGTGTGCATTAGTAAGGGTCTTGATTACTGTTGAGTGCATTCTTGGATGATGTTTATATGTTTTGAGCTTATGAGTTCTTCCTTATGTTACTATGCTTGATTGATGAGGTGAACATACATTGAATGTATATATATGTGTATGCATATGCATATCAATGATAGACCATACATATGAAGGAACACATACATGAGAGTACATAAGTAGGTGTACCTATGCACGCTTATGAATGGGTTGCTTATGAGCATGGTGTTATCAAAGGAACAATGTGACATGTATGTATATATTTATATATATGCATCACACATATATTCCCTATCAATAAGATGGTAATTGTATATGTGTTTGATTTTGTAATTGGATGTATATATATAAGATATATACATATATATACATGTGTCGATATACATGCGTATGAGTGACAAACAAAAATGTCCATACAGATATATCAATATATCTATATGTACATAGTGGAATATATATATAAATACAAACGGTATTAGTTATATGAATGTTAACTTGATCATGTATCAAATATACACATATTTGATTGACATGGAATATATATATATATGAATATATATGCATATACATATATAATACATAGTGTTGAGGATATTCATTGATATATATGTGTGTGTGTGTGTGTGTGTGTGTGTGTGTACATGTATATATATAAATATATATTTATATATATATGTGGTATTTAATAAAGGCTGATTTGTATATGTATTTTATGCAAAGTATTAGAGGTTGATATTTGCAAGCAACGTGTAAAAGATAAAGGTTGATATGGAGTTATGGGCCCACTAGCTTACCAATCCGGTAAAATTGGCAAGGTAGTGGGTTGTTTGAAAAAATGGGTCCAAAAATGGGGTCTCACAACCATGAGATCCCATTTCTATAGCCATGAGATCCCATTTCTTGGATACATCACTGTGAGACCCCATTTATTGGACCCATTTTATCAAACAACCCACTACCTTTCCAATTTCATGTGACATATCAAATTGCTTCTAAGTGTTGACCAAGCTATGTGCCTTTCACATATACATTTTACTTATGTCAATGCTCTACTTATTTTCTTTAACTTGAAGTATTTATTCTAATATTTACTTATTCTTCCATTCTATCATGTTGAATAAGTGGAGAGCTTCAAACATTATATAGATTGGAAATATTGTATGATTTTTTTTCATGCTTTGTTATCTTCAAAAATATGATTTATTATGTATTCATTCTTATTTATTTGTGTCTAATCATATCATGATCTTGTTGGTGATTCATGCCTCATTTTGTATGATTTCATGTTGCTATATTAAACAAAATGGTGCGATACATACATTAGATTATGTTGATTGAGGTGTAGGGGTTCACATTTCATTCAATCATAATAGTTGAGGTTGTGGTCTAGTAAGTATTTTTGAGTGTTCTCATTCATAGTACATTGGTAATAGTATTAGGTACATGTCATTGTATTATGTCACGAGCTTATTAATGTTTTGTGTGGCCATATTAATCGTAGTTTCAAATCCTTCCAATCCTTGTTATTGAATTTTGTATGTGATTCTTGTTTGAAAAATCCTTTGTTAATGAATTATGTATTTGATTCTTGTTTAAAAACACCCAATATATAATTTGTGTATGCTTGAGTTTGTGATACAAGGTACCCACCCTTGGATTATATTCATAAGTAAAAGTATGATAAATTCCTAATTTTATGGTTTCCTAATGATATATCCTATTGAGATCCAACCTTGGGCTTAGTGACATATGGATATGTTGAGTTAAGTAGATCTGAGGAAAACTTGTGAAGCTATGGTGACATGTTCATTGACTAGGAGAAATCCTACTAACCATACATTTCTACATAAGATTACCTCTAACTTCTCCTTACTAAATTGACCCTTGAGTGATCCAAAGAGCTAACCTATATTGTATTTCTCATCCTCATAAGTATTATTGGTACCTTTGAATTCAATTACTTTTTACGAGTTATACATGATCATAGTCATAAAAGTGACAACAATCTTGTCGGCCTCCTACAATGATTTTAATAACTAATCCTTTACAACCATGATTCAGAGATTGAACATCTAACCTAAATAGCCATTTTAACCATCATGAAGGTGCATTTAAATTGTCAACCCAAGGACGTGAACTTGAAATGGGTCAGCACAGTATGTGCACTAGGAACTTCAAATTAGTCATCTTTATTTTATAACTAAGAAAGATTCAATACTAAAAGTAAATTGCATGGAAAGGAACAAAATAAATGTTGAGCATCACTCAAAATTTAAATTAAGTTGAACATGCATGATAGGAATGAAAATATGAGCAACAAACAAGAAGCTACTATGTCTTCTTTGGCTGCAGGAACAGTCACAGAATATAATTCTAGTGGCTGCAGGAACAATCAGTGCCAAATTCTTAACTAAGTACTAAACAAAAACTAATAACTAATATAGCTAAACTAAATGATGGATTACTCACCAAGTGGACCCCTTTGGATGAGTATCCTCTAAAACTAATATAAACTCAAGTGCTCAACTTAGAACTTCATCTTATTCATTGGGAAATGCAAATACAAAAGAGTAGCATGTCTAGAAATGCTAGTATACTATCAGATCGTACAACATCAATAACTTAGCAACTCAGAAACCTACAGAAGAAGGAAGATCTGAACCTTGTTTATGCTACCAACTAAACAAGGCAGTCAACTCCCACTAACTGAGAGGACGCCATTTAGGGAAAACAAAGAAAAGAATGGAAGGGCGGTTACACACGTAGGGAATCTAGTCAGACATGCATGTCAAAACACAGACTCAACACTGCAGTAATGCCCACAACTGCTCAACATCATGAAAGAAAAATATAAGGAGTTTACATGTGGCTGACATGGGGAATCTCCTATCATCGTCCTTCAGTTGACCCTCAAACGATTCCTCTGCATGACCAGCTAGCAGCTGCACTTCTCAATTTAGTATCCTCAAGTATGTCTGCATGGTAATGTTAGTACACATAATAATTGCACATCTATAACCACCTTAAACAACATTCATTAACCACATTCAAAATTAATATATATAGTCCACATAATAGGCTAATGTCATTAAAACTGGCAGAAATGGAATTAAACCCAATGTCTATGGTTTGAGGGAAACTTTATAGAAATATCAACATTTAATATCAAAGTCCATGTCAACTTCAGAAAATAAACTATAGATTCTACCCAAATTTGGACCAAAAAATAGGCTCATCACTCTCCCCAACCTAACATTTTGTTGGTCCTCCAGTAGGGGAAGAGTTGTTTTTCTACTTGGTCAAAGCTTTGAAATTTGCAACTGATAACTGTCTAATATCAATGTTTGTTGAGCGTGAGTTAGGGTCCTAGTAGAATCCTCCCAATCTGTCAAGTCTTCTCCATCTTTGATTTTCTTCACCAATGTCATAGTGGTAGAATCTGAAATTTGGAACAGGCCACATGAGGATAGGTGGCTGAAAATTCAAGGGAAGCCACTCTCGGTCGTTTGTTCTCCCAAGATGAATGTACCTTTCAATCCTTTCTATCGTTGCAACATAGTTCTGGAAGGAATGAGGTTCAACCTGTTTCATCTCATCAATTAAAGTGTTCCATCTATGTGATAGATATCCTTTCATGGTGTCCTCTTTAGTTGTTGTCTTTACCTCATATTCATTGTAAACTGCCTCAATCCAAGGAATAATTTTGTTACCAGAACTAGGCCTGGAAAACATTCTGTTCCATTCTCTGTAAATATCCTTGGAGTTTCCTAATTCAGCTCTAATGGCTAAGGGGATATTGGATTCCCTCTTCCTATAAGCATTATATTGCTCTCCCCAGCTAATCTCATTTTGCACCCAAGACATGAATTCTCTTAGTTAGATATCTCCAACATACAACAACGGGTTCTAGTCTTGGTCTTGAATTACAACAAAATTATGTAAATAAAACTCACATAACAAATTTTTCATTTTAGGGGAGGCAATCCTATAAGCATTGAAAAATTCAATGGGATTCTAAATTGAGGGATTCAAACTTGAGATATTTCTTGACAGTTTCAAAGAAAGATATTTGTCCTTCATGTGTAGAGCATAAAATCTTGGAGGGGTTCTACATTCTAAAATCTGTGGCACCAGGATTGCAATGTTGTCCACCCTCTCCTTTAGAGAGGTAATCTCCTCATTCTTTTCTTCAATAATTTCATCCCTCTCTTGAATTTCCTTTTTCAATCTTTGCTTTTACTTTTTCCATTCTTCCTTTTGCCTTTGTATCTCTCCCTATAAATTCAAAATCGTTGTATGTACTGAAAAATCAGGAGGGTTATGAATTCCTACCAGGATTTTTGTCAATGGTTTCTCCCCATATAGTACCATTTGCATAGATTCAAGTTGTCCTACTGGCTCAGGCTACGGAGGTACAATTTCTTCTCCCACTTCTTGTTGCATGGGCTCTTTTTCTGGTTTTTGTAGTTGGTGCAGGAACTCCTAATCTAATTCTTGGTCTTGTTGTAGGAACTCTGAATTTTCTTCATGCTCTCGAATTTCAACTTCCTCTGCAAGGGCAGCATGATCCACCAAGGTCACTTTTGCTGCCTCTTTGAATACATTCTTTTCTTTGAAATTTTCTTGCCCCATTGGGGCTTTTGTGCTCTTATGTGATGTCCTTCCATGCTTAGGGTTTTCCCAAAAAGGAATATCAACAACCGGTTTTGATTTCTTAACAGGGCTCTCACATTTTCCTTTGGTTGCATGATGAATAGTGTCAATATTTCTCCTCTTAGGACTTGGCACCTCTCTTTCCACATGTTTTTTGGCTTTTCCTTTTCCCACCTTTGCCTCCTTCTTCTGTAACCTAGTTCTCACTAGGGTTTCAAGTGGAACATCATCATTAGAATCTGATGGAGAACTTTCTTTTTCAGAGTGCTCTGTTTCAGAGGAACTAATGTCTATGGTCCCTTTTTCTGTAGGAGGATTCACACTAGAGCCAGCACCAAAGGTTGAAGCACCAAGGGTGGCTTCAACCATGCTTAATCTCCTACTAGACCTACGTGGTTGAGGTAAATCCCTAGATTGCAGCTGCTCAGGTCTAAATTGAACAACATTTATGAATTCCTCCCAGGTCATTTCGGGTGCTACATCATGAAAAGATTTTTCAACCAATAATTTAATGAAGAAATGGTGTGAGACAGAATTGTACCTACCTTTTTGAGTTTCAACCGCCATGATGGAGAGAAGGTTGTATAAGATGTTAGGCACATTCATCCTTCTCTCGTGCTTTATGTGGCTTAAAAGTTTGAAATGTACTGAATGTAGGTTTGACAATCAGCCTTCACAAGTCATGTACCTGATAATGTGGATGGTTTCCTTCTTTCATGGCTCAGGCAGAGAGGTTCTTTTGGCACCCTATTTTTCTATACTAATTGGAGGGTTACCATTTATTGTGAATAAGACCCTTATTGACCTAGCATCTCTAGAAACAATGTAATGCTCGCCGTCAGCAGGTAACCTTGTAACTTTTGCAATTATTTTCTCAGTTGCCACAACCTCTAGCCCTTTTACTCTGGCTTTTCTTTCTGAAAATGTCCAGGCGAACTCTAGTGCAATGCCTTCATCAAAACCGTCCAGCTTTAGGAAGTAGTCCATCCAACCACAATTTCTAAATACAAGCAGAAACTGTGCATCCTACAATAAGGCATCATGAACGAGGGATCATTTCGAATTATTCTGCCTCCCATTGTCTGCAATCAACTATCACTCTGCAAAATTCCCTTCCTATAATTCTTGTCTGAAAACAAATTCCTTTCTACAACACTTGTTAGCTGAATTGTCTTGCACCAATGTCAACTAAATTTTCCTTCTCTATTTTTTTACCTTTTACCACTTGCAATTCGAGATTATGATGGGGTCAATAATGGAAAAGAAGGGGTAGTAAAATGGATTTATGATGAAAAGAAATGGCGGCGACAATTTAGTGTCACATCACAGATGCGAGTCGTCCTTCACTTCAAATTTTAAATTGGCTCAACTAGATTTGTTGACGCAGACAAGTCATGGACTGACATGTGGGTAATGTACCTGCATCTTTCCTTTCCCCCCCCCAACCTAAATTTGGACATGTGTCCACACATGCGAGATGGTAGTAGTGATTTGATCTAAGGAGGTATGAAAATTATGTTAACATCCATACTAATCATACATCAATCAAATGAATTCACTAAAAAGATAATTAAGATAGAAATTAATGCACACATACCTAAATGTGTGGAGGATACGTTGCAAAGATCATGGAGAAAGAATCGTTCACCTTTTTAGGAAATAAATTGAGCAATCAATGATGATGAAGTGGAATGATCTGATGGAAGAGAGAGAAAGGTGGTGACAGATGGGTGGATGGGCGGATGGGTGAAGAAATGGAATTCTACAAAAGTAGAAGTCTTTATTATGACAAGTACTTACCTTAATTAGCTAAAATGAGGGACACTAGGGCCACTGCCTTCGGCTGCAGGAAGCTCGGGTGTTGCAGGTTGGATGAATTGTTGTAGGAACTCTTCTTTGGAAGTTGGCTTGTGATACAATCTAAGACGATGACCATTGACTAGTAACTTGAATTTGACGGGGTCAATGGTGGCGAGCTGAACAACTCCATTGGGAAAGACCTCAGTAACTTCATATGTTCCTAGCCACCTTGTTTGCAATTTTCCTACATTGTCCTGGTATTGTGAGTCATAAAGCAATCCCCAGTCACCTAGCTGAAATTTCTTCTCTTTGATAAATTTGTCATGCCATTTTATTATTTGATTCTGCATGACCTCAGTGTGGTGCAAGGTTGTCTTCCTCATCTTATCTAAAGCACTCAACTACATGATTCTTTCTTTGTGTGCCTGAGAAATATTCATCCCTAAGTCTTCTGTAGTTCTAAGAGTCTTATGCTCGAATTCAATAGGAATCATAGTTGTCTTCCCATATAGTAGCTCAAATGAAGTGAAGCCTGTAGTTGTTTTCCAGGTGGTTCTGTAGGCCCAAAATGCTTATGATAATCTATTTTCCCAATCCTTTCTTTGAATAGCCACTATTTTGGTTAGAATGGCTTCAATTTATTTTTTGGTCACCTCAACTTGTCCATTGGCCTGAGGGTGATAAGGAGTAGACTTTTTGTGCCTTATGTTATATTCATTGACTAGTGTTGTAACAAGTGTTGAGGTAAACTAAGCTACTTGATCAGTTACTATTTCTCTTGGGACTCCATATCATGTGAAAATATGTTCATAAAGAAATTTTGCAACCTTTTTATCTCTTGCATGCTTCATGGCCTTGAATTCTACCCATTTAGTTACATAATCAGTGCATACCAAGATATAAGACTTACCATTTGATGGGGGATTAGTGGGTCCCACAAAATCTAATCCCCACTTGTCAAAGGGAGTGAATACTACTTGGGGATAGAGTGACATCTCATCTGATTTGGTTGGTTTACCCATTCTTTGACACCTATCACATTTGCTTGAATATCTTCTTGCATCCTTGTGGAGTGTGGGCCAATAGTATCCTGTGTTCAAAATCTTCATTGTTGTCCTTTTGGCTACAAAATGCCCTCCACGGGGTTCATCATGGCATTCATGCAAAATTTCATATGTCTCATCTTCCCTCACACATCTTCTCATAACATGATATGGTCCAGTATAAAACAAGTATCCAAAAATCCATGTAAAAGGAAAATATTTTTCAATGAGCACTATTCTCTCTTTTGGAGAGAAGTGAGGAGGAACTCTCCCTGTCACTAGGTAATTAGCTATGTCAACATACCAGGATGTGTGCACACTAATAGAAAATAGATGCTCATCAGGAAAGGAGTCATATATGGCTTGATTGTCTTTTGATGTGGCTAGTCTTGAAAGGAAATATGCAACAACATTGGCCTTCCATAGTTTATCGAGAATAGTTATGTCAAACTCCTGCATCAACAATAACCATCTAGCTAACCTTCTTGAGATTAGGAGTTTATTCATGAGATATCTAATGGCTGCATGATCGGTGTGCACAAAGATTTGGTAGCCTATTATGTAGTGCCTAAATTTGTTCAGAGCGTAGATCGGTGCCAACATTTATTTTGTTGTTACCGTATAATTGAATTCAACTCCTTGTAAGTTTTTGCTGACAAAATAAATCGAATTTTCAATGGATCCTTCTTTCTATCCTAAGACTACTCCTATAGCATAGTCCGATGCATCAGTATGGATGTGAAAAGGAATTTCCCAATTACATCCCTTAAGTACAGAAGCATGAGTCAAAGCTACCTTCAAGTCAGAAAATGCTTTGGCACAATATTCTGTCCATTAGAATTCAACATCTTTGGTTAGGAGAGTATACAATGGTGTTGCTATTTTACTGAAGTCTTTCATGAAACATCTGTAATATCCTGCATGTCCCAAGAAACTCCTAACATCTTTTTGATTTGCAGGTGTAGGTAGATTAGTAATTACCTCAATTTTTGCAGGATGTACTTGAATTCCTTGGTGGGAAATGTAGTGGTCAAAAACTACACCTTCCTGCATCATCATGAAGTACTTCTCACTATTTCAAGATAGATTTTGGTCTTCACATCTCTGTAAGACTTTCCTGAGATTTTCCAATGCTTCATCAAAATCAGCACCATAGATGGTAAAGTCATCCATATAGATTTCCATGCAGTCAAGCGAGATGTCTGAAAATATGTTGATGACTGCTCTCTGAAAAGTTGCAGGTGTGTTGCATAAACCAAAGGGAATTATTGAATAGGCATATGTTCCCCATCGACATGTGAAGGTTGTTTTCTCTTGGTCCTCAGGTGTAATTTGATTGTAGCCACTAAATCCGTCTAGGAAAGAGAAGTATTGCTTTCCTGCAAGTGAGTCCAGTGCTTGATCTACAAAAGGCAAGGGAAAATGGTCTTTCTTAGTAGCAACATTGAGTTCCTTGTAGTCAACATAAACTCACCATTTTCATCCCTTATTGGGCACAATCACCAATGGAGATACCCACTGGCTATCTAAAATGGGATGCATCTAGCAACTTTTGCAGCTTTGTTTTGACAATTTCTCTCAATGCAGGTTTGATTCTTCTTTGTGGTTGTCTGACCGGTTGACAATCATCTTTGATATATATCCTATGGGTGCAAAGCTTGGGGTATAGGCCTTTCATATCATGATAATCCCATGCAAATGTATTTTGGTGGGCCTTCAACAAATTTGTCAATGACAGCTATTGTTTTTCTCCTAGTTTGTTGTTAATATTAAAAAAAATTCCTTTGAACACCTATACTTGTGTAGTTAACTCTATAATAGTTGTTTCATTAATACATGGTACCTTAAGTTCATATGGAAGCATTGTGTGGAACATACCTATTGTTGCAGAAATTTTGTCTGTAGGAAGAGTGGCTATAGGAAGTTTGTCTATAGGAAGAGTGGTTGTAGGAAGTTTTTCTGCAGAAATAGTGGTTGTAGGAAGATCAGGTAGAGTAGACAGAAGTGTCTTCACAAGATCAACATAACTAAATGCATGAGAGGGTGACACCTCTGCTATCTCATAATGGTTCTGAATTATATTAGATAGCACTTCATCTTCATCTTGAAGCTGCAGGAAAGGGCTTCCACCTAACATCATAAGTTGCACCACGGAGTTAACATCCTTGGCCTCTTCACCTACATGTGGCCATACAAGATTATCCTCATCATGGTATGGCTGAGAAGGAGGATAAAGAACAAGTTTTTTGGTGTTCCTACCATCATAAATGCTCATGTCATCTGACCGACATCCAATATAAGCATGTTTTGTTGCTAACCATGGCCTTCCAAGGATAATAGGATACCCACCTAGTGTAGCTTTAGGAGAAAGAATCATGAAGTCAGCTAAATACTCCCAAGAATCTAGAATCACCACAAGGTCTTATACTATTCCATCAGAATTAATAGTGGAACTATCAGCAAGCTACATGAAAGTAGGAGTGGATCTCATACTTAAAATGTTTAGTTGTTGTAGGATGTATTTAGTCATCACATTTATTGCTACACCCAAGTAAATCAAAGAATTCTTTATGTGTATCCCATATATAATAAATTCAACCACGGGACTACCTAGATCATTGTACTTGGGGATAGTTACTTTTCCAAGCACGATATCAGCCAGCTGTCTCACTACATGAGTTTTAGTTGGGTCTTTCTTTTTCCTTCTTGGCTTCTTGAGGCATGCTTCTTTGATTGCTTTTTCATATATAGGAACATCTTTTATGGCCTGGAATAGGGGTATCTAGACACATATATGCTTCAACTGGTCTAGAATGTCAAAAGTGGTGCCCTCCTTGACTTTTTTTTGTTTGGAAACTTCCAATCTCTAAGGGAATGGTGGTTCTTGTGTCATCTACTTGGCTGGAACTAATTCAACATTTCTAGGTGCACCAGGCTGGATCAGAACACCCAAAGGTTCTTCTTCTTCCACAAGAATCTCAGTGATGATGGGTGTGGAAGGATCTAGGAAAGTAGTTCCTTAATGAAAACGTATGTTAATTAAACGTATGCAAGGAATTGATTTGGATCAACAGAGTATACAGGTTGTTGTTGTTGTTGTTGTTGTTTATTTGCATTAGGTGTGGGCTGAGCTAGTAACTGAGTGGGTTTAGGTGCAATTGAGTTGGGAATAGTAAGGGGAGGCATGATAGAAGGTTGTTGGGATTGAGAAGGTGGTTGCATGTAACTAGTTGCCTGGTTTGGCCATTTCTATCCACCTCTCCATTTAGATGTTCATTGCCAGTTTCCTGGAGGTGGCTACCAAGGTCCTTGAAATTTCTGCCAATTCGCCTAAGTTTCTGCCACTAAGGTGAAGAATTTTGATAATTGGGCCAAGCATTTGGAGGGTTACCCCAAGACTGTGTTGGATATCTTCCATAGTTGGATGGACATGGGGGCTACCACTGGTTACCAGATGAATAGGAATTAAAATATGGTCCAACATAAGATAGTGGATCTGGTGGCATACCGTATCTTGGAGCCCATGGTATTTTCTATGCAACAAAGTAGACTTGATCTTCCTTAGTCTGAATTGATTTGAACTCAAGTGGAATTTTCTTGTTGTCAATGTTAGCTACCATATTGCATTTGTAGTCCCTCTTCTTTTGTCTACAATGAGGACAATATTTTTTCAGCATTACCTTTACCTTCTCATGTTTCTTCTTGGCTTGAAGGTTATCCAGCTGAGTAGCTAGATTGTTTATGATATCTTGCTTGAAATCTATCAGTAAGTGAGTAATATCTATCCTTAAAACTCCACTGGTGGATGACTTACCCATGGAGGATTGGTAAGCTCTCCCTTTCTTTGAATCTGCCCTAAAATAGTTATGGTATATCTTTTTGATATCCTCCCAAGGAGCTTGAGTGATATCTCCTCCTGCCATCAAGTCCAAAGAATCAGTGCATCTTTCATTAATTCCTCTCAAAAAAAGAAGCTTTTGTGAGTCTTCATTGAGTGTATGGTGTGGAGATTTTTGTAGACAAAACAAAAACCTTGAAATGAAATCCTCCAAGCTTTCATCTTCCTTTTGTTGCATTCTAAAAATGTCCTCTCCTCTCATATCACTGCCCCTGCAATACTCTTTGTAATTCTCAAGGAACTTTGTCTTTATGTCCTCCCAAGTCTCCACAGTATCTCTGCCAAGGCTCATAAACCATCTCAATGCAACTTCTTTCAAAGTGGTAGGAAATAACTTAAGCTTGTGGGCATCAGTGGTATAGTCATAACTTATGCATATTATATCAAACTCAAACAATAATGTATCAGGATATTTTTTGACAAGCCCATAGAACTTAGGAAGGACTGAAGCAGGGATATTTTTTAGGTTGTCTACTTCATTCTGATGAGAAATGGGAAAAAAAAAAGATGGTTGGTTCTGCTTGTTAGGCCTGTTTCCATTTGCATCAACCATTTCTACTTGATAAAGTTCTAAAGTAAAGGGTTCTTCAACTGGATTTTGATCTTCAAGGGAAACTTCAGAACTGGTTAAGTCAGGAACTGTATCGGCAAAGGGGTGTGGTTCTTCTTCTTCTTTGTTTCTGGGAAAATTTGGAAGCTCTACTAGCTGAAATGGTTCTGGATTATTATGAAGGAATCTCCCATAAGCATCTCTTCTTCTTCTATGCATGCAGTATCAACTCAACATCAACCAACTCACATAAATAATTGGTGAAAGAATAGTGGATCATAACTTCTAAATACTAAGAGAAAACTCCAAAAATACTACAACATAAAAAACTAGCAATGACTCCAAAGAACTCCCTAGTTTGACACCATCCCAGACAATGATGCCAAAAATGCCAGTCTCCTACAATGATTTTAATAAATAAGTCTTTACAACCATGATTCAAAGATTGTACATCTAACTTGAATAGCCACTTTAACCATCATGAAGGTTCATTTAAATTTTCAACCCAGGGACATGAACTCGAAATGGGTCAGCACAATATGTGCACTAGGAACTTCAAAGTAGTCATCTTCATTCTACAGCTAAGAAATATTCAATACTAAAAGTAAATTTCATGGAAAGGAACAAAGTAAATGTTGAACATCAATCAACAATTAAACTAAGTTGAACATGCATGATAAGAATGAAAATCTGAGCAACAAACATGAAACTACTCTGTCTGCTTTGGCTCCAGGAATAGTCACAGAATGGAATTCTAGTGGCTGCAGGAACAGTCAGTGCCAAATTCTTAACTAAGTACTAAACAAAAATTAATAACTAATCTAGCTAAACTAAAGGACAAATTACTCACCAAGTGGGACTCCTTAGATGAGTATCCTCTAAAACTAATATAAACTCTAATGCTCAACTCAGAACTTCATCTTATTCATTGGGAAATGCAAATACAAAAGAGTAGCATGTATGAAAATGCTATTATACTACCACATCATACAACATCAATAACTTAGCAACTCAACAACCTCCTGAAGAAGGAAGATCCAAACCTTATTTATGCTACCAACTAAACAAGGCAGTTAACTCCCACTAATTGAGAGGATGCCATTTAGGGAAAACAAAGAAAAGAATGGAAGGGTGCTTACACACACAAGGAATCTGATCAGACATGCATATCCAAACGCATACTCAATGTTGCAGTAATGCCCGCAACTGCTCAACATGGGGGTGACATGGGGAATCTCCCGTCGTTGTCCTTTAGTTGACCCTTGAATGATCCCTCTGCATGACCAGCTGGCGGCTGTACTTCTCAATTTAGTTGTAATACCCCTCTGTTTTGCTTCTGGTTCAAGTTGCTTTATGCTATGTTTGGTTGCAGTTAGTTTGATACTGGATACATTTTGTTATGATGTATTGATCGCTACTATTGAGCGACAACTATTATTGTCGGATGTAGTTATCTGATTATTGTTTCACATGCATTATGGATTAATGATGTTGTAGAGTTAGCATGAGATATTATTATGAGATTATTGCAATTATGATGGAAGTGTCATTTTTGATGACTGTATGTGTGAAGAGGATGAGTTCGCATCACTCGCTTGCGAGCGCCCTGCGAATCCGTAATTCCTTCTTCACGGTGTGTATTATTTGCTAGATATATTGTATGATGTTGTTTACTTGGTTGCAAGATTGCAGGTACATGACATCGACTCCACCTGCTTTCACAGGTTTGAGCGTGTCGATCCAACGGTTAAGTTGAATGGGAGATAGTAGCTAGGTAACATGTGTCAAGTTTACACCCTAGCCTTAGTGTGTCATCAGTTGTGTGTGTCAAGTCATTGTCTGTCTTTCTTTGATGTTATTTAATTCTGAAGAATTCTTGATTTGGAAATAGATATTTAGAATAATTGCATTTAAATCATGTTGATGGTTATTTAATTTAAATAATGCAATGTGGATAAAATTTTATATTTAAATTAAGTAATTATATTTAGTTTATTTAATTAATTAAATTTGATCCAAGGGGTTGAATTTAGTTATTAAATAATTAAATTAATTAATTAAACGTGATGCAAGAGAATGAAAGGAAATAAAAGAATTAAAATTAAATTTAGAATTTAATTTCAACGTGTTGGAATTAAATTGGAAATTGTAATTAAATTTTTATTTGGGAAATTAGTTGCAACTTTGGAAATTAATTTATTATTTGAAATTGCATTTTAAAATTGAAATTGAAATTAATATCTAATTTGCATGTAATGTGAATTAGGGTTGTAAAAATTAAAATTGAAATTGAAATTGAAATATCTAATTTGCATGTAATGTGAATTAGGGTTGTATTAGGTATTTTTGATTTATAAAGAATACATGTTTTAATTTTAGGGAATAGAAAGAGATTTAGAAAAAAAATACATTTTTACAGTAGAGAAGAAATTTTAAAAAATTTGCACAAGGGTTTGAAGAAAGTTTGATTGTAGAATTGATTGAAGGAAAGATTGTTTGCATTTGTTGTATTTTGGATTGGATTTATTGGAGGATTGAAGAAAATTTAGGAAATCTTTGGAGGAGGCTTACATCAGAAATTCATCTCTCCCTGTAGCTTCTTATACCAGGTTTTTCTCTTTGTGTTTTATTGTTCTTGATTGTTTTTCTTTAAAATAGTAATGATTAAAGATTTGTTTGTTAAATTTGTTTTAGAAAATAAATTTGATATTAGAATAAAAGAATTAAACAAATTTACAGCCTTTGCTTGTGAAAATTTTTGAGTGAAAATTGTGAAAACCTCAGTTGAATTTAAATTATTTGGAGAAATTGATTATATTGTTATTGAAATCAAACATAGAGATTGAACAATGCATTTAGAATGTTTTAGAAAATGAAACTTTTTGTTTATTATTAAAAAACCGGATTTTAAAATCTGCAGTATAATTATATTTTTCATGGTAAAATGGTCTGGTTACGTTGCCTGTAACTTCACTTACACAAACTGGGTTGTCAGGAAATTTAAAGGGTTTTTGCACTTTGAAATTCTCTTATCTCTGTCAAAAAATCGCAAATACCCAGATCGCAGTTTTTGAGTTATGCTTGAAACATGAGACTGCTGTTTAAGTTATTTTCCCATGGCTGCTTTGAAAATAAAATAATAATAAATTGATATTTATAAATATTAATATTTTATGTATTGTTATTATAATATCAAAATATTATTTAATAATATTTTATATTATAATTTATAATATTAAAGTATTATATTTATTTATATTATTTTAAATAAAATTTGTATATTAAATTAGTGGAATTAAAATTATAAACGTATGGGGAAATTATTGTTTATTTTAAAATGGCATGTTAAAGTTTAATTGAAGGAGTTAAATATTTGATTTAAAGAATGCATAATTTAAAATTTAATTGTGAAATTTAAATTCATGTGTAAAAGGTCCAATTATTAATTTGATTTAATTGGAAAAATATACATATATTTTGGAAAATTGATGATAAGGGATATTTTATTTTGAATTAAACAATTTGATATTCTGTAAAGAATAGAAGATATGTTAATGATTAAATATATTTAAATATATTAATTTATATTTAGTATATATATATTGAAGGTATATATCCATTTGAGAGAATAAATAATATTTTATCTTATTTTATTCTGTTGTTTGCAAATTGGGTATTATTAGTGTTCTAAAAGAAATGATTAGTATGTGTAGAAAATGTATAGAGAAAGATATTTTTTAATAGAAGTAATTACTTGATTTAAAAGGAAATACTTATTTTGTTAATATGATTGAAGAAAATATATTGAGATGTATATATATATCCATGAGTATTTTCAATCAGTATTTACATTGTTTTATTTAAGTGAGTGTAATTTAGCTTTGCATGAAAAGTTTAAAAGATAAGTTTTGAATATATGGTCAAAATTAATAAGGAAAAAGATATTTAAATATATTGAAAAATTATAGAAATATTTATATTTAAATGTTTCTTTTAATTAATGAGATTTAATTAGAAACAATATGAATGCGTGGTCAAATAGATAAGCCAAAAGATATTTTTATACATTGATGAAATTGCATGTTTTTAAATGGATAGTTGAAGAGACATAGACTCCGGATAGAAAATTGAAAAGATTGTTTGCAATAGTGTTAGGTTGCATTAGAAGTAAATTTAGGAACTAAATATATTGAAAAAGACAAATAGTTATTATGTTTTATTTAGATTCATAGAGTAATCTAATCATTGTGAATGGAATATTAAAGAATATATGTAATTAAATTTATTAATATATATATTTGGTGTCTATATAATATGGAGCATATATATATTAAGTGTAAAATTTATTATCGTATTTTATTTTAATGAGATGCATGCAATATATTATTGAATAGAGATTTAAAAATGGATTGATTAGTGTATATGGAAAATGGTTAGAGAAACAATATGTTATTATATTAAAGTGATTGAATGTTTTAAATAGAAAATTGAATGAGACGTAAGATTTGGTTAGGAAATGGAAAGAGTTTACTTGCATGGATTTGTGTTGATTTAAAAGTAAATTAAGAAGTTGTTTTATTGATGAGGCAATCAATTATGTTATTTAATTAATTTCTATTTAGATTAATTGAATCATTGTGATTGGATTATGAAAGAGATATGGATTTAGTATATCCAAAAGTAGTATCTTCCTCATGATTATCTTAAAGGATTTAATTCTCTGTATTCAGTAAAAGGAAGTAAGTTTAATTGTTTTAGATTTCCCATAATGAAAAGGGAAATAGGGGTTATGATTATTTTACATGATCTAGTTATCGTGTCTTTGACTTTGTCAACACTACCTATTGAATGAGTATGGATTTAGGAAATCCAAATATTAGATTTGATTGATGACTTGAATGCTTTTGTTGCTATGTCGTCAAGTTGTATTGTTGGTTTTGGAAATTATTGTTAGTCCTAAATTATAAGTCTTCCAGAAGAACTTAGATGGTAAGGGTTGTTGAATCTTTATGCCATCCAATTGTTTTTCCTTGGGTAGTGCATGGCGTCTTTTCAATTTTACTCGATTTTCATGAACGGGGATGTTTGCACCTCCTTGATTTAGGAGCGGATTATGGGATCCGTGGCTCTTTGTATGGAGTGACCTTATTATGTGGTTTCATCTTGTTGCCTCCTGTGAGAGGAGTGGACTATGTGGTTGTTGTCTCCAAGATGTTTGGAGTGAGTTCTATTATTTGTATCCTCCTTGTGTTGGAGTGGATTATGATGCCTAGTTGGTATGCACTTGTGGTTCCCTTGGTGGATTGTTTGGGTGTGTGTTGTCGAATAGAAGAGTGACTTCTGTTAGGCGCCAGAGCCCAAAGAGGTAAACTGGATAACCTTCAAGAGTGATTTAAACAAGTGATAATTAAAATAATGTACTTAAAAGATTAGGACTAACTTCTCACTAATCAAGACAATTTTACCTCACTCAAAGACACAAGGGCTTGTTTAGACTTGGGATGAGTGGGAAGGCTTAGAATGGCAAGATCAACTATCTTGTCCGTACGAGAGATAGTTGATTCCACATGAGTGAGTATGGGTGCCGGGATTCGATTGAGGCCACCAGGATTATTTGTGTCGAAGCCTATGAAGAATGCCCAGAGGAGATCTCATGACAAACCTTGCGATGACACTCTATCTAGGACAACTGTTGTTAATTGTTTTATGTGTATGGTTCTTTGAACATACTTGATTAATATTATGTCTGAAAGCAATGTGACCTATGTCAGTGATGTGAATGTTGTACTTGATTTGTATTTGATTTGTACTTGTTTGGTGATTGAGTTGAACTTGTTAGTTCATTTGTTTGGTTATATTAGTATAAGTCAGTATGAGTTTGCCTTTGGTTAGTGGTTGTAGATCTTTGTCCATGTTACTTTGTTACTATCTCCTAGCATGGGGGGTGGGCCTTCGGGTACCACATTGGTAGGGTGGAACATACACCAAAAACGTTGGGTCCCCATCTATCTTTAGTACTTGGTGGCGAAATAGACAGATGGATAGCTCACGGTTCTTGTTGTTATTCTTGCATTGTAATATTTTAACTTGTATAAATTATTTTATCTCTCTTATGTTTATGAGGTGAAATTATGTAATTGTAATCTTATATACTACTGTCTCATTTTGGGAATGAGTGATGTAACTATTGATTTAAGATAATGTTTATGAGATTGTATCTTGGTTGATTATTTTATTATGTTATGTGGTATTCTTATGATGTATGATGTTTATTTCATAAAGTTCATAATGTTATGGTTATATGTAATATGTATGTGTGGGTTTAAGTAATCCTAACCTTGTAGCCTTAGAGGTTGTTGTTAATTAGTAAGTGAATGTGTATGTTAAATGCACTTTATAAAAAAAAAAATTGATTCGCTTAAGATGTTAATTACAACTTCCTTTAGGGTTATTTGGCAGGGCATTACATTAGTATCCTCAAGTATGTATGCATGGCAATGTTAGTACACATAATAATTTCACATCTATAACCACCTTACATAACATTCATTAACCACATGCAAAATTAATATAGATAATCTACATAATAGACTAATGTCATTAAAACTGGCAGAAATAGAATTAAACCCAATGTCTATGGTTTGAGGGAAACTCTATAGAAATATCAACATTTAATATCAAATTCCATGTCAACTTCAACAAATAAACTATAGATTCTACCCAAATTTAGACCAAAAACTAGGATCATCAAATCTCATGAAAGACATTATATTTTAAGAACAAGAGTTATAAGGGCATACTTAAAGGTGTTTGAAGATGGCCATTAATGGCAGGTTGCACAAAAGGTTACAAACCTTAGTTAAAGGGAGTGCAATTACAAGAGGAAATATAGTCCATAAGGATTCAAAAGGGTAGTCCTTAGGTCCATAAGCATTCATTTTTGTTCCTTTTTCATTGGTATGCTTGTGCAAAGTGGTATGTGATATGTAAAGAGAATTTCATTTCCTAAATTGCCAAAACAATGCAAATATTACTAGTTGTATATGTCTTACCACTGTACAAATTCAAGAGATATATTTTTTTATAATTTGGAGGAAAAACATACAATACTTATATTAGAACTGGAATACAAGGATATTCAAGTTCAAAGGCATATAAATGGCTGTTACTGACTTCAAAGAAGACGCTGCTCTTTAGTATTCAAGATCAAAATAAAATTTTCAAGGTTGATGTACATTTTCATGTGATATCAAGAGTCCTTAGGCACCCTATAGGTTATGAGTTTGTATCCCTTCACATCGAATCACTCTGACCTGCGTTCAACCGACTTGATCGCTTAAGAGTCCAAAGTGAAAAATAGATGCAATATTTGATGGGCCATAACTCAAAAATCATGATGCTTACAAATTCTTTGTCTGAGGCTACGAGATTGCGTTGGGCTTTGATAAAATAACATCTCTCGATTTTTTTAATCTCGAAGGCATCTTCTTGTGGTGACGACTTTTCAGTTGAGAAAAAAGTTATCAAATGCAAGCAATGTAAAGTTGCAAAGTGATGCAACTGTTGTTCTACAACTTGTATGAAAAATAGACTATTTCAACACATCTGTATGGGTACGTTTATGCTAGGCATGATCATATTTCACACCCAAACATGCCTAATCACTCTGAGCTACATTCAATTGGATCGATCTCTTAAGATTCCAAAGTGAAAAATGAATGTAATCTTTGATAGGCTATTACTCAAAAATTGTAGAGCTTACAAAATATTTTTTCGAGGCTACGGGATCGCATTGGGACCCTCTACAATAATCTCTCTCGATTTTTTTTATTTCAAAGGCATTTTCTCGTGGTGACAACTTTTCGGTTGAGGTAAAAGTTGTCAAATGCAAGTAGTGTAAAGTTGCAAAGTGATGCAAGTTTATTTTTTTAACTCGTACGACCAAATGGACTATTGTAACACCTCAAGATGAGTATGTATATTCTAGGAATGGTTGTCTTTTGCACCCAAACATTCCCAATCACTCTAAGCTACATTCAACCGACTCGATCCCTTGAAGAGTTCAAAGCACAAAATGACTGCAATTTTTGACGGGATATCACTCAAAAACTGTGATGCTTAAAAAATATTCATCTAAGGCTACGAGATCACGTTGGGAACCTCTACAATAACCTCTCTCAATTTTTTTTTATCTCGGAAGCATTTTTCCGTGGTGACAACTTTTCAGTTGAGGAAAAAATTGTCAAATGCAAGCATTGTAAAGTTGTAAAGTGGTACAACTTTCATTCTACAACTCGTATGACCAAACGAACTATTCCAAAATGTCTATATGGATACCTTTACACTAGGTATGGTAATTTTTTGCACCCAAACATGCCCAATGAATCTGAGCTACGTTCAACTAGCTTGATCCCTTAAGAGACCAAAGTGCCAAATTATTGCAATCTTTGACATGCTATAACTCAGAAACCATGACACTTATAAATTCTCTATCAAATAACCTCTCTCGGATTTTTCTATCTCAGATGTGTTTTCCCATGGTGACAAATTTTCAATTGAGGAAAAAGTTGTCAAATGCAAGTAGTGTAAAGTTGCAAAGTGGTGCAACTTTCATTCTACAACTTGTACAACCAAATAGATTATTCAAAAATGTCTAGATGGGTACATTTATGTTAGGAATGGTCATCTTTCACACCCAATCACTCTGAGCTAAGTTCAACCAGCTCGATCCCTTAAGAGTCCAAAGTGCAAAATGGCTGCAATCTTTGACAGACTATAACTAAGAAATCGTGATGATTAAAAAATATACGTCTAAGGCTACGAGATTGCGTTGGAACCCTCAAAAATAACCTCTCTTATTTTTTCATATCTCAGAGGTGTTTTCCTATGGTGATAAATTTTCAGTTGAGGAAAAAATTGTCAAATGCATGCAATGTAAAGTTGCAAAGTGGTGCAACTTTTGTTATACAACTCGTACGACCAAACAAACTATTCCAACATGTCTAGATGGGTACATTTATAGTAGGGATGGTCCTCTTTTGTACCCAAATAGACCTAATCACTCTGAGCTATGTTCAACCAGCTCAATCCCTTAAGAGTCCAAAATGCAAAATGGTTGCAATATTTGACAAGCTATAACTCAGAAATCATGATTCTTATGAAATCTCTTTCTAAGGTTACAAGATCATGTTGGGACCCTCTATAATGACCTCTCTTATTTTTTTCTATCCCGGAGTCATTTTACCATGGTGATGACTTTTCAGTTGAGAAAAAAGTTATCAAATGCAAGCAGTGTAAAGTTGCAAAGTGGTGCAACTTTTGTTCTGCAACTCGTACGATAAAATGGATTGTTCCAACATTTCTATATGGGTACATTTATGCTAGGAATTATCCTCTTTCACACCCAAACACCCCTAATCACTCTGAGCTATGTTCAATCGGCTTGATCCCTTAAGAGTCCAAAGTGCAAAATAGTTGCAATCTTTGACAAGCTATAACTCAAAAACTGTGACACTTACAAACTATTCATCTAAGGCTACAGGATTGTGTTGGGACCTTCTACAATAACATCTCTCAATTTTCACTATATTAAAGTCATTTTCTCATGGTGATAAATTTTTAGTTGAATAAAATGTTGTCAAATGCAAGCAATGTAAAGTTGCAAAGTAGTGCAACTTTCGTTCTGCAACTCATACGACCAAATAGACTGTTCCAACACATCCATATGGGTAATTTTACGCTACGCATGGTCCTCTTTCACACCCAAACATTCCCAATCACGTCAAGCTATGTTCAACTGGCTTGATCCCTTATGATGGCATGCAAAACAAGGGAAAATAGAAAGATTCACATGACAGTTGACAAGTCTTAGATTTCCACACCAAAAGCATATGATTGCATGAAACAGGTAAAACATCTGGGTGTCAAAATAGTTGAGGAAAGCCTAAACCTTTTCGTTCTCAAATGGGTTATGATCCAATTACTATATGTGGATCTCATACTTACATTGAATTAATTATTATTAATATTAGTATTTAGGTAACTTTCTTAAATACTATTGTGGCTCTAATCGTAAATGAGAAGGCTAGATGACTCTTAAAATCTTCTATGATCATCCTCAATTCTAGCAAGGGCGAGACATTTTTAAATTATCCTTCTTGCCCTTACAACAATATGGTTGTTGTAAAGAGGAAATTTTTCAAGATTCTAGAAACAAATTGAAAGATTTATAACTAAACCTAATCATAGGTCAATTTTTATATGAGCCCACATGGTGTCTTATGACCTAGCTAAAGATAATCATGAACAATGGCGTTAATAGGTTCACACTAGAGCCTTGACCATAAGTAGAACCTAAAAATAGCCCAAATAAGAGGTATAAATATATGTTGATACATGAGATATTACAACCCCTATTCCTACTCCTTCACAATCATATCAAATGTTCTAGAATATTTTTTTTGCATATCACCTATAATTAAAAAAAGGCATTCTTTGAAGAAGCTAGGTTGGAGTGAATATAGAATATATAATTGGTTAAATTATGGGCAAGAAGTTGGACACATGGCGGACAAACCAAGTCACTCTTTCTTGGGTAATAAATGGGATGACATATATGAGAAGGATTATTACAATCCTATCTCTTCCTTCACTCCAAAAAAGCCTCAAATCCAAGTAAGTGAAATAATAATAATATCATTTGGTGATGAAAAAGGAGTAAAAATCAAAACCTCCAAGTTTCCAAACCAAGTAGCTAATTACATAGCTAGATTTGGTACTACAACAATTCACAACCTATGCATCTACTCAACCATATATTTCATTTAAAAGTACATCCTAACCCCACTCCAATGAGTATTTCAAAGAAAATAAAATAAACAATTAACTCTAGTTCTTATTGAAGAGGAATCTACCTAAAATGTCCTACTACAAAGAATGAGAGGTTCCATCTCCACAAAATTAACTATCAAATACATTGTAACCATCCAAGAAATAATAAAATCACCCAAGACAACTAAGGGGAAAACCAATGACTCATTTGAATATTAGTGGGTGCCCACCACCAACTAGAGCTTATTTTAGAATACCACAAGTGGAGGTGAGGACCTAGAATAGGAGAAGGAAAAAAATTGAGAGAAGTGATGATCCACCTATGAAAATAAGATATGAAAAGTAGAAAATGGAATAGAAAAGCATACAAGAGCCATTAGAGTTTTGTATAGAGAAGGTACAATAGGTTACACTATAAATATCTATCTTCCCTCTCCTCCTAGCTTTAGCCCTTTTAAATTCTTCCTTGGATTCCATATTGAATTAGCACATAAGTAAATGATAAATCTTTGGTGAATTATTTTTGGAAATATTGAAGTTGTTTAGCATGAACTAATAAAATTATTTAGCATCAATCAATAAATATTCAAGACAAACCATGAAGGACAACAATGAGCAATGTTCGGGCTAACCAATTAATAAGTATACACATGAATAAGTGAAGCACAAGTACTCAAATACACATAAGACTTGCAGTATACACATAAATACATAGTATATGCATTAATATAAAGTATATGCATGAATACAAGGTATACACATGAAAACACGTAAGTCACAAAGTATACATTGGAATACACATAAGTCACAAATTATACACATAAGTTGTAAAGTATACACTTGAATACTCGTAACTCATATCTATTGAATCAAGGATTTATAATGCAAATATGGACACCATCGATAAAAAATATTTGTATTAACCAAATAGCCATGTAGGTATACATCAATATATGTCGATATAAGTATAATATATATAGAAAATATCCATATAGGCTTACAATAATTCCATATAGGCATAACACAAAGGGCCCTAGAATAAAAAGTCATTACCCTCCAGGCACTCGAAATAAACTCTTTCCCTTTGCTGGTTGGCCAAATGGTGATAAGTCTATCACTCATTTACTTTGAGGTACTTGAGGAGTGATCCTGGTGCTCCTCTTAGGGTTTAGTTCCTGATCAAGCCTTATCTATTATAATAAAAGTAAAGACATTAATATATAGAAATTGCATTATAAATTTTTTTTTTTTTAACAAAATAATCACTTACCGCCACTAGATGATCAATCTCCTTGAGGGAAATATTCACATTCCCATGATGTGGTGTGTTGAATCCCTGTAGAAACCATCCAAAGAGAAGTTAAACTATGAATCAATAACCGTTTGATTTTCCACTAACTAACAACTATAACAATGAATGTAAATTGAAATTTAGTAATCTACCTCATACCCCTATGAGAGGCATCAAGGAGTCAATAGCAGAAGAAAAACCAAGCTTCATTGCCCTATGAACACTGAAGGTGTTTCTGCTTGCAACATCTGAAAATAAAACACCAAATTATTCAATCACAAAAACTACAATAGTGATGCATGTCATGAATTATGATGTATGAGATAATGAACAAAATTTTGAGTACTTATTGAACTATATATTTCTTACTATCATGCTTACTGTTTTCCCTATCCATAGTTTGTTCGAAAGCACCTGTTTTAGGATTTCATCCATAACAGTAAGGTGGTGAAAATTTTAATAAAATTCTTTGGTAAACATGTACGAAAAATGTGGTACCATAGAGAATGCAGAGAACTGTTTGAAAAAATGCCTCAAAGAAATATGGTCTCATGCTGATGGAATGCCATGGCAAACAAATGTGTCATGGCATTCCATCACCATGAGATCACATTTCTTTGAGGCATTTTTTCAAACATTTCATTGCCTTCTCTATGGTATTATGTTGGGATGGGGTGGATGGTATAGTGTGGTGGGTTCATGCAGAATCATGATGGGCCAAAAAGTGGTGATATGTAAGTGATATGATGGCCCATGTGGTTAATGACTATTTTTTACCCAAAAATGATGAAACGAAAAGGGTTTTTAAAGGAGATTCTTAGCTTTCCACCAATATAAATTATTCTATAGTTTGAATTTAATAAATAATTATTATTAATTTTCTATTTGAATTACGACTAAAGTCTTGATTGATAGGCTGATTGAAAAACATTTATAGCTTTCAAATGGTATCACATTTTTTGAACCTGAAACATGTGTCACATTCTATGCTTCACATACTATAGCATTAAAAAAAAGAATTTCATGAAGTTTTGACCAAGTTAAGGTGGTCAAACATACGAGTTTTTTATATTTTTTAAAATTTGTAATAAAAAATTCATAATTAATTATTTACTTGGAAATAAATTACAAAAAAATATGCTTCACATCAAGACATGATTCCTCTACTTATATCTAAAAATTTATAAAAAAATATTATCATTTTATTGTGGTTAGGGTGGTCATACAAACACCTACTTCTTATTTTTCCCTGAAATTTAAGTACTATTGCATTGAAATTTCAAATTTTCACCAAATAGATTTTCATTTTTTTTAAATTAACCTAGTAGTTTAGAAACTACATTCAATTTTCTATAGATTCTATTCTTACATATTTTTGAAATAATATAGATAACTTATTCATTTTTTTATGTCAAGCTACCTAACTTTGATTTTTTGAATTTTTATCGTCACTTAAGGGCCTATTTTTTCCATGATGATCTTGCACATACCCTGGTCTTGGTTATGAGATGGAGGGTGATCATGACATGAAGAGGGAGGGGTGGGGATATGAACAATTGTAATAAGATGTGGAAGCTTCCATGGATTGGTAAATTGAGGATGAGGATGAGGACCTTGAAAAGGATTTGGAGGGGAATTTTGGCTAAAGGCTTGGTTTATATTCTTAAGGCAGTGAGTAGTTTGAAAAATTCCTCAAAGAAATGTGGTCTCGTGGTGATGGAATAGCATTCCATCACCATGAGACCACATTTCTTCGAGGCATTTTTTAAAACTACTCACTACCTTTTCTATGTTATTGCTTACTATTATGCTTTGATAGATTTTTTCCAAGCATCCATAGTTAGTTGGAAAGCACCTATTTTAGGATTTTAGCCATAGCAGCAAGGAAGTGAACTGTTTGATAAAATGCTTTGGTAGACATGTATGGAAAATGTGGCAGTATAGAAAAGGTAGCAAGTTGTTTGAGAAAATGCCTCAAAGAAATTGGGTCTTATGGTGATGGACATCACCATGAGACCACATTTATTTGAGGTGTTTTTTCAAACAACTCGTTGCCTTGTCTATGCTATTGCTTAGTATTATTCTTTCATAGATTTTTTCCAAGCATCCATAACATAGATATGGCAGTGAAATTTTTGAAAAAATGCCTCAATAAAAAGTTCTATCATTGAATTCCATGACAAGAAAATGCAATTGGTAGTTGTTCCTAGTTATTACTTATGCTATGTGAATTAATTACATCACTACTTATTCTGAATTTCTAAAAAACAATATTATAGTTGAAATCTTGTCATATATCAACATCTAGTTATTAGTTATGCAATGTGAACTAGTAATGCTTTAAGTTTAAAATATGTGCACAATGCAATATAATCAACGATATGAATATCAACTACACAAATCTATTAAGCATAATTCATTAGGTAAACTATTTATTCTACTACCTCCGTGAAGGTTTGTACTCCACTAGCATTGGGAGGTGTTCCTAAAAAACCTCCAATATTAGCCTATTCAACATCCAAAATCAAATATTAGAATACCATTCATATAACAATTCTATTCACATGTAATATTTATAATCATTTACTAGTTATATACCTTAGTGGTAGATGTAGTGGAGTAAAAAATAGGTGGAGGGCCAGTGTATCCAGTATCAACATTATGAACCTAAAATTTTATTACAACCATTAAACTAAATTAGTTAATCTTGCATTTCAAAAATTAAATTTAATAAATTAAATTCAATGAAAATGAAAACATTTACTTGAGTATCAATGCCAACAGCCTCATTCAAAATGTCATCTTCCATCACCATCTCCATAGCTGCAAATGTATCCTGCACACTAGCCTCCTGACTATCTATGGGGTCATATGTACAGGTTGACCCATAAAAATGACAAGAATGGGGTGGAATCCTACCCCTCGAACTCTCCCCTAGATAGCGCAGTACTATAGGATTGTCACACTAGATGATACTCTGGGTCAAAGATCTGAGAGACCGTAGAGTGTCCACCTCAACACTCTCCTTCACGATAGAAGGGATAACAACGTGCTCATATGCCCTCCTAACAAGTGCATGTCTCCCTTTCCACTGAGGATCGAGACATGCACCTGGTCTATCCTATGTCAACCCTCCACCTCTCCCCTAAAAGTCCCTCATATCAAAATAGCTAGGGATTTTTTTGAGGATGAACTTGCAGTAGAGTTTCCTCAAGAAATATTGGGGGACCTCATTATTGTTGCATGGTGGATGGTCAAAAACCATCCACCACCTATCCTAGAAATTGTTCCTAATCCCTTTGTGGTTGCACCAATGGATAGGAAACATCTTTCTATTAAGGTCAAGAGTTTTATTTGTGTGTGGGTTAGTGAATAATGAGTACAAATCATATTTTGTAATTTTTTCATCTTTTACTTCTTTATATGATAATTTATCTGCATAAAAATTCCTACACTCATGCCTCTTATCTACCCAACCATTTAATTGTTTGCTAATTGTGTCTACATGTGTTAACATGGCTTGAAGTGAATTTTCAAGTGTGATTCTTTCCAAGTTTGAACTTACAGGATCGTTCAACCTCACGATTAACTCCTCAATCTATTTTTGTTGTTTTCTATTTTCCCCATTAAATTTTGCTGAGTACCAGGAGGATGTTGAGGAATTATTGGAGTATTTTGTTGTTGTGGTTGTTGAGGATTTTGTTCATGTGATTTTTTATGAGAAGGAGAAGTATTTTGAGGTTGATTATCATTTCCTATAAATTAAAGAAATGAACATCAAAAACAACCTAAATTTACCTATTTAACAACAAAGTCACAAAAAAAAAATGCTTACTTATTTGACCTCCCTGTTGATGTGGCGACATCCTAGTGATGAAATTGCAAAGATTTGATGAAGAAATTTCAAGTTTTGATGTTTCCAAAATGCGAGTGTACAATAGCATGGTTTGCTGGCCGTGGGAAAAAAAATATGAGAGTGAAAATGAAATGAAATGAAATGGATTTTTTTTTGTTATATAATAAGCTATAACGTGCTCACATTATAACATGAGTGCATTATAGGCTTGATGTGACCAAGCGTAAGGCTCGGTCACACCAAGCCATAATACGAGCATGTTATAACACACTCACATTATAGCCTTTCAATTTTTTTAAAAAAAATTGGCCACTTTTGGCCCCCCAACTTTTTGCACCCTCCCATACCTCTTGCATACACATTTCCCACTCACTAGAACACTTGTCAAGTGAGTTAACAATTGTTCCATATTTTATCGGGTATTTATTCATTTTTTCTAACTTGCTAACCTTCACCACCTTGCCTATATAATCAAGGTTACTTTATACATTCTAATCATCTATTGATAATATAATTTGACTCATTGTGTGCATGTAATTTTGGGAAGTTTAATTCTTATTTTTACTTTATGATTTTGGAAATAATCACATGATATCAAATCCAAGTTAACAAAACCCTTCCCAAATTATTTCACCTAACCTAGCCACAATTGAGAGGTTGATCTTATCAATCTAAGGCCATGTGTTCCTATTGGAAGGCATGGCTCTTCCTAGAAATTCAATTTGCAAAGAAAGGATGATTCACATTTACTACCAACATAACACTCAAAGGCTTTCACGAGGAGTATTTGAAAGAATTATTTTGGTGCAAAAGGACTACAAATCAAGTTTGATGTGCATGATTTCATGTGTTTAGGAAACATGAGTTACATCTTAATGTATGCTTGTTGTGTGAGTAGAATTTCCATCAGTCTCCACATTTCCACAACCTACACTTTGCTTTTTCGGTCACTCCATAATCTGTATCAACAACTTCCATCATTTCCCTCTAACTCAAACCAGGAAACCAGTGTTTCCAATTGCTCTCCTACAAAGTCTCCTTTTGGGTTAGCGATGAAAAAAATTCTATGAGTTTGTTGAAACATGGAGAGTGAAGATCACTCTTGTGGTCACTTAAGAGTATCTAGCCTATGTAGGATTGGAGCCAAAATAATTACTTAGAGCCTCAAATGTCTTTTGCATCCTCCAAGTGACTTGTTCATTTTGGAGGGATTCCAAAGACCTTCATTCCGCAGTGGAAGATTAGTAACTCTTTGGTCAAGGTATTTATGCACAGTACAATCTCAATTAGGATTATTTCATCACCTTCCTTACCTCAATTCTATCAAGTTGAGATTATTTCATCACCTTCCTTCCCTCAATTTTATCAAGTCGTAAAGTAAATTCTATAAAATTTGGGTTTGTGCATAGATATATTGAGAAAACTCCATGGCCATGTTACATTTTGTACTTAGGCACTACAATCAAATAGTTCCAATGACCCCCATTTCTCATTGGCCCGATTAAACCTACCATATGGTCAAATCTCCTATCAACTTGGCAACACTTTTTCAATGCCTCTCTTAGAATTAATACTTATTTTTAGTTTATTGATTCAGTGGTGATTGATTATAGAAATACAAGTTGAAAAACACAATGTGTTTTTTAATTTACAAAAGAAGCATTATAAATTAAATTTTTTGTTTAGTTGATAAGTTATCAACCAAATTAGGTTGGTCTTTTGAAGTTAGTCACCAATTTTGTAGGTTTCCTAATTTTGAAAACGAAAAATATAAATCCAAGTTGATGTTGGTTTTTCATCAATTTGGTGATTGTTGATGAAAAAATGTAGGTTAAAAACACATTATATTTTTCAACTTGGAAAAGATTTTATTTTTGGTTTAGTTGATTGTCATCAACATAAATCAATTTAGGTTTTTTAACATTATCAAAAATTATTTAAGAATCCTAAGATAGGAAACTTAAAATTTAAAATCCTTCATTGTTTTTTCTTGTTCATTGATTAGTTGAGTGCTCATGAAAGAAATTTGGGTTTAAAAACACAAGCAGATTTTATTTTATTTTATTAAGTTGATAGCTTATCAACAAAAAATATATTAAGCTTTTGAACTTAATCAACAATTGTGTAGGATCGTTGACTTGGAAAACAAAATAGTTTGATGTTCTTTTTATGTTCATTCATTAGGAAATGGTTGATGAAATAAATGTTCACAAATTCTCACCTAATTAATGAACATAAATTATTTAAATATTTATATTTTGTTTTTGTTTTAGATCTTAGGACTCTTAAATAATTTTTGACTATTCAAAAACCCAAATTATGTTTTTAATAACAATAAACTAAACCAATAACACAATACTTCTTTTGCAAGTTGAAAAACAAAGTATATTTTTAAACTTGGAAAAGAAGTATTGTTTTCTATTTTAGTTAAATATTTAGCAACAAAAATTAAGTCAAATTTTATAACTTAGTTGACAATGTTTAAAAATATCAATTAAAAGAAAATGAACTCCTTGTGTTTTGAAATTACAAAACTATTGTCTGTTTTTTATTTAGTTGATCATTTATCAAAAAAATTAAGTTAGGTTTTTCAACTTAGTCAACAATTATTTAAGAATCCTGAGAAAGAAATCAAAAATTTGGAATCCTTCAATATTATTTTTTGTTGATTGATTAGGTGGTGGTTGATGACATAAATGTAGGTTGAAAAATATGCAACCTAAAAAGGAATTATTGTTCGAAGTTTCTAATTTAGTTAATCATTTTTCAACAAAAACCAAGTTGGGTTTATCAAGTTCATCAACAATTATTTACGATTCTTAAGTTCAAAAAATATGAAATTCAAATCAATTAGTCAATGAACATTTTATTTTTTCAACCTACATTTCTTTCACATCAAGATCCAAACTTGACTGAAGCAATGCATGATGACCCTTCTCCCCAGACAAAACAAGACAATCCTCTACAACCTCCACAACAAGAGTTGAACTCTTCCATGGACATTATCCTTCGACCTCTTGTTGTGATTAATCTAGATGATGATGATGAGGTTGCTAATATTGATGAAGAGGTGCATAATGAACTAAATACATTATTTTCCTCTTCCATGAGCTTAAATGAAAAATCTCTTATAATGTGTGTTGAACCTGGTGCTTCTCCTAGTTTGGCACTTGCTCTTGTCCCTTTGGCTACTTGTCTTCCTCCAGTATACAATGAACATGATTGGGAGACAGATGAATTGCTCATAGGTTGACTCGCATTTTCCTTACTAGTTTCTCACATTATTTATTTTTCATTTTCTTTGGTGTGATTGCATGTGTGTGATGTGATCCCCCGTGATGTTATGTTTGATGTTCTATCTCTCTTTCTGACATTCTTCTATGTGTACCATCATTCTTCTCTATGTCATCTATCTCTTTCACTTTTATCTTTTTATTTATCTTGTGTTTTCTTTTTGGGGATGATGCAAGGCGTCAAGACATTCATGTCTCTTCCATGCTGACCCAAAAGGCTTTTCTTTATCTCTTTTTTATTTGTCTTGTGTTTTCCTTTTGGGGATCTGACACAAGGCATCGAGAAATTCATGTCTCTTCCATGTTGACCCAAAAGGTTTTTCTTTGTTTTCACTCTCTTTGTGTCATTCTTCCAGTTCTATGTGTATTTGGGGGATGATGACAGTTCCAATCTCTCTAAAAATAAAGTAGCAAAGAACATACTGACCCCAAATCCATAGATCCCTTATGTGTTTGGTGTTTTTATTTTGGGGGAAACCCCTCTCTTTTCTTTTCTTTTGCATGTCGTAGCTTTACTTGGAAACATATAATTTGGCATAGGGATTTCCAAGTTATATCTCATGTCTTCTTTCTTGTTTGCATTTTTCATTTGCTACTTTAAAGTAATTGCTCACAGCATGGTGTTTAGCAATTTATTTAAAGTGGGGGCATACATTGGCATTATTCTTTTTCATTTTTCTTGGTTCTCGGTGCAGTGTTCTTATTTCATATGATGTGTTTATCGCTTTGTGGATGAAATTGGGTGTAATTTCCTTCAAGAGTGTGATCTCTCTCAGCATATTATATTCCTCTTAGTGGCACTGCATCCCCTAAGTTGTGAATCTTCTATTCTTTGATTGGTCCTCTCTTGGAGACATTAGGCACAATGTTCCCTAGGTTGAATACCTCATATGAACTAAACAAGACTCCTTTGAACATTTCTTGTTTTGCATTTTTTGTTATATGACCACCTTACATAATACAACTTGCATTCCTATAGAGCCATCCTATTTTTTCATGAGCTTCAAGTATACAAAGTTTTTCTTGCCTCATGAAGCTTGAAAACCATTTTTGTGTGGCGCCTTATTAAAGTTATCGGGAGCTATAAATTTGGTATGGTTTGAGTGGAAATCCCAATCTGAGGCATGGCTTTCCCCATAGCCACTTGCGTGTGTGTGAGTGCATACCAACCATGAGTGTATGTGTCTCACCTTTTAGGACTTCTCACCCGACAGAAAACTAGGAGTTCCATCACCTCAGAGTGAGTATGCATTTTTTTGGACAAACAACCTAGATCTGATCCACATCGAGACAAATAAATGGTCAAAGCTTGATCTAATTATTTTATTTCACCCTTTTTTTGTTTTTCATATTTGGTAGTGTATTCTTGTGCTTTGTTGTTTCTCTTTATATCATTCTCATGTGGGTTCCTTTGTGCTCATGTTGGTTTGTCATGGGATCTTAATCTTGGGGGCTTGATCACCCCTCTTGATCCTTGTCATCTCATCTTACTAGCATTGGTGCATTTGAATGCCTCTCAGTGTGTGTTTTTATACTTTAGTGTGAGTTTGAAGCAAGTTCATCCTCTCACTAAAGTGGGGGCTATATGGAGTCACCAAAAAAGTAACCCTTCTACTTTGTATGACTTGTTTAGGCCCTCCTTGTGGTTTTGGCTTAATGTTTCCTTGATTTAGTGTTGTAATGTGGATAACACATTCACATTAGGTCTTGGGCCCTTGTGAACTAATGAAATTTAATGCCGCCTTGCAAAAGTGTTGTGAAGTGTTGTAACACACTTCCACAATTTTCTAGGGTTTTATCAAATAACTAAGCATAATCAACATAATCAACTTTAATCTTTCCTTATTTGGAGTGTTGTAAAGTGTTGTAGCACACTTTCATATTTCTCTAGGCTTGTCATTTGTAATTGGGATTTATTATGCTTTAATTGGCCCTATTTTGCATCCACAAACCTCATTTATTGCATCTTTTCGAGGATAATCCTGACACCAATCATAATTCAAGTGTTCTTGGCTTGTGTGGCCCAAATTTAGTGTCTGTGACTCATTTTCCACCTTGGGCGAATGAGACCCACCTAGGTCTTTTTGGCCCTGATGCAAGTTTCACACATTTCTAAGCACTTTTCATTTTTGGTCCCATACATTAGGCTTGGGTGGACTCATTCACCACCTTGGGCGAATGAGTCTCGTGTAACCCAAATTCAAATTTAATTCAAATTTTTGGCAAGATTTTATTCTCCTAGATTTGATATCATCTTGTAGTGTTGTAATTTCAGGAATTCTTGCATAATTGAGTATAAATACAAGGTTCTTTCACTCATATTCAACACCTATCATTCAAGAGACTTCACAAAATAATTTGAGAATTCACAAGAGTGTTCAAGGAATTTCAAGGGCAAATTATCGAGCATTCTAGAGCATTCTTCAAGTGTCAATCATCATGTCAAAGATTGCTTGCATCATGTTTTAGAGCTAACAATTATGATGTAGGGTTTGTGATTCAAGCGATTGTTTCATTCAAAGATCTATCAACATCAAGAAAGATTCCAATTCTACATCCATTGGAGCCATTGTTAGCTTTTGGTGAGTTGCAACATTGTTATTTGTTCATTCATCATTCTCCATTTATATTTTCTTTCATTTCAAGGTTTAATTACCAACAAGGGGTTTGACCAAGGAAAACCCTTATTCCCTAATCCCACAAAATTTTCCCCTCTTCTTGTGTGTGATTTCAAGGCTAGGTTGCAAATTTGTCAAGAAGAAAAGTTGGAGAAAAGTTGTCAAGTCCCTAAAGTTGTCAAAGTTGTTATCAAGCCTTGGAGAAGCATGGAGAAGACCTACAGGTGGCAATTTGTAGTTTTGGATCCAGAAACCAGTCAAAAAGAACAAAGCAGACCGAGAGGAACAAAATCCATTTCAGAAAAGTGGATTGATTTGCCATTATTGGTGAATGAGTCCCACTATACAGGCCTGACAAATATTTTTTATAGATTTGGATGCCCTTTTGGCCGAAACTTGTATCTACACATTTTCTCAGAAGTTGGAATGATTCACCCAGCTTGGCGAATGAGTCCCAATCAATATCAATAATAGATTTTTTAGTGATCCATACCTCCATTTTGCCTTCTTTAGTTTCTCGGGTGCACACTTCCTATTTTATAGCTTTCTATTTTATTTTACTTGTCTTTTTAGGTCATTTAGAATAAGTTTGCATTCAACAAGGGTTTTTTTTTACAAATTTCATTGCATTGTCTTTTCCAAGTCTAAACTTGGTGGTGAACCTCTCATTAGATATCATTCAGCCCCTAGGACAAACCTATTGCAAGATTTCAATCTCCTTTGCATTGAGATCTCTAGGTTTATCCTTGAGTGAGTCTCTTTGATAGTGCCCATGTGAATAGATTCATCATATCATTTTCCCCATTATAAGAGGTTCCAGCATGTAATATTTTATGTTTTGTAAAATTTAGTCACAAAAATATATTTTAATTTGTAGGGGAGTCACAATCATTTTTTCAATATTCATTAATGTATTAAAAGGAAAGAATGTGGAAATTAATAGATGTATCAAATATGAACCTATAGAAAATTTCATACAAGAATAATATGCAAAGGTATTAGGTTTATCCAATAAGAAGTAGTAATGTCCATTGAGTTAATATATGATATATTTGCCAAAATCCATCCTTTTCTCAGAATTTTATTCATAAAGTGAATAACACATGAAAATGATATTTCTTGATTACTATGACACATCTAAAAAATTGTTCACTATAACTTGGAAAGTCACGAGAAAGTGCCTATTGTAACTTGGAAAATTGTGACAATATGTTGATTATATCTTGTTAGATGTTGGTATACACATGCATGTGAGGCTTGTAAAAGAATATAAAATAGATTTATTAGGCATGTCCATAGGTACATATAGTATGAAGCTTATCCCTCACCCAAATATACCAAGATACTTAAAAACTATCCAAAATTAATAATGCAGATTGAAAGCCTTTACCTAGTCAAATATTTGTTTCTCCTCTAAATATTTAACTATTTAATGAATCCGCCTAGATATTTATAGTTTTACTTGATTAGTATTGTATAAATATAATTATTATTGTATTATTTTAATAATAGTATGTTTGTTTATTACAGCCACTCACAATAAAAATAAATGTATAATTAGATGTATATTTTAAGGATTAATCTAGAGACAAGACATCAATTCATGTTCTTTGATATTTTTTCTTATTAACATATATGTCTTGTTAGAATCTGTATCATGAAATATAATTGCTAGTTGTTAAGGATTCTCTACATTAACCAAACTAGACAACTCATTTGTGAAGTTTTGGTTTTTCACATTAATATCATGATTATATTCCTCAATATTCTCATTATAAGCATCATAATAGATTTCATTTTTATTCATTTGAACCGTGTTAAAGCTTAAGGTCACAATGAAAGATTATGATCTCTAGTAGCTTGTAGCATGAACAAAAGATTTTAAAAAAACTAAAAAAGCACTCTTTAAAGATATAAAAATTAGAAAAGATCATTCATATATTGAATGTGAAAGTAAAATTCTAATGTAATAATCAAGGTGGATAGAGCATGTGACAAATATATCACAATAAATGTCACAAAAAATAATAGAAAAGTAAATTGCAATGTGAAAGCAATAAAGAAAAGGGGGAATAGAGAGTTTTGAGCTTGAAAAAAGATGAAAATACTAGAAAATTCTAGATTTAAGAAACCCTGATAGGAATAAGAAACCCTAGAAGAAAACTAGGTTGTATAAGATTAGAGGAGTGCACTAAAAATGTAAAGAAAAATACTTTTCTTATGGTTAACCTAGGTTAACCTTGTAAAATGCATACACATAAGAAAAAATTAGTTTAGATTAATTAGTGGTAGTTGAAAATAATAATATTGATTTACAACAATTCAATTAGGAAAGTAAATACTAAGGTGGGTGGTCCTTAGCTCTATTACTAGAGAGTGTGTACCAACAATGAAGATTCTAGAATCATACTAATCTATACTTGAACACACGGAAATAGGGTTCCATCTTTTAAGAGATGGAACTAGGTGACTAATTTCACTCTAGTTCATTAAAGGAAACCAAAATCCCTCAACCAATTAACTTGATTGAGGAATGGACTTGGGTTAGGATGGTTTCCTTGGGTCATATTAAAGACAAAAGGGGGTTCACCACTAAGCAAAGGCTTAGAAAGAAAGAAATGTTTAAATTATATGCAAATCTAGCTATGTAACTTAGGAAATCAAACTCAAAATCATAATAGTGAACTAAGAATGAACAGAGGTGCACCTAGAAAAATGAAGATGCTTGAAGCAAGGTCTGCAATCCCAAAATTATGACTTTTAATGCACACTAGGACTCATATGCTAGTTGGGGTGATTTAGTCATAGTTTAGGGTTTTGGGCCGAAACTGGAATTTGCAACTAGCAAACCAGGATCTAAGAAAAAGTCTGAAACCTGGTATACTGGGACTCATACACCAGTTGGGGTGATTTAGTCCCAGTATTAGGGTATTTATAAAACTTTGATATCCTCTATGTCTCTTCTATAGTTTCTCTCCCTTCCGATCTCTGAGTCAAAAGCTTTGAATTCTAACTTGTAGGTGACTTTTCGTAATCTTGCAAGAAAGATGACAACTTTGACAACTTTCTCCAATCTTTCTCTTCAATAGATCTCCAACATAAAGCTATAAAATACACATCAAAGAGAGGGGAAAATGTTGTTTCATTAATGGATAGGGGTTTGCCTTGGACCCATTTTGGTAATCAAACCTTGAAATGAAATCAAATAGAATGAAGGAATGATGAATGAACAAATAAGCTATGTTGCAACTCATCAAACCCTTGAATAAGAGGCTGAAATATTATATGAAATGGCTAGCATGAATGTAGATCTTGACTCTTGGTTGTATGTTATGAATCTTGACTTGAATGCTTGCTTGAATCATGAAATACCTACATCACAAATGTTAGCTCAAACAAAAACATGATGCATGATGACTTTGATGTGATGCTTGAATCTTGAATGTATCTCCTAAATGCTCTTGAAAGTGCTCTTTATCATAAATTTTCTATAATTATTGAATACTTGAATTGCTAGGAGAAAACATGTGAAATAACCTTGTATTATACTTGTTTATGCCAAATGTCCCAAAATTACAACAATACAAGCCGACATCGGATATAGGAGAATAAAATCCCACCAAGAATTTGAATTTAAAATAGTTCCAAGCTAAGAAAGACTCATATGCTAGTTGGGGTTGTATGAGTCCCAGTAAGCTAAGCTTGGGACACAAATTTCAAGAAATTCTAAGTTTAATGTCAAATTCAAGATCAAGCCCCAAAAATTAGGTGGGACCCATATGCCCAAGGTGGTGTATGAGTCCCAGACCACTAAATCTAGGATGCATGACCCAAAACCACTGAATTATGATTGGTTATTTGATGTGTCAGAATTATCCTCAAAAAGATGCATTAAATAAGGCTTGTGGATGTAAAATAGAACCAAATAAGGCATAAAGAAGCCCAATTTTAGCAAGGAGGGCCCAAACAACCATGAAAATGTAAAGGGTTAAATTTTTATACACTAAATTTATCCCCCACTTTAGTGAGAGGGGGAAATTGCTTCAAACTCACACTAAAGTAGACAAAATAGTATCAAGAGGGGACTAAGTGTACCAATTCTAGTGAGATAGGGTAACAATGATCAAGAGGGATGATCAAGCCCCCAGGATCAAGATCCTATGGCAAACCAACATAGGCACAAAATAACACACATACGAATAGTGTAAGGAGAAACAACAAGGCACAAGCATACACTACCAAAGACATAAAGAAGAAAAAATAACAAAGACAAAAATGAAGGGGGGTGGATCAAGCCTCGACCATTTATCCAGCATGATGTGGATAGATCTAAGTTGTTTGTCCAAAAAATTTACAAGTGGAACATGATGTCCATTATGTAAATCAAATGCACACTCACAAGGGCTAGTGGAACCTCAGGCTATCCACTAGGTGAGCCCCTAGCGAGACACATACGCACACGATCGATATGCGCTCACACAAACAATCAAGTGGCTATGGGAAAGTCATGCCTAATTTTGGCTCCCATACGGTAACCAGAACAAAGCTATACCTCCTGATAACTTTGATAAGATGTCACACAATATGAACATAATCCATGAGGCAAGCAAAACTTCATATGCTTGATACTCATGAACAAACAAGATGGCTCCATAGGCAAGCAAAGTGTGCTATACAATGTGGCCATATAACAGTTATTGTAAATGAAAAATAGTGTAATGTATGTTCAAATTAGTTTTACCTAGTTCATGTAAGGCCTTAACTTAGGGAACATTGTCCCTAATGTCTCCAAGAGAGGACCAATCGAAGAATAGAAGATTCACAACTTAGGGAATGCGGTGTGTCACATCAAGCCACTAAGAGGAATATAATATGCTAAGAGAGATCACGCTCTTGAGGGACATCACGCCCAATTTCAACACCAAGAGAAAGACGCATCACATGAAGTAAGAAGACTACACAATGAAATATGAGTCAAAAAAGAATAATGCCAATGTATGCCCCCACTTTAAAGATATTGCTAAACACCATGTTGTGAACAATTACTTTAAATTAGAAAATGATAAATTCTAATATTAAAGAGGACATGAGAGATTACTTGGAAATCCTTATGCCAAGTCATATGTTTCCAAATAAAGCTACGTCATGAAAAGGTGTTGCCCCCCAAAATGAAACGCTAAACATAGGAAGAAAGTATGTCACATGCGAGCCAACTTAAGGCATGTCGTCCACATCCCAAGCTTGCTCAAGATTATATATACATGGAAGGTGGTCAACTAGCCAAAAGAGAAAATGACAAGTGGCATATGAGAACAAGGCTACCTAATCCCTTTCCCCCACTTAGTGCAGGACAAGGGTGAGTTGAGAATGGATGATGATATGTTGCTCCTTGCAAAAAGGGAAATTATTTGCAATGAGTGTAAAACATGCAATAGTGAATATGCTATGATCCTACAACTATTACATGGCAAGGAGCAGCAACTATTGTTATTGATTATGATGAATAAACAAAGTATCAACTTGATGCAAATCCAATGAGATATCTATCAGTTTAGGATGCACCAAAGATAAATTTGTCTTGGAAGAATATTTTGTAATAGTGTTGATATTGAATAAAGGCTTGTTTATTTCTTTTGAGGGACAATAACCAAGACCATTAGTTATTTCTTGCATTTTAGGCTCTATAGGGACACATATACCTTGTTCTCTAGCACCGCTGCACCACATCCTTTTCCACTATCTGCAAGTTGTTTCATAAGTTCATAACGTCTTCCATAAAGATTTTTCACTTCTTTTGGATTCGATGATTGTTCATAATCAACTTTATTAGAGTTTGTCATGTATGAAATTGGAAGAAATTTATGGAGACATATAATAATATAAAGATATATTGCTATATATGAAGACATATAGCAATATATTTCCATATCTTTCTTTATATTATTATATGTATTCATAAATTAAACAATAAAACAATAATAAAATACAAAGAAATGATTATGAATGTAAATAATATGAATACATATAATATAAAGACACATAATATGAATACAAATTAGCTATACAAAGAAAAAATATTATGAAAAGGAAATAAATTTAAGAAGACAAGTAATAATATAACATAAAAACATATATTGTTATATGAAGACATATAGCAATATATGTCAAAAAAAATTATAATATTATTATACGAATTCAAAATAATAAGAAATAAGCAAAAGGCTAAAAATCTAAGAAGAAATCAAAAAAAAAAAGTAGGGAGAAATAGACCTATAATAGAACATGGAAAAAGAATGAAATTGAAAGAAATTTATGGAGACTTGTAATAATAAAAAGATCTATATTGTTATATGAGGACATATAGCAATATATTTCCATGTGTTTCTTTTTATTATTATATGTATTCATAAATTAAATAAATAAATTTATGAAAAGAAAAACAAAGGCTAATAATATAGGAAGAAGAACAAATAAATAAAGGCCAAAGAGAGAAACAACATAGAAAAGAAAAGAATAAAAATGAGAAAGAAAGAAATTAATGAAGACCTAATAATATAAAGACATATCTTGCTATATGAAGGCATATAGCCATTTCTTTATATTATTATATGTATTAATAGATTAAACAATAGAATATTAAGAAATGATTATGAATACATATTTAATATGTATTAGCTATATGGATTGTGAAAACTTGATATCACTAAATGATATGATTTCTTCAAGGTTAACCATTATATGTTTGTTTCTTTTGACATGTTTTTGGTTTTCGTTTTTTTTTAAGGAATTCTTTGAAATGTAATCTAATCTTATGAAACTATGAATTAATGCTAGAAATAAAACAAAAGTGCAATAATATAATTATATCCACAATTGAAATGTGTACTTGAAATGAAAGCAATTTAAGCTAGATCTATTGAAATGAATCAAAACAGAAAATCAACAAACTGAAAAAAATATCCAACAATAGCAAATAGAAGCACAAAAATGAAGTTTTAAATGTTGTAAAATAAAGATTTAGGTTTGATACGGGACTAAATCACCCAAAGGGGTGAATGAGTCCCAATTAGGGTTTTCAGAAGGTTCAAACAGTGAATAATAATCAACATAGAATTCCTAGAAGTCGGGTAAAACCACCTGTATTGGGACTAATTCGTCCAAGTACACAAATGAGTCGCATATTAAGGTTTTGACACTAAATTCAAAAATTTTTGAGTGAATGTTAAGGTTTTTGTTGTCACATAAAACTACACCCTACTAAACAAGAGTTCAATGTTCTATTGACACAATGGAAATGACCTCAAGATGTGGTACCTTGCAAATTGAGGTCAAGTTTCCTGAGAAGGTCAACTTCCTCTTCTAAACTAAGTGCAAATGTGTTGGTCTAACTAGCACATGAAGCCCTATCACTACTTTATTCTAACAGATCACAGAGGAAAAGGGATAAAAGGAGAACATAAAATGAAAATAGAGGTGATACACCAAGATAAAAACTTGTTTCTTCCTACTTCAAAACAACGTTATACATCAATGAAATAACTAAAATACATACTCAAACATGAAGGTAAAAGGATTTTACTTGAACATGCAAGAGATAACAACACTTGGTAATAGTTGGATTTTATTAACATAAATCTTAGAAGCAATCTTTACAATGACAGAAAGCAAGAGTTGCAGGTCTACAAGAGAAAAATCCCAGAGAAGTCAAAGGAAGAGCCCTTGAAAAGAATACATTTCTTGCCTTTATAGATCAGGCATAACTTAGAGTTGAATTCAAATACCTAACCCTTGCCTAAGTAGGGTTACAAAAAGATGAAATTTGATTAGGTCTGGAAAAGATCTAAATTGCTCCCATAACAAAGTAATCGCCAAGCCATAAAAGCTTTGACATTTCAAGCAAGCCCCATAATGATGGCTCTCATGAATGCAAGGATGGGTGCCCATGAATTCTACAACAAAAATCTAGACCAACATACCCTAACAAGAGGATAAGGCGTCTACAACACATCAAGGAGTAATGGCTCTGTCTAGAAATGAAAAGAAGTGTTGAAAAGGCGTAATTAATCGATCCAAGTTGATTAGATTTGATATGGTAGCTGAGAATGTCGTTGAACAAATTCTACAAATCTGCCATGAACGGGATCAATTGGATGTTGAAGCTTGAATGTGGAGCATCAAATTGGAGATGAAGGGCTCAGGTTGAACATCAAGCAAGTTTAAAACACAGTCATCAATCTTCATCTCACACAATAGCAACCAAAGAATTGGGCCTCACCATGACACATGTGTCACCTACCCACTAGCCCTCTGAGATTTGCATGTTTCATATCTATGGTCATGGGCTAGCAGGCAACAACCTAGATCAACCCAGCATGCATCTGCTTTAACCACTTGTCCAACGTTCATAATGTGTATCCCTCTTTAGTAATATATGGTTGAGATTATAACATTTTGATGAAACATTAAAACATGGTCGTTGATCACATGAAAGAGAACCATTACACCATAAACCACAATACCATAACAAGGAAAGAGAACCAATGTGATATAGCGGGGAACAACCCCCCACCCTATGAAGAAGAATATTATGAAGAGAGATAGTGCAGTAAGTTAGAAGAGGTTGCTAAGAGTAAGACCACAGCATCGTGGGCTGGACATTTAAAGCTTTCGGTGTAGCAATAAGAATCCCGCTACCTCATGATGAAGCATGAAGGAGCTTGCAATATAGTGGTAATGTTGAAGAAGAAGAGTGCAAGGGAAGAGAGAGGACTAAAGGCCGAAGGCCGAAAGGAGAAAGGAAAGTTCAAAGAATATGAGACCAAGTGATAACATTGGACCTTCAGGGATTAGGCGTTGAGACGTCGAGTGACAATCGATGAAGGGGAAGAAGAAAGTAAAGGGGAAGGCCGAAGGCCGAGCCTCAAAATTTGATAGAAGAAGAGTGAAAGATGAAGGAAGAGAGATATCAGTAAAGGGTAACAAGTAAGGCTAAAGGACGAAACCTGAAAGACTTAGAAGAAAATCGAGAAAGGAAGGAGCAATGGAGAAATGAAGAAGGCATGCAAAGAAGAAGGTAAGTGAAAGCCCAAAAACCCGAAAACTTGTGACTTAGCAAAATTTGGAACACATCACGGGAAACGCATGCAAGATGACCCATGGAAGATCACTCAGATCGGATATCAGTTATGGGTCATCAAGAGGGCGCATTAAATGACAAACTTCTAGCTTGTATGTTGACTTGACTATTTGCAATTATAGTTTTCCAATGAAATTCAATGATGCAAGATGCAAAAATGTAACCTATATGCACTTTTCACTAATGCAAGATTTAAAAGCCCTAAATGCAAATTAACTAATGCAAGATCTAATGCAAAGTTAATGCAAGCTAAATCTAGGACTATGATGCACTCCAAATCAGAAAATAAGGGAATCCAAAGGCTAGGTTCACCAAAATGAACACAAGGAAATAGGGCTCCACATTTTAGGAGATGGAACTAAGGTTTAGGACCTATTTCACTCTAGTTCATTAAAGGAAACCAAGATCCCTCAACCAATTGACTTGATTGAGGAATGGACTTGGTTAGGATGCTTTCTTTGGGTGTGATTATAGACAAAAGGGGGTTCACCACTAACCAAAGGATTAGAAAGAAATATTTATGTAAATGATATACAAATCTACCTATGTAACTAAGGAAATCAAACTCAAAATCATAATAGTGAACTGAGAATGAATAAAGGTGCACCTAGAAAACTGAACATGCTTGAAAAAAGGTTTGCGATCATGAAATTATGAATTTTAATGCACATTGGACTCATACACCAGTTGGGGTGATTTAGTCCCAGTTTATGGTTTTGGGCCAAACAGGAATCTGCAATTGGTAAATGAGGATCTAAAGAAAAAGTCTAAAAATTGGTATACTGGGACTCATACGCCAGTTGGGGAAATTTAGTCCCAATATCAAGGTCTATCTAAAACTCTAATATCCTCTAGTGATCTTCTGTAGCTTCTCTCCCTTCCGATCTTTGAGTCTGAAACTCGAAATTTTGACCTATAGGTGACTTTCCACAATCTTGCAATAAAGATGACAACTTTGACAACTTTGCAACTTTGACAACTTTCTCCAATCTTTCTCTTCAATGGATCTTCAACCTAAATCTGCAAATCACACATCAAAGAGAGGGGAAAATGTTGTTTTGTTAGTGGATAGGGGTTTGCCTTGGTCAAACCCTATTTTGGTAATCAAACCTTGAAATGAAATCAAATAGAATGAAAGAATGATGAATGAACAAATAAGCTATGTTTCAACTCTCCAAACTCTTGAATAAGAGGTTGTAATCTTGTATGAAATGGCTAGCATGAATGTAGATCTTGAATCCTAGTTGTATGTTATGAATCTTGACTTGAATGCTTGCTTGAATCATGAAATACCTACATCACAAATCTTAGCACAAAAACAAACATGATGCATGATGACTTTGACATGATGCTTGAATCTTGAATGTAGCTCCAAAATGCTTGATAATCAGCTCTTGAATGCCCTTGAAAGTGCTCTTGATCACAAATTTTCTATAATGCTTGAATACTTGAATTGCTAGGAGAAAATATATGAAATAACCTTCTATTTATACTTGTTTATGCCAACTTTTTTGAAATTATAACACTACAAGCCGACATCAGATGTAGGAGAATAAAATCTCACCAAGAATTCGAATTTAAAGTAGGTACAAGCTAAGCAAGACCCATACGCCAGTTGGGGCATATGAGTCCTAGTAGGCTAAGCTTGGGACACAAATTTTAAGAAATGTTAATTTTAATGCCAAATTCAGGATCAAGCCTCAAAACTTAGGTGGGACCCATATGCCCAAGGTGGCGACTGGCATATGAGTCCCAGATCACTAAATTAGGGACACATAACCCAAAATCATTGAATTATGATTGGTTATTCGATATGTGTTGGGATTATCTTCGAAAAGATACATTAAATAAGGCTTGTGGATGCAAAATAGGACCAAATAAGGCATAAAGAAGCCAATTTTAGCAGGGAGGGCCCAAACAAGTGTGAAAATGTAAAGGGATACATTTTTTTTACACTACAATACTCAAAAAATGTCACCTCTATATCAAAAAATATTTTGGATATTGTGTCAATCCTCTACTTTATTAGGATTTAATTCTAGCAATTTGGATTAGATTTATGATTGCAGACTTGTCTTATGGCTTTGGATTTGACCCTGTGCAAGGTAAAACTCTACTTTATTGCTCACCCAAATACTCTTTATCTTCTTTGCTACTTTTGATCATTTGAGAGTTGGTCTAGTATATAGAAATACCTTGGAAAGGTTACATTGTTTCATTACAAGTAAACAAGTTCTCCGCGATCAATCCCTAGAAATGTGCTAAAAGATTCAAAGATGGTGGCTAAGAACCCTAGAATGATGTATGTAGATTATTTACTATTTTTAAAGCATCAAATCCAAGTGTGTCACTATTGATAATTCCTTTAATGCTTTATACTGAGAGAGAATGCTTGAGATGATGGATGATGAAATGAGTGTAATTAAATTTCTTTAACTACTAGCACATATAATCAAATTTTCCAAAGTGTGTGTTTAGTCAAGTTAGGGTGTGCAAATAAAGGGAGCTAATTGGATAAATTTGAATTTTGAAAAGGTTCAAGTCCACAAGTGTATAATGACCTTGGGTTATTGAGTTGTTATATCCAAGTGGCTAATGACTATATAGTTACAAATTTGACCCTAAGTGATGGAATGACTATGTAGGATGGTGAAATCTTACACATGAATTATATAGATTCAACCATCCTCATAGAATAACATAGTTCATTTACTCCAAACAAAATGCTAAAGCTAAACCAAACATGCATGGAGAAAAGGAAATACAACCTATTCTATGATGGATTGGTGCTCTCCATGAAGATGTGAGAGAGCCCTTTCCCAACCCTTTTCCAAGCTAAATGAGATAGACAATGAGTTGCTATGAGCTCAAGTTGCCTATAGTTTTGATGCCTTCAAAGTGTGTTGTAGAAATGAGAGAAGATGGCTTGCATTTATAGGAAAAGTTGATAGAAGAGAGGCCAAAATTAGGCAATGTGGGACTAAATCCCATCCAATAGGATAGAGACACTTGTCATAATGGGATTGGTCAAAGCTTGTGCAAGTTTTGGCCAATGTGCCCATTCAAATTTGAAAAATGTTAATAAATGCATGTTGTTGAGAGTTTTGGGGGGAATAATCTTTGTTCAAAAAAGTCGAAGATGAGAGTTATTGAGGGAAAATAACTCTTTTCAATAAATCAATAAATTGATTTATTGATGCAAGTGGGTGGGTTAGTTAGGAGTTTAGATTTGACTCTAGTTGAGTCAAAAGCTAGAGAATGCTAATCATGATTTAGAAGTCAATTAATTTAGATTAATTAACTTAGGGGATATTAAGAAGTGACATTTGATAAATCAAATGAGAAGAACTTTAAGGATTTGATTAAATAATTTTGATTTATTTAATGAACCTTAGTGAATTAATCAATAAATTGCTTTAATTAATTAATAGCAGAATTTGATGTTAGTTAGAGCGAGATATATGATGTCAGTTTTGCATGTCTACATTTTGCCCCTCTTTGAAGCAATGTACTCGTTGCATTGGTTCAAAGAATGATGTTGCCGGCATCGAAATTAAAAAATTCTTTGGTTTTTTCGGATGCCCCAGTGGAAAATAAGTACGTTAGTACATTGCCCCCTCGAGAGATTGAGCGAAAAGATACAATTTGAGGTGGATCTCGCGAAAAAGAGGTTCAAAATGAATGTATGGATGGTTAGACTATATGATAATGATGATGTAGATGAGATGTTTGGAAGATGCTTGGAATAACAAATTTATATTATCGTAAACAACTTTAAATGATTATGCAATGCGTGTGAGATGGATGAGATGGATGATGTTGTCCTGATATGATGGTATGACATGATTATGCGAAATGAGAATACGGATGCAAGATGGATGCATTGTTAGCGTGAAAGAAGATAGAAGACTGAGAGGGATGAACCCTTAAATTCAAGAAGATGAAGAAGTCCAACAAGTCTCCTAGTCATCAAGACTTTATTGGATATGACGATGAATGATGATGATGTGTTGCTTATCCAGGGATGGGAAAAGAGCGTACCTTTCTTTATGTTTGATAACACATGTAGGTACGATGCATCAAGGTATTAAGAACCAGGATGGCGTTGCGCCTAGTGTGATGGAATTTGACTCGACAATCAAATAGGAGTGATCTTGTTCACACTTGACATACGAAAACCTTGCTAGGACGGACCCAACAAAGAAAGTATTCGCCAAGTTATTTTACAAGACTATCCAACAAGCACAATAGATAAAAAGATAATGATCATTGCCCCATTCCTTTCTCATTAAACCTGTTTTGTTTAGGCATCATTGAGAGGTCCTTGGAATGAGCGCAAAATAAGATAAGTCAAAAGGACCAAAATAAAGTAAACAAACAAGTTGATGTTCTTCGTATCGTTAGCCAAGGCTAAACTACTGTGGGGTACCTGATGCTTATGACCATCGCAGGAAAGCTTCATCCTAGGACATGTAGTGATCAGGGTTTTGGTGAGACTGATTGCGTGATAAGCTATTGATACTCCGAGTTGACCAACTTGTTGATTTAGACCTTCGAGACTTTGACGATTAGGCGTTCACTTTAGAACCTGCTAAACTTGCTTCTGACTAACTCACCAAAGGGTGAAAGCGACGATGATTTATTATGAGTGATGACAATCACGGGTGAAAGCGAGATGAAATGGATGCACCATTTTGGTTTTTTCAAATGTTTTGAGGCTGTTTTTGGAATTTTGAGATGTTTTACAAATGTTTTTGGTATTTTCAAGATTTATGAATGTTTTTGAATTTTGTGTCTCGGGGGCCGATCAAGGATGGCCTTGCCTACGTTTAAGCTCAGAGACAGCGTAGTTCGGACGACAAACCTGACTCAATGAAAAGATAGATGGGCAAATGGATTGCCAATGCGACAGACGCCTGAAAGACTGACCTAAATGTAACAAAGATAAGCAAATGAATGCCATTGCGACGGATGCCTAAATAGATGGGCAAACGGATGCCAATGCGACAGACGCATAAAGAATGACCTGATTATAGAAAAAAGATAAGCAAACGAATGCCAATGCGATGGACGCCTAACTAGATGGGCAAACGGATGCCAATGCGACGGACGCATAAAGACTAACCTAATTGTAAAAGATAAGCAAATGAATGCCAATGTGACGGACGCCTAACTAGATGGGCAAACAGATGCCAATGTGACAGACGCATAAAGACTAACCTAATTGTAAAAGATAAGCAAATGAATGCCAATGCGACGGACGCCTAACTAGATGGGCAAACGGATGCCAATGCGACGGACGCATAAGGACGGACCTGACCGTCTCGGGGGATGATCAAAGATCAACCTTGCCTACGTTCAAGCTCAGAGACGACGTAGTTCGACAAGGTGAAAGATTGACAAGACTCAATGATGAATTTTTGAAGATTTTCCGATATTTTGACATGTTTTTGGATTTTTGATGATTTGGATGTTTTTGATTTTTCGCATGATTTTTTTGAATGTTTTTGGTTTTTGATGAATTTTCTAGATGTTTTTGAAATTTTTGATGGATTTTTTGAATGTTTTTGGTTTTTTGAATGAGTTTTTTGAATGTTTTTGGTTTTGAATGTTTTTGGTTTTTGAATGAGTTTTTTGAATGTTTTTGATTTTTTGATGAATTTTTGAATGTTTTTGGATTTTTGATTTTTTGAATGTTTTTGGATTTTTCGCATGATTTTGACAATTTGGATATGGATATGTGATGATATCAGTGCTTTTTTTGGATTTTGTTGAAAACCAAGCTTAATGTTGATCAATCGGACTGATGGATTGATAGTTTGACTAAGTGTGTTAAGTCAAACAAAAGTGATAATGCACTCGTAAGTTCCAGGAAGTTGTGTTATCCCAGAGTAAACTCGTACAAAAAGGATAATTTGGCTAGGTGTGTTAAGCCAAACAAGGTGATTATGGATTTGATAATTTGGCTAAGTGTGTTAAGCCAAACAGAGTGATGATAATGAACTTGTAAACCCAAGGAAGTTGTGTTATCCTAGAGTAAACTCGTGCACAAGATGATAGTTTGACTAAGTGTGTTAAGTCAAACCAAGTGATGATTGATTGGGTTCGATTGATTAAGATTGATGAAGCTTAATTTGGAACAAAATAGCTTTGATGATTTGATGTGATGCTGACGTGCGCATTAGATGCCACTGATATGGATTGTTGGATTGATGTTCGATGAAAGATAAAGCATGATAAGGAATGTCTTCTTGTCAAAATATGCCATGGGCTAGTGATTTGGATTCATGCTTCACAAATGCTTTATTTCACGTTTTGCAAATGTTTGGACCACTTCATAAGTCAGATGATATATATTAAGATTTATTCCCAAAGCAAGATGTGAATATCTGCCCCCAGTGTCTAGCAATGTATGGAATGCCATGGGTGGATTCTTGGATAAATGGATGGGTATGGTAAGCATGCAAAGGATGCCAAGGATTATCTTGTGACAAGATAAGGTGTTCGAAAAGAGGAACGCTCATTCGGATAAGGCTCATATAGTGTTGGGTAGGATAGGATCAATGAAAATGATCCATGTCAAGATTTTTACCATAAGCAAGTGTAAAGCGTGCACCAAAATTTTCCAAGATCAAGATAATCTTGGAGTATGGATGCAGATGGATAAAAATGGGTTGGATAAACAGTTCATGGATGAACGAATGATATTGCTGGAATGTTAGCTTTATTATGGATGTGATAAGATGCTTTCTCCTGAACCGGCACACGTAGATGCTCGATTCTACACATGACGCCTGTTTGCCAGGTTTTCATCATGGTACTTGTCCAAAGCGCCACCGAAATGGTTTTCGCTGGAGGACGATTTTTTTTTCATTATTGTTTTCAATCCTTTTTCTGATTTTTTTTTGGATTTTTGTATATTTTGATTTTTTTGTTGTCACCAAGATGCCTGTTTGCCAGGTTTTCATCGAGGTAACCATTTTTTCAGGACTTTTTCTGATTTTTTTTGTATTTTCTAAGAGATTTTAAGCTGATGCTGAACCACTTGGTGGTGCTGATGTTGATGCTTCTGTCATAACGTGCCATCGATATCCTGCTTGAATAAGTTTTTTTGCCAAGATACGTGCACTTGAATGCAACTTTTGAGATTCTTGATCTACTTTGCCGATACCGGAGTTAACTCTGTCTTTGTGCACACATCACGATAGAGTGCCTTCTGAATCCTTATGATGAAGGGTCGCTGCCAATACATGGTCAATGTGAGAATTGGATATCCTGTGTGGAGGCGTGGATGGAGTGTGTTTAGGTATAAAAGATGGATTGGTTGTCAGTTTGGAACCTTTGACCCTCCAAACTTGGGAAGATGAGCAATGGTGGGTGGATACAAAAGTGTGCATGGAATTAGGACCAACTGCTTGATACACTTTGTATGTTGCTTGAGAAACATGTTTTTCGCTTTTGGCAACATCTTTGATGGATACTTTTCCCTTTTTTATTTTGCCCCATAGTTTCTTTGACTAATGGAGTTTGATAGGGATAATTATTATTTGTATTCTTTGGTATCCACATGTACTTGATTTGTCCAATATGCTTCTTAGCTTCTTTTTCTTTGATAACATTCTTCATGCTTCAATTCAAGTCTTTCTTTTGATGTTGGTCCCAATTCGTGGATGGGGTGATGGGTGGATGGAGATATAGGATGTGGCGGGTTGTAGTATTGGTATTGGTTTCATCATAAGGATCCTTCGTGCTCCCTATGTTGACGGTTGCTCGAGACGAAGTTGCCCCCAGTTTTGTGGAAATATTACTAATATGTTGAGATCCCTTGATTGTTGAGTAACCAAGGCCTTGACGCTTAGGATTTCCAATAATCTGCACTGGTTCTATGATACCCTGTTCATGTAGGCCTAATCCTCTGCCTTGATAATTCATCTGCTCAAAAAACTTATTTGCCATAGGATATGATTTACCTTGAAAAAAAGGTGTTGCTCCTTCTCTGCTTTGTGGCGGATCTTCAAATGTCATAGCTCTTTCATTGATAAGATGATTTTCCCTTACAAAGGTGAGTGATCCAAGTTTATAAGTGATAGGATCCTCCACATGTGGGATAAATTCCTGATTGATCTCTTTGGCTTGATCTTGTAGTGCTTCTTCCGGAGGTATTGATGATTCACTGTCATTGTAAAAGTCTTCCTCATGATTTATTCTTGATATGCTTTCACATGATTTTTCTGATTCACAACTTTTGTAGAAACCTTCTTCATGACCCATTTCTGATATGTCTCTGCGTTTGTCTACATCTTGATCATGTGTACAAATGTTAAGAGTAGGAGACTCTTGTTCCTCAGTAAGAGTATGAGACTCTTGTTTTAAATGAAGATCATCTACGGGTCCATCCAAAGAAAGCATCTCATGGATAGATGGAAGAGTATGTGCTATGCGGATATGGTCATCATTTGCAACATCTTGTATAGATAGGAGAGTGTCCATTATATCGTTGTAGTAGCTTGGAGATACAAATTCTCGATCTTGAGTGATTTTGGAATTGCTTGCAACATGCTTTGGATTAAGTTCTTGACATGGGTCAATTTCAAAGAATGGATTTCTTTCTTGGATATCTTCATTAGGCATAGGAATATTCTCAAATTTCATGAGGTCAAAGGATGTCAATATGTTGTTGGAAGGGCCATTGCTAGACCTTGATGGAAGATTTTGATCATGCTTTGGAATATGTTCTTGAGATATGTCCTCTAACTCATTAGGTTATGTAGAGACATTTTCAACATTATCATTGGTCGATGGATCGTAGATTATGTCAATGGGATCAAATAATTGTAACACATCTTGAAATAGATCACTAAAAAGTGGCTCTTGATGAAGGACGATTTGATCAATGGATGGGGTAGACATATCTTCAATGTGCTCATTGATGGATAGATCTTGATCATTGTTTTCAACAATTGCGGTGGGAATCTATTGCAAGCTTTGTTGAGCGGGTAAGGCCTGCGTTTGCTGCTGAGCCAACAACACTTGTTGTTCGTCATATTGTTTTTGTGCCAACAATGCTTTTTGTTGGGCTCTTTGTTGTGCTACTTCTTCTTGGATTGCTTGCAATAGTGCATAGAATTCTGCTTGCGCTTGCGCTTGTTGGGCTACTTGAGCCGCTTGTGCTTGCTGAGCAACTAGCTGTGTAGCTTGTTGGGCTTGGAGTGCCTTTTTCCGAGAAGCTTCTTGCAACATGATGGAGAATGAATTGGTCGTGCTATGCTTTGGCGGTGTTGGCGGTGGTGGTGGAATGGGAATGCTGTTGATTGTTGGGGTTGCTTGGATAGTTGCCATTTGCTATTGCGATATCGATGGCAAAATGGGATGATTTGGTGTGATGTTTTGATTTGGCATGATAGATTGAAATTGAACATTGTTGTGGTTGGGAATCATATTGCTTGGATTTAGGTAACTTTGATTTTGCATGGCGTTACCTTGACTTGGATCAATACCTAGAGTCGTCAACATATTGCTAGGATTTTGAAAAACATTAGGGGGATTTGCAAACATGTCGACCCCAAAGTTTACCAAGTGTGGATTTGAAATGGTCATGTTTGGTAAAGTTGTACTTGGCATGTATGGATTTTGTGGGATAATGTTGTTTGGAAAACTCATGCATTGAGCGTTTGGTTAATAGATTTGCAGATTTGGACTTGGATTTAAATCTATCATTGGGAAAGGTGTTCCAAACTTTGGATCGGGCATACTCACATTCGTTGTACCATTGATGTTTGTATGAGATAATGCTCCCATGTATGCATTGTACAAGCTTTGGAAATCAAATGGTATTGCAAGGCTTGGATAGTTTGGTTGACTTGAATTGCTCATGATGGATGGATCAAATTTATATTCCATGTCCCTCTTGTGTTGAGATCGAGTTTGAACCATAAAATGAAGATCAATTTTCAAGAATGTAAGAGATGAACCTCTAATCCTTTAGATCGGTCTAAACCTTAGGTTCAAAGAAGCAAAGAACTAGGATAATTGAAGGATCAAAGTGATGATGAGGATGAGATAACGAAAGATGAGTGATATGGATGAATGGAACTCTTAAAGAAACTTTGAAGGAAATGCTAAACTTTTAGGACTTTGATTTGACTGATTCGTGATTGGATTGATGGTTTGACTAGGTGTGTTAAGTCAAACAAAATGTGATGAATGTAATCGTAAAACTCTAGGAAGTTGTGTTATCCAAGAGTGAACTCCTACAAGATGGTAGTTTGACTAAGTGTGTCAAGTCAAACGAGGTGATGATTTGATAATCTGGCTAGGTGTGTTAAGCCAAACAAGATGAACTCGTAAACCCTAGGAAGTTGTATTATCCAAGAGAGAACTCGTGTATAAGATGATGGTTTGACTAGCTTTGTTAAGTCAAACAAAGTGATTTGATTTCGCCTAAGAGTTTAGCATAAAAGATGTTTACAAAGTTTCCAAGAGTTGTTGGTGAGATGGAAATTTGACTGATTTTGATGGTTGAAAGATGGATGAAAGTGATTGAATTTGATCCTAGACTTGACCTAGATGAGACTTCTGCTTACAAGACCTCGGTGTTGAGGAACACGCTATATTTCCTATGAGAGGAAAGTAAACCTTTCAAACAATTCAGGATCTCAAGATGCTCCTCACTAGCTTTCACACTAAGCTTTTTGAACTTCGGTTTTGGGATTTTGATCATGTTAGAAAGCACATGTGTAATCAAATTTTTCTTTTATCTTGTCTTAGTGAATTCCTTTTTACCAAAAACACTTGCTTGATTATGTTTTCAAACTAAATGTCTAATGTCCCCCTTTCGTTTTCATCCCACAAGGTCCATTATGTGGAAATCAAGGAAATAGGGCAAAAGTTCCTTATGTTTATCCTTATTGGAAACAAATTATGGTAGAATTTGCACACTTAGAAACCTCTAGGAATGTGATCCCTAGGGAAAGCAAGAGTGGGAAAGTTCGTCAAAAGATATTTGTTTCTTCCAAGGTGTTTGAAATTTGAGGCTCTTGTGCATGTTTGTTTTCCAAATTTTTTCAAGATCAAGAAATGTGTTCTTTCCAAGCACTTTCACACTCCTAGGTTGATGAGACAATACCTTGTTGGGTTCCCACTTGGATAAATCCAGCTGCGCATATCTTGTGCGAATGGCTAAATGCTTGACCACACTGGCTCCCCTCCACGGCACTCACTTATTCGGGTCAGCCAAGCATTAGTACCCATGAATCTCCCATGGCATACTTTCCATTTCCACAACAAGACCACATGTTACGTGGGGCGGCTTCAAAGGACATGACCTTTTGCACCAACAAGATAGATAAGGTTTTGGCCAATTTCTAAACAAGGGGTTCTAATTCGGGCATTCCGTTCGTGGGGGATTATCCAACGTCGGCGAGAGTCCATTGCTATCCATCTCGTCGGAATAATCCTCGTGATATTGGCCTTTGTTCCAATATCCACACTTATATCCCGGGTGGAAGTCGCTTGGCTTTAGCGTGTTCCCGGTTGGGTCGTTCCCTTGGGTGATTACTTTTTCCCACAAGGCAGGCCCTCTAAGATAAACAATAACAAGCTAACATATCCCGTCGTTCACACAACCTTCATTGAAAAACAAAGGGGAGAACCTCCGCAATATATCGTGCTCACACTCGCATGTTTTGTTCAATTTTAGATCCCAAATTGAAGTGTGGAGGCAATATTTTTGACAACTTAATATTAGAAAAAGACTTTTGATTCTCAAGGTCACCGTGAGGCGCGAGAGAAGCACATACGTCTTTTTGATGATATTACTTTGTGAAAAATATTGCAAAGCATGACAAACAATTGTTCATTTTAAGTCCAAAAAGCAGTGATGAATTCGTTTTAAGCACCAAAATCCAAGTGTGAAGGTTGCCTTGTTCAATTTCAAGTCCAAATTGAAATCTAGTAAGTGTCTAAGGTTCAATTTTAACCAGCTTTGAAAATATCAAGTCATTGATTGATTTTAAGCCCAAATTGAAAAGTGAGTTAGCTAAAAACAGAAAAAAGGGTAGTAAATGGAAGCTCTAAATTTTGTTAAATCAAGCATTAAAAAATGCTTTTGTTAAATTCAAATTTAGTGCTCAATTCTTCCATTCAAATTTTTCTTCACAAATGGTTTTGGATTCTTCAACATTGCAAGGTCCACTTTCAACTCAAGGCTTTCCAAAGATTATTTTCTTCGCTTCAATATTTTCAAATTCCTTGTGTCAACGAAATCGCTCCTCCTATTCTATGATGGATTGGTGCTCTCCATGAAGATGTGAGAGAGCCCTTTCCCAACCCTTTTCCAAGCTAAATGAGATAGACAATGAGTTGCTATGAGCTCAAGTTGCCTATAGTTTTGATGCCTTCAAAGTGTGTTGTAGAAATGAGAGAAGATGGCTTGCATTTATAGGAAAAGTTGATAGAAGAGAGGCCAAAATTAGGCAATGTGGGACTAAATCTCATCCAATAGGATAGAGACACTTGTCATAATGGGATTGGTCAAAGCTTGTGCAAGTTTTGGCCAATGTGCCCATTCAAATTTGAAAAATGTTAATAAATGCATGTTGTTGAGAGTTTTGGGGGGAATAATCTTTGTTCAAAAAAGTCAAAGATGAGAGTTATTGAGGGAAAATAACTCTTTTTAATAAATCAATAAATTGATTTATTGATGCAAGTGGGTGGGTTAGTTAGGAGTTTAGATTTGACTCTAGTTGAGTCAAAAGCTAGAGAATGCTAATCATGATTTAGAAGTCAATTAATTTAGATTAATTAACTTAGGGGATATTAAGAAGTGACATTTGATAAATCAAATGAGAAGAACTTTAAGGATTTGATTAAATAATTTTGATTTATTTAATGAACCTTAGTGAATTAATCAATAAATTGCTTTAATTAATTAATAGCAGAATTTGATGTTAGTTAGAGCGAGATATATGATGTCAGTTTTGCATGTCTACAGACTATATCCAAGTAACTATTGACTATATGAAGTGGGTGCAAAAACAAATCGAATGTGTAAGTGGTGAATTAGGTGTAGAGCACAAAACACACTTCTTAATAAGACATTATATCAAAGACAAAGTTGAATGAATCAAATCAAAGCAATAATCAATTGAAAGCGTCAATTGTTCTCTATCCTCAAAGATTTATTAAACCACTATTGCTCTCAGATCATGAGGACACTATGATTGTTAAAATGACAATTCAAAGAATGAGATGGATGCTAATGCAATAATATGGAGCTAAATATGATAATACTAAATGATAAATGAATTAAACTAGCATGAAACAGATAAATCCAGCTACAGGAGGCAGCCATGATGTGAAAGCTTGATTGTTGGATATTGGATGCTTGATGCTTGATTGCTTGAATTCCTGCAGAGTAAGAGTGCATAAGTTAGATTATCTGGATCCTTTTCTTGGTTCAATGAGGCTGTATTTATAGAATTCCTGGCTGTAGAAATGCACAAGGAAGACATTGAGAGGCTTGGATTCAATCTGGAGGATTGAATGGTGAGATATGGAGGAGATTGAAAGAATTTTGGTGATTGTCTCTACCGATGAAAACACCAGGCAAGAGAAGAGAAAAGATTGATGGAGGAGGATGGAGAGAAGAATTTGGAATTTGTCTCCAATTTGTCTCCAAAACTTCCCGTGAAGTTTTAAAGCATTAATTGTGACATATTTTAGACATAGATTAAACATAGGATATCTAATTCATTTTTGAGAGAATATAGATGGAATATTCTTTATGCTTTAATTCAAATATTTTGATTTATTTAAATTAGCAAAAGAAGGATAAATAATTTAATAAAATGAACTATAGAAGTTGTTTATTAAATTAAACAAGAGAATATGGCAATTAATCAATAAAGTGTTTGATCTTTATATAATTAATTTAAGATTGATGTGATAGAATAAAATAGGGATTTGATAATTAAATCGAACAAAGTATTTAATTTTGTTTATTTAATTAAGATGAATCATAAATGTGAACTATATAAATAAATATTTCTATTTATTTAAACAGTAGAGGAAATTAGGATAATTAATCAAATAGTTCGTATTTAATTAATTGGATGCTCTATACCAATTTTAGGTGTATACATTCTACCCCTCTTTGAAGTGATGTGTTTATGCGTTGCTTCGAAGAAAATTTTGCTACTATTGCCAGGATTGATGATATATAAAAAATAATTTCGTATGCCCCAGACATGCCCCAAACATTGATTTTCAGATGATTGTTGATAATATGCCCCCTCGGGAGATAAATTAATGATCTGATGATTTGTAAAATTTGTAAAATTATTATGATTTTATGATGATTTGATGATGAAATCATTTATCTCCCGACAAGTGATGAAGAAATATAGCCTGCAGATGAGTTTTAATTAATTTCCTGGATAAAATGAATCAAAATATAATAAAACCCACCAAAAATACCTTTTCAAAAAATTATATATAGTCCTAAAGGTCATTTTCAAAGTCATTTGCACTATTTGAGTTTTAAAAACCTTGTGATAGAGATATTTCAGCCAATTGGAGTAGGATGCCTATCCCTTACCACACTCACCGTTTTGAGCATGTTCGATGTCACCGATAGCCAACCACGTATGGACCTCTGGTATGTACCCCTTAACCTCCTCGTAATTCATGCATTTTGTTTTTTATGCATTTTAAATGTTTAGGAATTTTTTGTCTATTTTAGCACTTCCAAGCCGCATTGTAGCGCTCTCACTCTAGTGTAGTGCTTCCAGTTATTAGATTAGCGCTTGTGTTAAAAACTCTAGTGCTTCCATAGGATAATGTAGCGCTTTCTATGTTATAGCACTTAGGATTTTAATTTTAGCGCTTTCATGCTGGATTTTAGTGCTTTGATTTGCTTGATTTGCACTTTCATGATCTGTCTTAGCGCTTCTGGTAAAGTGGCGCTTTGACGGACTGTTGTATTGCTTTGATGCGGTAAAACAATGCTTAGGGACTTTTAGCGCTTCGAATGCCTGTTATAGCGCATCAGAGTGCTGAAGTAGCACTTTCGAGATTCAGCGCTTTGGATGCCTGATTTAGCACCTTGGACTAATAAATTAGCGCTTTTGGGATTTAGCGCTTCGGGTGCCTGATTTAGCGCTTCCATGTCAGAATTACATATTTTGACTTAGTAAACCCTGATTTTGTCAATTCTGATCATGTCCATTCTTCAGATTGGTATGATTGATAATCCAAATTCTTGGTGTAGGAGTTTGATGATTTAAATAAGACTAGTTCTCATGATAGGCGAGAAGGAATCTCATTTGTGATGATCCTCATGATAGGCGAGGAGATGATTCAATATTTGATAAATCTCATGATAGGCGAGATTAGATACTATATGATGAACCTCATGATAGGTGAGGTTTGTTGATGTTCGTCCATGAATTTTGATCGAAAATTCATACCAATTTTTTTTGGAATAGACTTGATAGTAGAATGACTTTTGATTTCTTGACATAGTTCACTGATTGTGGATTTTTCATTATGATGATAGGAGGATTTGGGTACTCTCCAGATGCGAGAGAGGTTTCCTTGGACCACAGACTTGATACCTCATTTGACACCAGATGAGCTTCAGGTTATAGGTTGATGCGGCTTGACCAGTTTGCTTGACATGCCCCAAATTAGGATTAATCAGGGTTTGTTGACTGCTTTGGCTGAGAGGTGGCATAGTGACCACAACACCTGTCATCTACCCACTGGCGAGATGACGGTCACACCTAAGGATGTGTGGTGGATTCTTTGCATTCCATTCATGGGGGAGATTGTATCATATGATTCCCATGGGATCGGCAGTAGAGATGCTCTTCGTAGAGTATTTCAGGATCAGGATATTGAGGGTCCGAGCCTTCGATGGAGGAGGATCGCCGATTTGTACGCGACACTACTAGCAGTGCTAGCTGGATTTATTGGAGGTTTCCTTTGCCTTGATCGCAAATCAAAGGGATTCCTCATTGGTTGGGGCAAGACTCTAGAGAGTATGATGGTACATGGTACCAGATATGCGTGGGGGATGTGCATGTTGGCACATCTTTATCATGATCTTCATTTGGTTGTGTACCTAGGGGCACGCAGCTTATCAGCAAGGATGACCCTATTACAGGTGTGGGCATGGGAGCATTTCTCTATTGCTCGACCATTTCCAGTTGTAGATAGACCAGCAGGTAGACCTTATGTGTTCAGATACAGAGGTCGGCTTACCTAGGCTCGGATGGGCAAGTTAGAGCACTGGAGGTGAGTGTTTGATGACAGGAAGATAGTTACCTAACGTCCATACCTCAACTGTGAGCAGTGGGACGAGGATGATGCAGTGTTGGGATACCTCTATGATTCCATTTATCTGATCAGCCGAACACCATTTGTTTTAGAGAGATTTCTGATCCGCAGAGTAAACAGACAATATGGAATCATGTAGTGCATGCCATAGGGAGCAGCCCATTATGCTAGGCGACGGATGGATATTCCTAATTGGGGGCCCTATCTATCATATGATGCTTTAATAGAGGGATACAAGGCACTGTAGCCATCACCCTGGGACATACGAAGAGACATTGTAGAGGCATCAGTCACCAAGGAGTATGCTGCATTCCTAGCCTTGGTTCCACATCCTCGCATTACTATCCCAAATGAGCCAGCACCACTACCAGTAGAGGAGGATGTGGTAGAGGGGTCTACAAAGAGCAAGAGTGATACTCCGGCAGGCAGTAGCACGGAGAGTGGCAGTGACGACAGTAGTAGCGATGACAATGATGGTGGCAGTGGAGGGGATAGAGGGGTAGGGCCAGTTAGCAGTGCTCCATCATCCAGTAGGCCTCACAAGAGGTGAGCCGTGATAGTGCCACCTATGGACCAGCAGAAACATATTGCAGGCATGTAGACACAGGTTCAGACACTGTAGGGGCAGTTGGTACAAGCTCGGGGTTTGCTCGTTCAGACCCAGACTCAGATGCAACCTAGGCGTAGGCTCACGCTCAGGCTTTAGCACAGGTTTAGGGACAGTTGGTTGCTATGCAGACGCAGGTTGCTACCTTGACAGCCGAACGAGACAATGCTCGGCAGATTTTCGAGAGGGCACAGGAGACAGTGGAGACCCTCTAGAGAGTAGCCAATGGTACCTCAGTGGGGGACTATATGAGAGAGGTTCTGCGGGCTAGCTGAGAGGCAAAGTTTTATAGAGGCAGGTATCATGATGCAGGGCCTGCGGATCACAGATTCAGCTATGTCTCATCGAGATCTGGGCGGACACATACGTGTACAGTCAATGAGGGTGTGACACAGCCACCTCGAGGAGATCCCAGAGATCTTGGTCCTTTTGGGGGTGGTGGTGGTACTGGTCCTGTTAGGCCTGCACATTCTGGCAGTAGCAGATCGTAGATGCTATTGTGATTCTCCTTTTTGAGACATGATGTATAGTATGATGTAGCTCATTTTTGATGATGTATCTCTATGTTTAGACTTCATTGTATACTTGACACTTGATGATATATATATGAGATGCAGTTGATGTGATTTTATGATGGTTTATTATTTCTATGTGATGGATGCATTTATTATGTGATTTATGTAATATGTGATGATGTAATGATGAATGCTTTTATTTCATGTAATGATTCGATGATAAATGTATTTGTAGAATATATGATATATGGATGTATGATGTGATGTATGTATGGATGAATGGATAGATGCTTTTTATTTTTAAATGCGATGATGATAAAAATGATGATCTTATGATGATTGATAATTGATGGATGTAATGAGAATAATGACGTGATTTTATTTTATATGATGTAATGTATGGATGGTAAACGAAGTATGCATATGATGTTTGATGTAATGAATTTTTTTATGGTAAAAATAAATATAATGTACCTATGGCACAATTTAATTCATAATTTATTTGATGTATGATGAAATGGATGAATGATGAAGTGATGAAACTAAATGATGAGATGATGAAATGATGAAACTAAATGATGAGATGATGATTCCTACATGTTTTTGATGATTTTTGGAATTGTGTCAAGTATACTCAGTCTTATTTGTAGATTAGATAATCATTGATTAGAATCCTTTATGCAACAAATACTCAGCAGATAATGAAATGATGAATGCAATCTAATTTTAACATGCAACTTTATGCAAAACGATTGTCATTTTAACAGTACCTTTGTGCTTTTTGTCATCATAGAGCTTTATTGGATGTTAAAAGTGAATACAAGCGTCAATGGTATGTGTTAGACCAATGACAACCTAAGTACTTCTTTCATGAGTACTTATTGCAAGTGAACACAAGCATCTAGGTATGATTTAACCGAGATGACCTGAGCATTCATTGCAGAAACAGGCAGTGGTTAATCATTTCAATGTGTGAATTCTGAATGTCATCGGTGATACATTTACATACCACACCCCTCGACAAGTCATACATTTAATGATTAATGTTCAAGACAGCAGATAATAAAAACATCATTCTTCTTCCTTGTTTCTCTAGTTCAATACATCATTGAGTTACTCCAAAGAAATGATAATCAAAAATACAATTTATCCATTGTTGACTTAGAGTGTTTCATTCATTATTCAGATTTTAGATCATCCATCCTGATGTTGTGATGTTTTTGGATTTTTGAGATTTTGACCAAAGACCTAACCTACTAACCTATCTTAGGGGTCTCGGGGGCTGATCAAAGATTAGCCTTGCCTACGTTACACACGTAGAGACCACATAGTTCGACTGACATAGACCTATGTTTTTTGGATTTTTCTTTTTCAGACTTAACTTTTTGACATGTTTTTGGATTTTCGAAGACGATACGGATGGTTGATTCCCTTCTAACGATAATTGATGTTGTGCGTTGATCTTTGTTTTTGGTTTTCTGCTATACTGTTGTGTGCCCTTTGGTGAAATCAATGTTTTGTTGCCCCTAGTGATATCCCGATGTTTCCCCCAAGCTTTGGAGTGATACTTGACTATTTGAAAAATGATTTTTGATATGGATGCAAAGATGGCAAGACTACTGACATGATATGAAACGGTACTGACTACCAGACTAATGATCCTGATATATATCAAAAATAGATGGGAAAGCTGATCTTAGAATCACATACGATGCCTATTTCCAAGTTTTCACCATATGCTTCGATTACACTCTTCGTGTTTTTGTATTTTTCTCATTTTTCTCTTCTTCTTTTTTTTGTAGTTTCTATTTTTTTTGTATGTTTGTGTTGCCAAGATGCCTGTTTTCCAGGTTTTCATCAAGGAAACAATTTTCAAAAGTTTGACCCATGCACTAGGAGATTCAAGCATAGAATTTTTGAAGATGAATACTATTGATAGGTTCATCAAACAAATCCCCTTTTGACATTGATAGCTGATATGCTCCTGATCCATACACTGATATGACGACAAAAGGACCAAGCTAGTTAGGCTCAAATTTCCCTTTCTTCTCTCTGTCTTGCTGATTCCTAGGATTTTCTTTCAGTACTAAGTCACCAACCTGAAAGACCCTCAGTTTTACCCTGTGGTTGTAACTTCTTGACATCCTCTGTTGATAAGCTGTTAGATGATTAGCAGCTTGTTGACGATGCTCATCCAACAACTCCAGTTCCTTCAATCTAGATACCCTATAGTCTTCATCTGAAATGATACCTCTGAGTGATACATGAAGGGATGGAATTTCAACTTCAATGGGCAATATGGATTTTGATCCATATACCAAGGCATATGGAGTAGCTCCTATTGGTGTTTTGATACTTGTTCTGTAGGCCCATAGTGCAGGATTGAGTTGAACATGCCAATCACATCCAACATTGTTAATCGTCTTTTTGAGAATTTTGAGTATTGTTTTGTTTGAGGCCTCTGCTTGGCCATTCCCTTGAGGATAGTACGGTGTTGAAAACCGATGTTGGATATGAAATTTATCACATAGCTCTTGGACATCTTGATTCTTGAAAGGTCATCCATTATCGGTGATAATGGATTGAGGGATTCCATACTGACATATTATGTAGTTCAAGATGAAAGATGAGATTTGCTTCCCAAGTTATGGTTGTAAGAGGTACTGCTTCAATCTATTTTGTGAAATATTTTGTAGCTGTTATAATGAAATTGTGTCCATTTGATGAAGATGGATTAATTTTTCCTACTAGATCCAGGCCCCATTGACAAAAAGGCCATGTCGATGTGAAGGGATGCAGTTCTTGTGCTGGAGCATGAATCAGATTGTTGTGAATCTAACACTTTTTACATTTCTTAACAAACTGATAGGATTCTTTCTCCATGCATGGCCAATAATATCCCAAACGGATGAGTTTCTTAGCTAGAGTTATCCCACTCGAGTGAGTGCCACAAATACCCTCGTGAACCTCTCGTAGGGCCGTTTCAGATTCGTTGTGTTCTAGACATCAGAGTAAAGTACCATCAAGACCTCGACGATAAAGTATGTCGGAAATTAAAGTATGTCATGTGGATTGGTGGATGATGTTTCTTTTTTGGTTCCTGGATAGATCAGGAGGAAGGACATCATTTTTCAGGTAAGCATAGGTCATTTCATAGATGGAGGTTTATGTGGTTTCGATATGGCAGATGGTAGTGGATTCTGGATTATTATGGGAAGGGCATGATACTTGTTCTACCATAAACTCATAACAAACACACTTCTTAGGCAATTATAGTAATGAAGCAATTGTAGCCATAGCGTCTGTAGCTTTATTTTTTGCCCTTGGAATTTGATCAAACTTGATAGTGACAAAGGATTGTTTCAGATTATCTATTTGTTGCTTGTAGCGCATCAACTTTTCATCTTTTGTTTCATACTCGTCATTTACTTGATAAATGACTAGTTGAGAATCCCCATATACCTGTAGATCCGTGATCTTCCACTGAATTCCTATTTTGACCCCAATGATTAATGCTTCATATTCTGCCACATTATTTGTACACTGAAACATTTATCTATATGATTTTGGAATGGTGTGTCCTTGTGGAGAAATGAACAAGATCCCTGCTCCTAATCCATGTTGTGTGTATGATCCATCAAAATATAATACCCATTGTTGGGGCATTACTGTCAAAATGTCTGCATCTGGAAACTCCATTGTCATTGGTCGATCATTTGGTAAAGGAGCCTCAGCTAATTGTTCAATGATTCCATGTCCCTTGATTGCCTTTCTCTCTACATATTGAATGTCAAATTCACTTAATAGCATGACCCACTTTTCCAGTCTACCTATTAAGGCAGCTTTACTGAGTAGATATTTTAAAGGATCAATCTTTGCTATTAGCTTGATTGTATGAGTTAGCATGTAGTGTCTCAGCTGTTGAGTAACGAATATCACCATCAAGCAATATTTCTCTATGAAATTGTAATTGATTTCATATCCATTCAATGTCTGACTGATATAGTAGATGGCATGTTCTTTTCCTTCATAATCCTCTTGTGCTAATAGTGCCCCCAAAGAGATATCTGTCGTGGCAATATACAATATGAGAGGTATTCCTTCTATTGGTGGCATGAGAATGGGTGGTGACATTAGATACTGTTTGATATGATTGAATGTTGTTTCACACCCCTCATCCCACTTGAAAACTATATTCTTATGCAATAGACGATTGAAAGGATGACTTCCATCCGCCAGCTAGGAAATGAATCTTATGATCGATTGGAGCCTTCCCTATAGTGATCTGAGTTGACTTATATTCTTAGGAGGTGGCATCTCCATAATTTCTTTGAATTTCACCAGATCCACTTCAATTCCTTTTTCCGAGACAATGTACCCTAATAGTTTTGCTGATGTGACCCCGAAGACACACTTCTTGGGGTTTAATCTGACATTGAATTTCTCCATCCGTGTGAAGATTTTGTCTAGGATATGCAGATGTCCTTCCCTTGTACTAGATTTTTCCAATATGTCATCCACATAATCCTCCATGAAGGTGTGCATCATATCATGGAATATTGTCATCATTTCTCTTTGATAAGTGGCTCTTGCGTTCCTTAGACCAAATGTCATGACGTTCCAGCAGAAGGTTCCCCATGGACATGTGAAAGCCATCTTTTCTTGGTCTTCTGGAGTTATTTTTATTTGATTGTACCCCGAGAAACTATCCATGATTGACAACATGGCATGCCTTGCCGTCAAGTCCATGATGATGTATATATTTCGTAGTGGAAAATCATCCTTCGGGCATGCTTTATTTAGGTCACTGAAATCTGTACATATTCAGATGCTATTGTCCGGCTTTGAAATAGGTACAAGGTTTGATATCCATTTGGCATAGTCTATTGACTGTATGAATCCAGCATCCAACAATTTCTTTAGTTCTGTCTTTACCATCAATACGATGTGGGGATGCATTTTTCTCAATTTTTGCTTGACAGGCTTGATTCCTGCAGGCAAAGACAAGTGATGCATAAGCAGATTTGAGTCTAAGCCTGGCATATCGGAATATGACCAAGCGAAGTTGATGCTTCTTTCTTTAAAGAATTTGATGAATTCTGGTCTTTCTTGTTCTATCATGGATTCCGCCAGATGTAGGATTTTTGCCTTATCTTCAGTGTCGATATTCACAGACTGTGTTGGTTCCACTAGGAAAAATGATTGCTCATGATAATGTTCCAGAAGAGTGTCAAATCTTCCATCCTTCAGTGCCTCAAAAAGGTTTTCACCATTAGATGCGTTCTTTATTTTTACTTTTTCCAGATCTAATTCTCCCATAGAATGGTTTTCGCCATTAGATCTATTTTCCCTATTGTCATTTTTGCAACTGGAAGATTTGACACCCTCCTACCGAGTCGTGTTGTTATGAGTATTACAGTAAGAATTTGTACCAAGTTCAGTATGACATAGGAAGTTTATGATGGCATCATCGTTTGTAAATATTGATATATTCAAAGGTTCGACAAGTTCCCAGTCAATGAGTTCAGGATGGATTAATGGCATGAGGTTATCAGATTCATTCAAGGTGATGGATGTAAGGGTTTGGACAGCCATTTCATCATAGTCGTTTATTGGAATATCGAGGTCCATGATGGTACTTTCTTCAAGATCGTCTAGTCCACTTGAAGTCTGCTCATCCCCACTCGAATCATCAATATTTAGTGACCCTACCACGAGTGGTCTAGACCCAGAACCTTGGCCCTCCTCACGTGTAGATGCATATTGTTGAATTACATCGACTTGAATATCAGTGAAAGATAGGTCGAAATACAGTTCCCACTCATATTCATTTGAATCTGTCTCAGAGCTATCTCTAAACTTAAGGATATTTTCTATAGCAATCCTTGTTAATTCCTATTTTTCTTCTTCAAAATATCCTAGTCCTGGCTTCTCTTTTGTGTGGAGAGTAAGGGGTGTAATAGGTTTTGTGATTCCATCCTTTCTTAATCCAACAGGTCCTTGTCCTTCATACCCCATTTTTTCTAAAATAACTTTTCCTTTTCCATATTTATCGGTTTTGATGGTGACATTTTTGATACTGATATCTGATGTAGAGGGTTCCTCATCTTTGTATAGCCAATCCAGGATTGCTTTGTTGTTTGTTTCATCCTCTATTGTACCTTTTTTGACAAACCTTTCGTCAAGAGTTGTGATTGGTAATGATGTTTGAGATTTGATCATAGATGGTTGACCATATGTCCTAAGAGATGGCATTAACTGTGATAGGTTAAGCGATTGCTCCATAGAATATGTTCCCATTCCTTTGTCCGTTAGTTGAACTTGCTCTTGGAATTTATGTGATAAATAATTTTGTTGATCTAGATTATCTGTTGATTGAGTTTCAACAGGACTTGTCTCTTTTTCTTTACCCTTCTTCTCTACCCATTTAGTAGTGATACTTGGACATTGTTCTTCTCTGGATGATTTTGAATTTGATGCTTCCCTATTTTGTGGTACAAAGGTATCTTGAGAGATCCTAAGGGTGTCACAATGTTGAGGATGATTGTAATCAGCAGATATAGTCACCTCTCATCCATTTATTGGGAACTTCAAACATTGATAATATGTCGAAGGTACAGCCTGCATTTCATGGATCCATGGTCGTCCTATGAGAATGTTGTATGTTAACTCTTTCTCCAACACTTGACATGCTATATGTTTCATCATTGGCCCCACTTGAATGGGTAGCACAATCAAGCCCTTAGACGATCTTTCTTCCTCACCATATGCTTTGATAGTCATTTTTTTGCGAGAATAAATAGCATCATCTGAATATCCTAGTGCACGGATTAACTTGAGAGTGCAAATGTTTAGACCAGCTCCCCCATCTATTAAGACTCTCTTGACGCGATGATTGTGAATTAAGAATTCAATATGGAGTGCAATATTATGGGGATGGTTTAGCGAGATATCATCTTGTTCAAAGAATGATAGACAATATGGGGTAGTCAAATATCCCACCATAGCTTGGAACTAACAAACATCTAGATTCTTTGGTACCATAGTGGCAACTAAAGCTTGTTCGAGAACCTCCTTATGTGATGGTGATATTTTAAGGAGCTCTAGTATCGATATCTGAGCAGGAATGTTTTGCAGTTGATCGACGATGTTATAGTGAGATGGAGGTGGAACTGCATGTGTAGATCCAACTCCATTTAACATGACCTTAGCTTGCCCCCTAGTCATTACATTTACTGGTTGATGTTCTTAATGGTCTCTGATTTTTAACACATTGATTTGATTATCAGAGTTTGATATGTTCGGGAGCAAGTCCAATGGAGTAGTGTTGTTGATTTTGGGTTCATCAATGTTGTGACCAACTGTATGATCACTCTCTACTTCAGAAAAACAAAGGATTGTTTTGTCATAGACATGATTGATGTTCTTACCTTTGTAGTTTGAGAATGATGATACTCCTTTGTCATAGTTTGGCAAAGGGTCTTTGAAAGTTGAATGATCGTTGTTGTTTTGGGGTGTTTCTACATATGCTTTATTGTTGTCGATTAAATATTGTATCACATGTTTCAACTCCATACAATCATTGGTTTTTCGACCTTTGTTATTATGGAAGTTGCAATAATCAGCATCATTCCACCATGGTGGTTTGACCTTTGGATCCCAGAATCAGGCTTCCTGTGCAGTGATAAGGCCACTAGTGACTAATTCTTTCATTGTTGATTCTATTGTTTGTCCTAAAGGTGTGAACCTTTGTCGATTTGATGGTTTTTGATATGACTGTGTCTTTACGATCTCGTTTTGTATGACATTTGACTTGACAATTTGATCATTGTTTTGATTCTTTGATGTAGATGCTGTCAAGTTAAAGACCGGTTTGACATTTTGGGAATCACTTGTTGTTTCATTTATAGTCGTGTTTCGATTCTTTTGCCAAAATTTTGGCTTATCACTGCTTGAGTATTGATTGGAGGAGTTATTTGTGTTATTCATTTTATCACTGAAATGTTTGATAACTCCTCTTTTGACTAACGCTTCCTCAATTTTAAGACCGTTTTCTATGACTTTTTCGAATGTAGGAGGAAATTATAATTCAAGCCTATAACTCGTTTCCTCCATCAAGTTGTCAATGAACAACTCCATCTTTTTTTCCTCACGAATTGATCGAGGATATCTAGCGAACAATCATCGCCATCTTTGTAGAAAAGTAAAGAACATTTCCCCTTTGTTTTACTTTAGGTTATAAAGATCCTTTATTTTAACATCGTGTTGGATGTTAAAGGAGTACTGGGAAATGAACCTGTTGACTAATTCTTCAAAAGTTTTGATACCTGGTTGTAGTTTTGAAAACCACTCCATACATGATCCTCCCAAGCTCCTTGGGAATAACCTCATTAAGTAAGTTTCCTCTTGGGCAAACTCGAGACTCATTGTTTTGAATTCCATGATATGATCTATTGGATTTGTTCTTCCATTGTACTTGTTGTACTTTGGGATCTCACAGTGTCTAGGAAAAGGTATCAGACTGACTGTTGCATCGAAAGGATAAGGACAAATGTCCTGTATCGTGTATCTCTCGGTACTCCCTTTCGTCATATCCTGTATCTGTTGTTGTAACAGTTGTATTTGAGATGTTAAAGCGGCAACTAGATCGATTGTTTGCGTAGGTTGCAGAATTTCAGTCTCATTCGTTCCAGGTGCTTCCTTCAAACGATTCACGTCGAAGTCCTTGGGAAGTTTGGCACCTGATTCAGCCAACATCAAAAGATACTTCTCCATATCTTGTTCTAAAATCTTCTCCATAAACTTATGGAACTTGGGATCTTGTTGAGTTGTTTGAATATCCTCTAGGGTTATTTCATTTTTATCATTTTCGTTCAGATTGTTCCAAGGATTTTCCTCTGCCATTGCTTGGGATTTTAAAATTTTTTTCTCTAAGAGTCTCTGTTTTTGGGACCTAGTGAAAATTGGCATACAAATTTTTACCCTTTCTTCTGAAATGTTGATCTTCTATGCTGGTAAAATGTCAATTTGAACTTTTAACAAAGTCGAATAAGATGACTGATCTTATTGATGAGACTATGCTAAAATTTTGATTACTATACTTGGTTTCATGATGAAGGATGATAGTATCCTGATGATGAAACTTCAGTGTAGTAATCGATTGTGTATTTGATTTTGACACTTGTGATTTGCAAGATCTTGTTTCAGTTGATAAGATTGGAAATTTGTATAAACCTATCTGTTTTCGGTTTTTAGATAGTGATTCTGATAAAAAGAAACTTGGTTCTAATGAAAATTGTGGATAAAATGACTAACTGACTGACTGGTAAAAATTTTGAACTCTCTATTTTGAAAGTGCTAAAATAGAGGACAGAGGCGCTATTTCACAGAAGCGCTAGAATAGAGTTCTGAAGTGTTGAAATAGGTGACAAAAGCGCTATCTTGACAGAAGCTCTAAAACAGTGCATGAAACCGCTGCAAAAATTGATGGAAGCGCTATCTTGACAGAAGCACTAAAACAGTACCCGAAAGTGCTGAAAAATATGATGAAAGCGCTATTTTGACATAAGCACCGAAACAGTGCCCGAAAGCACTAGAAAATATGATGAAAGTGTTATTTAATGAAAGCACTAAAATATAGACTGTAAGCGTTGAAACAATGCTCGAAAGCGCTATTTCACAAAAGCACTAAAACAGTGACACGAAGCGCTAAAATAGGATTCTAGAGCGCTAAAAATAGGACTTTAAGACTCTCTATTGTAAAATTTGATCTGGCCTTGTGGCATATTGTATCATGGATTGCGGAAGATAAGAAGGATGTATGCACTGACTACAGTTGTGATACTGAGTGAGAGCTCTTCTTTGGAAGAAGGCTCGTGAATAGAGTGGTTCTACGGCGTAATCTAAAGTGTGACCCCTAGCAAAATCGTGATATCTGTGGATGAATGTTCTATGTTGTAAAAGGAGTTTTCGATTTTGATATAGAAAACGCCCTCTTTTCAATTTATTTCAATAACTAAGAGGGTCCTTGGGTTTTGTGATTTTGATTTTCCTTTTGAGAAACGTGGTGGACTTCCACTTTCGAAGCATGGAGTTTTCTTATCTAACTTGACTCTGTTGTTTTCAAGATGGTCTTAAATCTGATTTTAATGAATTTGTGAAAACACAACAAGCAATTGTGAATAATTGTTTTAACTGAATAGATCGTGTATGTTCAAAAATCATGAATGATTCTTATTGATTTTGAATGGTTGTTTTGACAATTGTACACAAATCATACAGACTCACACTTAAGGACAAGTAGGTCATCATTATACTCACAGCCCACATCTTGAATTGCGTTGACGCACACAGCCTTGTCACCCCCTAGAGGGCGCCTATGTTTTTGTCGTTTCCAGGTGTGTACTAAGAGTTGGATTTCTCATCCTCTGAGCAAATGGTTTGTGGCAATTATATGGTGAGTTTCTTGGGGGCAGATTCTTCCCTCCCCTTGCATTGTGAGTATAACAATGTATGGATACTGACTCGACGAGATACTACTCTATGGTTCATAGATAGGGCTTTCGTGCGGTGCGGCAATTGATAAACTCCCTCAGGAGACCTCCCAATCTTTAGAACAAAGATTTTGGGGATGGTTATCTTGCTCACTACCATCAAGTTGGACTTTCATCAACAACTTGCATTTTTATTATAGTGGGTTGGAATCCTTGACTTTAGGTGTTCCCACTTAGGTCGTTCTCGTAGGGTGAGTACTTTTTCCCACTATGGCAGACCTTCTAAAGGATTTAACAAAGCGTAAATAACATGAAGTAAAAGTGAATCTGGCACTTTGGTCACCCAGTTAAGGGGAGAGCATAAGCCTAATCACCACAAGCACAACATATAAGTTGATCTATTTTAAGCGCAAAAAGAAATTTTCTAATCTAAGTGAAGGTGTTGCTTCATAGAAATCATGTTGTTCTTTTTAACTTGTACTATAAAAATGCGGTGACTATCCTAGGATTGATAAATTTTCTTTTAAGAAAACAAAAAGTGGCTACCCTAGGATTGATATATTTTAGAAACTAAGAAATGACTATCCTAGAATTGATAAATTTTAGTCCAACTATGAAAAAATTAAAAAATTGGCCATGGCCGCGTCGGATCCAGACTAATTTTACAAAAGCACTGGAGTAGTCCACCGAAGTGCTATAACTCTTACCTGATGCGCTAAAACATGAAAGCACCGAAACAAAACACCGAAGCGCTGAAATTTGCCATGGAAGCGCTAAATCATCGATGCGCTGAAATAGTTGACAGAAGCGCTAAAGTTGAAAGCGCTAAATTTTTTTATGGAAGTGTTGTAGTAACACGGAAGCACCGAAACAAAGCACGGAAGCACTATAGTTTGCCCAGGAAGCGCTATAATATTTGACGAAAGCGCTAAAAGAAAACACGTTAGGAACCTACGTGACACTTTCCAGAAAAATTATAAAATTGGGGTTAATACCCCACTATGGGCACCAAATTGTCAGTGGTGAATAAGGTGTAAAGCACAAAACACACTTCTTAATAAGACATTATATCAAAGATAAAGTTGAATGAATCAAATCAAAGCAATGATCAATTGAAAGCATCATATTGTTCTCTATCCTCAAAGATTTATTAAACCACTATTGCTCTCAGATCGTGAGGACATTACGATTGTTAAAATGACAATTCAAAGAACGAGATGGATGCTAATGCAATAATATGGAGCTAAATATGATAATACTAAATGATAAATGAATTAAACTAGCATGAAATGACATGAAACAGATAAATGCAGCTACAAGAGGCAGCCATGATGTGAAAGCTTGATTGCTGGATATTAGATGCTTGATGCTTGATGCTTGATTGTTTGAATTCTTATAGAGTAAGAGTGCATAAGTTAGATTATCTGGATCTTTTTCTTGGTTCAATGAGGCTGTATTTATAGAATTCTTGGCTGTAGAAATGCACAAGGAAGACATTGAGAGGCTTGGATTCAATCTGGAGGATTGAATGGTGAGATATGGAGTAGATTGAGAGAATTTTGGTGATTGTCTCTACCCATGAAAACACCAGGCAAGAAAAGAGGAAAGATTGATGGAGGAGGATTGAGAGAAGAATTTGGAATTTGTCTCCAATTTGTCTCCAAAACTTTCTGTGAAGTTTCAAAGTATTAATTGTGACATATTTTAGACATAGATTAGACGTAGGATATCTAATTCATTTTTGAGAGAATATAGATGGAATATTCTTTATGCTTTAATTCAAATATTTTGATTTATTTAAATTAGCAAAAGAGTGATAAATAATTTAATAAAACGAACTATACAAGTTGTTTATTAAATTAAATAGAAGAATATGACAATTAATTAATAAAATGTTTGATCTTTATATAATTAATTTAAGATCGATGTGATAGAATAAAATAGGGATTTGATAATTAAATCGAACAAAGTATTTAATTTTGTTTATTTAATTAAGATGAATCATAAATGTGAACTATATAAATAAATATTTCTATTTATTTAAACAGTAGAAGAAATTATGATAATTAATCAAATAGTTCGTATTTAATTAATCGAATGCTCCAGACCAATTTTAGGTGTATACAAAATGAATATGGGATAAAGTGAAATTATCAAAGTATGTGTATATAAGAATAAGGTAAAACTATATATATGTTTGTATGTATGTATGTATGTATGTAAATGACTAAAAGAAATGAGTTTAACTTTACATAATATTGTAGCATTTAACAATATATATGTATCAAGACGTTTTGTTAAAATAAACAAAAATAAAATAGAAAATTACATAAATATATAAATTTCACCATAACAAAATAATACCAAACAAATATTGTGTAAATTCAAAGTTAAAATGTACAAATAGACAATACTTGAAGTAGATCAGTCAAGGGTTGTTGAATGTTTGTCAGCTAAAAGTCAATGGTTTGTATCTTGCACTTCTCACTCCAACTAACCCTTTCCCAAAAAACAGACAAATTTATAATAACTACTAAGCGTACTAAAACTTAATACTACTCAAAATAATACAAATACAAATACCAAAGTAAGAGAAGAGGTTCAAATAACTTACTTTGGAAAGTTTCAAATAGTAAATGCATGCCCATTTTTGCACTAAAACAAGAGCGTACCTTCAAATGTGACGAGTCGACGACCTACCTAACCCCTTCATGACCACAAATATATTATTATAGATTTCTGTGTATGCTTGAAGTGGCCTATTTTTTACAGGAATCCTCTGCCATGGGATTTCCAGTAGGTCTGCGTAATATCCCTATACCCAGAGTGCTGCTCTACTTGGCATCAGCCATGGCTTATATACAGAATGGAATATGTTGGTTTCTTTCTGGTCTTGGGCTGAGCGAGGCACCACAAGACGAGATCTTTTCCTGGGAAGAGTTATCAGAACTCACATCTGCCATTTCTTCTTCTTCTTCAGGTGAGATGATTAAGCATACGTTGCCTCTCATTACATTCCGAAATGTTGCAGAGAAGGTGAGTGAGATTGAGGAGGATTTTGCATGCGCAGTCTGCTTGAGCTCTTTCGAAGAAGATGACGAAATCCGAGAGCTATGCAATTGCTGTCACATATTTCATAGAAATTGTTTGGATAAATGGATTGATAGCCACCAGGATACCTGCCCTTTCTGCAGGCGCCCTCTCCTTCCACCAACTGAAAGTGTTCATCATTGCAGATAATTTCATGGGTTGGATTATTGTATTTCTATGCATTTTACTTCCTGAATAGCATTTACAATGCCAGTGATTGAAACGAAATGTTGATCTATTTCTACTCGATGACTATAATATGTTTAATTTGTTTTCATATTGAGATGAACTTTAATGAGCAAGAGAATTATGATTAGCATGAACAAAGGATATTTGATCCTTGATGAATCTTTCTAGTGGGATTTCCAACTTGTTCTCTTCTTCTATCCCAACTCCTGCTTCTTCCATATTAGCTGCTACTACTACTGACCCTCGTGTTACCCTATCACTTCCATCATTCCCACCTCGTCACTTTTGGCTTATCTAAACTTTACGCTCACCTTTCATTACTCCCATTAGTACTTTCGTCCCTTTTATTATTTCATCCATATTTGCCCCTTTTCTTCCATATCCAGTACTTTTACACCCTCCCCACATTCATCTCATACCATTTCCCTCTACCAAGCCATAACCAACACTTATAACATTTCATCTAATTTGTTTCCTTCTACCAAGCCATAACCAACACTTATCACATTTCATCTAATTTGTTTGTCTCTATCATGCTATGCCCCAACCTCTATATTTTGATTCCACTATATTTCATACCCTTCTACTGTTCAAGCTATTATCACCTTGGATAAACTTGTAAAAGAGATAAAATTTAAATAAATTCAATTCAAGAATCATATTTTTGCATGTAATCCTCCATTATTGCATATAATCCTCCATATTGCACATCATTAGCTTTTGATGTTGTTACATTCTTGCTTTGAGATGTGTAACTAAAAATGAGACACTATCACTCATCTACAATCTTTCATAGTAGCATATATTAATGTATGATGATTTGATTATAACTATGTTATTCCCAAGAATTCTTAAGAATTTTACGCTATTCAATGATTTCATTCATTACCTTCAAGTCCAGTCAAGTTCTTTTATGTTTTTGGTATTGTTTAATTACAACACTTTCGTATAAAAATGAGATTACATGATCTTACTAGATGCACCCAAAGATTAATAAGCCTATCAATAGTTATGTTATTTGATTTCAATCTTTGTGTGGAAAATTGAAACACCAATTTGATGATGATTAGATAGAAATCATGTATCAAGAGGGATTACTTATGGCTATCATAAGCAATGTGCATCTACGTAGTTTTCTATATTTTGATAAGATCCACATGTCTAATAATGAAAATAATAGCATGTAGAAGATAGACCACACATAACACAAGATATATTTATGTGGTAGGGTCCCTTGATATCCAATATATGCAGAAATAGAATAAACCCTTTAGATAGAGGAAGACCATTTAATAATCCTTGTGGAGGAAGCCACCCTATGTTGTTTCTCTAAAAGGCCCCAAATACATAGCATATGCTTCAATTCCTTTATATAGACCTCCTCCTAAGAACATAATAGAGGGGTAAACCACTAATGTCATGTAGGTCTATGCATTATCTAATATAGTCAATTACTCCATATAACTATCTTAAGGGATGTGTACTTTATGTCAACATCTCCTTCAACCTATATACATTATAATATCATATCCCTAGGAAAATAACATATTTTAGAGATATATGTGCACCCATTTGAACAGTCTTAAGGTTAATTTGTTATAATCAAATACTTTGAAGAATGGGTCATCCTCATCACAATCTTACTACCCTTCTAACTTTCAAAATGATATTACTTTTTCAAAGCCCAAACTAACATGAGGGAGTAAACATGAATTAGGTTGCTAATGCTTCTTCTTTTTCTTCACTTAAACACAATTCTCCTATGAAGTTCACCGAGCTTCAAGAATGCATGGATGATATGCTTCAAACTTTGTCAAATGGTAATATAATTTCACTCCCTCTATTCATCCATTAGATATCACTAAACCACTTCCTAAATCATATAATGATCAAACATTTTATAACTATCATAGAGTAAAGGGCCATTACACACAACCTTTATTTACTTTTATAAATAATATATAGGATGCCATTGAAAAAATTACAATTAAAGTTCAAGGGGGTGACGATAATGGATATTCACTAGCTCCCTATCCTAAAATATAATTTTTTAGTGCAAATCATGCACATAATGTTGAGTTACATGATATTATAAAATGTGAGGATAAGATTTTTAAGGAAATGTTGAGTCTAATGTTGTACATATTCCTCTCTTCTATTGGATCCACCAATTCCATTTTATGATGAGGAGACCCCACAGAATAAATATTATAGATCATTATACATAAAATCATATAAACAAAAAAATTAGAAAAAAAAGTGGAAAATAGGGTAAATTACTAAAATAAAAAATTTAAGCAAATAGTGAACAAATTTTAAATATTAATTACAGTATTTTGTGATTGAACATTTAATTGTGTAAGGAGAATAATATAATATGGTATATTAGCAATAAATTAGCATCTCATAAAATCAAACACATAACATTGAATTTATATTTCATAAAACTAGCACTTGTGCCTAAAGGAGGTTCAAGGGTTACACCAATAGAAAACTATATGAATGTTAATATGTTAGAGAGTACGTTTTTGTGTGTGGATGCACTACAAATTCTAGTTGCATGTGGTTGGATTATACGATTATAATAAATGCTAAATAATGGAATGAAATAAACTTAGACAAATCTAGATTTTTTTCTTAAAGAAATTAAGTATTGTCTGGTTATCAAATATTTGCATACAAATTTAAAACATAAAACAATGCAAATGAAAAAAGAAAGTTGTCATCAAGTTGACAAAAAAATCTGTAAATGAGAATAGAATGTTCCCATCCAGTTGTCAAATCAATATTTATATGGCTTTTATGTGATAATGAGATTTTGGATGCTTTTACCTGATATTTTGAAGACTTTTACCATTAAATGGCAGCTGATTTACCATTAAACGACAGCTGAAACTTGTTTTCCAACAACACAACAGTAATTTGCAGGCATGAAACTTATTTCAGGCTCAAATCTCATACTATATGTAATCTATCGACTAATAACTCCACCACCAAAGAGAAAAAAAATTGTATTCAGCACATTAAAAAAAAATTATGATAGTGTAACAATACTTAACTTGCTAAAGCTTGAAGACTACAGAATAGAAATGGCACAACTCGGACCTCAGAGGGGGGGCGAGCTGATTCTTGCTATCAAGCTTTTATGTGATAAGTGAGATTTTGGAGGCTTTTACCATTAAACAGCAGCGGGTTTACTATTAAACGACATTTGAAACTTGTTTTCTGACGACTCAATAGTGATTTACAGATGAAACTTGTTTCAGACTCAAATCTCACATTATATATAATCTATCGACTAAAAATAACTCCACCACCAAAAAAAATTATGATAATGTAACCTAAAGACTATAGAATAGAATTGGCACAATTCAGAGCTCAGAGGGGCCCCGAGCTGTTTCATGCTCTTTTAAAACAGAAAGAATTGGTCTCCTTCCAAAAATTCTCCACGCGATGATAATGACACCTTTCATGAAGATAATTATAGCAAACAAAATAATACATTCAATCCAAAATCTCAAGGTGGAAATGCATAGCTTACGATTCGTGATGAGGATGATGTAAGAATGGTGTCAGGTTTATCACAAAAGAAACAAACTTAAGAAAAAAGGAAAAAACCATTCGTTTTGCGACCTCTCAGACTGCAAATCCTATTTTGTCATCTTCAGACAAAGTAGTACCCACAAATTGTACGACTTCTGTGTTTTTTTTAAATGATTCTCAGAATATCTCAAGAGGCGTGCAAATTATGAATAAAGTAGTCCCCACTGAAATTTATAGTTTTTATGGTGAATTGTATATGAAGATTATTATATTATTTCAAGAGTACTATGTTGATTTAGTACAAGTAAAATAAATGTGAAATTGAATATTTTTTTAAGAATTAATGACAAGACAAAAAAATAATTGATGTTTTTTTATTTCTTTTGTTATTAAAGATAATTGTTAGTTTAAAAGAAACAAGACATAAAATATATGTCTATATGTATGTAGTAAATAAAATAGTTCCAAAGTAAAATAAAGTAACTTTTAAGTAAATAAAATAACTTGACTTTTTTAGATAGATGTATTTAATATATTTGTACTACTTAATATAAAATAATATTATCATTTATATAATTGGGTAATAATTTATAAGTGAGACCATTGATTAAAAATGATATTATTTTTTAAAAATATACTTTAATTCCTCTACATAAACTAATCAAATAATATAATTAATACATTAAATAAAAGTTGTAAACTAAAACCTTAAGATGCTCCACTCCTAATAGTCTTTTTCTACCACAAAATTATTGGCATAAATATAACATGATTTTTGTTTTAGAGGGTAATATAATGAATATTAAAATATTTTAGATTTAAAATTAAGTTTAATATTTTTAATGTAATATAAAATATTTATTAATTATTAGACTATAATAGAAATATATTTAAAATTGATACATATTAATATTTATATTTTTAAATAAATTAAAATTAATTTTTTTATTGATATTTCAATTATACAAATTAAAATATTTGAATACTTCTAATATCATATTTAAAATAAAAATGAAATCCTCTTACTAGTGATGGAGCAAGAGAAAAAATAAAATAGCATTGTGTATTGTCATATGAAAACTTTATTATTTGAACTAATTGACATAATTATAAATTTGGTAGTAAGATTTTATGTGTAGTTTACTAAAAATAAATGTGTGGTATTCAAAAAAAAATTGTTGTTGAATGAGGAAACTATTATCTATTTGAGTGGTTATCGTATGCTAGTGTAAAATTATTTAATATTTATTTAATTAAAAAATTATAAAGAAAACAAATAAGTATTTCTAAACTAAGTTACTTCTTAAATTTTTTTTACAAAGTAGGAAAGGCAAGAGTGAAGAAAGTAAATTAAATAACTCCTTGATTCTAAGTAAATAAAGAAAAATCAAAGCTTAATTTTTTTTAAAACCACCAATAAGTCAAAACACAAATCAATATGAAATATAGAACACTTAAAATAGCAAAAAAAAAAAAAATTATTTCACATGCTCAAAGTTGCAAAGCTCATAGAATTACAATGTTTTGAATCAAAAATACTATTTCTTGTAACTACTCTAAACTAAAATTCAACCATAATAAAAACCCCATTTACAAATTCTATCATTTGCATATAAATAATATCTAAAATGTAACTAATCTTCTTAATTGAGCGTTAAATAAAGATTAAAATCTCTCTTAAATTTTTAGAAACTTAAAAACTTTAATAAATTAGTTTTTTAAATAAAATGATAGAAAAAAAAAATTATGTTGAGGTGACAGGATATCCCCATCTACTTCATCCTTGTCCTTCATTGTAGGTTGCAATGTGTAGGAAAAAACCTTGGCTTTATAAATGGGATTGTTTTACTTAAAAATGATCACATTTCAAGTCCCCATCTTCCAAATGACCCTATTGTTCTAGATATTTTCCAATGATTTGGAATGTTATGAGGTGATTAAGACATGTATCAAGGTAGAGTCAATATGACTAAACATTTTCATAGCTTCTACATTAAACGATTGTTTATCAAAGAAAATTTCAATCATCACTTTGAAGTTTTCTTTTATGGACTAAGTGCCAGTGACATGTGAATCACATTTCACCTCAATATCTAAGTTGATCGGTCCACGAAGTCAGTTTGGACATCCATCTTAATATAGTCACATTCCATTAACAATTTGGTCTATTCTTGGATGTTCTCTTTGATGGTCACTATTTTACATTCAATACTTTTTTCTCCATAGGATGCACCTATTTTCATTAGAATTTTGAAAAAATATTCTACGACAATCTTATCATTTCCTATCTCAATTCATTCCTTGAGATTATAATATATCCTTATCCAAACTATTTCCTCTTTCTTTGATACATTAATTTCATCATTAACCTCCTTCCTTTTGATTTCAATTTCATCATATGTTTTTCTTCTTCAATGAATTTTTACCCTTTAGTTATAATATCACTTACCAAATCTTCAACTATTTTACCATAAGATTGATACCTATATATATTTTTAATTAATTCTCTCTTGTTTCTTGAGCTAGGATAAAAAGAGGTATCAACTTTGTCTAGTGGCTGAGGTAAGGTATCAATTATAAACTTGGCAAGTAGCTAAAGATTTTACCTATTACTTAAGTTAATATTTGGAGTGGATATGATCTTTCTCTATTATCTTAAAAAGCTTTATAGACAACACTTAAAAATTGTGAATATCTTTATCATGTGAAGAACAACCGAGATTATTTCTTATGTTGAAATCCTTTTCAGTGGCATCATTGATATCTTTCTTTGTAGATGGATGGGAAATTTCTACATACATATGGCCTAAAGTTGAGTCTTTCATCAACCTCGAAGTTTCTTTGGCCTTTTTTGGTTGGGGAGACCTATTAGGAAATTTGGAAACAAGATTGAATTGGGGGAAGTAGTGTTGAGCTAATTTTCTCTACTTTAAGAGAGTTTATTGTAACCAAGATGATGGTGTATTAGATGGAGTGTGAGAGGGAGTTGTATTATTATCAAAGAATTTTAATGGTTTGATGGGAGGAGGTGTACTAAATTAAGGTCACACTCTATTAAATGATGTGATATTAGGTGAAGATGGAGGTGAAGTATTTCATTGAACAAAGGGATTTTAAAGTGAATGTGGTGGTGAGAAATCTGGTGATGAGTAAGATGAATAGGATATTTAGTTGCTTGGGATGGAGATGAGGCAATATTGATCTAGCATATTATTTTTCACACTCTTATTGAATACCTTTCAATCTTTCTTTCTCATTTTCCTTCATCACCTTCTCCTTTGAGCTATCTCTAATGTTTTATCAAGGTTTATTCTTTTGGCATGATCTTCATTATCACCTCCACTAGCTCCACTTGTGTCTTGTGATCTAGTTGATAGTATTGGTTAGGAAGGAGAAGGTTTTACTTGCCCTTATTTCCTCGCTTTATAATTTTTTTCCTCTTGAGGCTTTACACTTGACTTTTAGTAATCATCTTTAATGTTAATTCTTGCATTATTTTGAGTAACATTAAATTCTTTCTTCTAAAATATTCACCTCTCTAATATTTTAGTTGATAGTAAATAAGGGTTGTGTTTAAACATCATTAAAATATACAAGATCCACTAAATCGGACTCGTTATCCTTTATGCCTTGGATGTCCCAATTTAACCTATTTTTTTAATTTCTTGCAATGATAATCTCATCCCATTTATTCTCTTGTCCTCATATTCACTATCAGAGGCAACCCAAGAATCTTCTATTCCATGGAGATGGTAGAATTGAGGTCTAATATATAAGTTGCTTTTGACATAATCTTTACTATCAAATGAAAGTCTCGTCTCAAAGAAATGCATGGTATAATTTCCAAATCCTTTTCAATATTTAATGCATTAGATAATTATTTGCATTGATAGTGAGATAGCATGATGGAAAGAGGAATTATTTTCTTCTTCCATTCTTTGCATCTTTTGTTTAATTCAGCTATTTGTCTACACACTTCAATTAAAATAAATTTATTGCTCAATACCTAGGTAATTTACATGGGAATCCATCAAAACCTCCAATTCTAATGTAGGTGAACCTTTAGAATTGGATAAATTATCTATCATTTGTTGATCAACTAGATAGCTTCTAATAATATCACCCTCGAGTTTTCGAATGACATACATTATGAGTACATCATTCACTATCCTACAAAAAATGTATTTATTCTCCAACTAAAGTTGTGAGTAGTGATTATATACATGGGTCACTTCATTAAGATTTATAATAGAAAGTAGCCCTATCAAAGCCCTCATGTTAGCAATAGCATAAAAAATATATGACAATATATAGAAAAATAATGAGATGGAATTGGGTGATCTGCCTATGGATCTTGGCATTGATTATGCCACCCAAATGATGTATTGTTTCTTATGAGAGATGAAAATTATAAAAAAGTACAATAATTCTTCAAAATTATGGAGATCTTCTTTTCCAATTAATCATTGGATAAGCATGATGATATATCTAAGATACTATCGATGAAGTGTGACCTATGTGAATTCTTTGGTAGTTGCATTTTTTTCTTTTTAGGGACTGTTAGCTAATGCCTTTTAATTGTGTTGGAATATTTGATTTTCTTCTTGATAAAATGTTGATAAGTTGATTTTGTATCAATATTTGCAAAACATTCCTTTTGGGGTAGCCTGAGGAGTGTTGTAAAGGATTTTCTATCAAATTTAGAAATTACAGTTTTATCTATTATTTTCACTTCTCGAGTCTAGGGATCATAATGGTTTATACATTCTCAGACTATATATGTGCATTGCATGACAACAGGAAATCCATTTTCTTGCAATAACCCAATGTCTATCAATTATTGTGTATTAGAGACCTATTTTTTCAACCATTCTTCTCCAAAAATTATCAAGATTTGTGTGTGCTAATTTTGTGTCTCCTATTTTGGGCAGCATGCTTTCCAAACCCGACAAATTTTTATACTTGAGATACTTTTTTATTTTAAATGAAATTACATAGGAGAAAAATTAAATCTTTCAACATGGAGTTAAGCAAATCCAAAGGAGTTTTTAATTTTTCTCAAACAATTTTGTGATAGGAAAATTTTCATAAAATTGGCTTAAATAATTGAAATTACTCCGTCCACAAGCTGTGAGAGGAAAAAAGAAAATGGGTATGTAACTTTATATTTGAAACTCTTAGTTTTCTATTGCAAGGATTTTTTTATTGATAGCTTGCTAGATGCACTTTGTGAATTCACTCTCATAATTTTTTATTTTCTTTCGAAAATAATCTGTTAAAATTATTATTTTTCTTTACATTAGCATTATATAAACTGGAATTAAGTTTACTCAAGCTTCATGATTACATAAATGGTGTCTTTAATCTTGGTGCATGTATAGTTCTATCGTATTGGTGGTCCTTGGTTCCATTTGAATTATAAAGTTTTTCAACTCTCTTATCCAATGTTTTAGGGGTTTTGAAAAGGTTCTTCTTTTAGAAAATAGTTCTCACGTCATTGACAAATCACCCTTTGAAAACCATTTAATTTTTTTATGGTTATGAGTACCACTAAATATCTTCCTAGAAACTTTTCCTTTTTATTTTAAACTTGCACAATTAAAATACTAGGCATCTTTGTGATCACACATGAATTTTCAAAATTCTTGATATTGCTTAAATTTTAGAGGTTTTGAATAGAGTTTTAGATTTTGATATGGTTGTGGAAACCTTGTCAAGTGTTGAAAGGGTTATGACAACCTCATTGGATGCCAACATGAGATTTAAAACCATATGGAAGTGTTGATTTCAAATTTTAGAAATATCTCTTTAAAAAGGATCAATTCATCGGCACCTAACACAAATCCTAGAATTAGACCAATCCTTGAAGAAAAGTTGAATATTTTTAAAACTAAAGAGGTTTTGATATTACAATTGGATTCTGACAAAGTTATGACAACCTTGTTGATATTTGATGGGTTTGTGAGAAATTATTCATAGATCAATTCAAGGCAACAATATTTAAATGAAATAAAATGTTGAATGGAAGTAATTTTTCAAAACCAAGTAGGTTACCATGGTATTGTTGGGCTCAGACAAGGTTGTGAAAACCTTTTGGTAGTAGATGAGTTTGTGAGAACCTATCCACAGGCTAACACAATTATTGAAACTCAACAAATTCGGTGACTCAACATGTAGAAAAAAAATGAAAGAAGAATCCATGAATAAAGATTATAGGAAGAACCTCAACCAAACCTTGATGCAAAGTTGAAGACTTTTAAAAATAAAGAGGTTGTGACAATACAATCAGGCTCTGACAAGGTTGTGACAACCTTGTTGGAGTCAATGGTTTTGTGAGAACTTATTTGTAGATCAACAAATATATTAAAACTTAACAAATTTGTTGATGAGACAATACATAGACAAATTTTGAAGGAAAAAATATGACTAAGGATTTGTAACAGTTGGTATGAGAAAACCAAATGCAATAAAATAATCGAGGCAATAGTAAATTTAATAAAATAAAATATTCAAAGGAATAAATTTTCCAAAACCAAGTAGGCCACTATGGTATTGTTGATCTCTAATAAGGTTGTGTGAACCTTGCCACTATCGATGGGGTTTTGAGAGCCTCTCCATAGACTGACATAAGTATTCAAACTAGAAAAATTCAACAACTCAACACTTGGACAAATTTGAAAGTTCCCATGACTAAGGATTACAAAAATATTGAAAGAAAAAAAACTAGGGCAAAGACAAACTCAAAGAAATTTGAAGAAAACAAATAAACACTTCTAAAATGATTGAAATTTATAATTTTTGATAGGAATGAAGAAAACTCAAAGATTTGTTTGTTTAAAATACAAATGTATAACATTGTTGGTTATCATATTTGTCACTGTTAAAATTTGTGAATGAATACTCTAAAATACACAATTTATAATGAAAATAAAACAAAAAGTTGGAGAAGTCATTACTTTATCAGAACAAGTTTCTTATGAATTTTAGAGGTGTAGCTCCCTCTTATGATAAATTTAAGTTTTGGGTTTTGATTTTAACCAAAAAGAAGGAAAGCCAAATATAAGGAAAGGAAAGTAGATAAATTTTCTAACTATAAAAGACTACTCACAACTTCATGCAAAAAAAGTAAACTCAAAGGTTCATTTCTTTCAAGACCATAGACTTATATATATAGTAGGGTGAACCCACAATAGTGGGTTACAATTTTTTGCATGAAGAAAATTAGAAACACCCATCAAAAAATTTAAAATTACTTTGAACGAAGGGGCTTCGTCCGAACATGCATGGCATCCACCCCCTTCGAATGAACCCTCCCCCTAATGAATACCCACTTGCACCATATAGGGGATGTTCATTCGAACCCCCTTCTAATAAAGGGGGTTCAAATGAAAGGGTAACCCCTTCATTAGAAGGGGGGTTCAAATGAACACCCTCTTTTTTGCCCTTGCCCCCCTTCGTCTGCAATTTTATGCATATTTTTAGGTTTTGAGGCTCAAGTTAAGGATTAAAATGGAGTCAACTTGACAAACCCAGCTACAAGATTATAGTCATTTAAATGAGCTCTCCATCAAGTATAGTTTTAATATATTTTGGTTTTATTATACTTTTTTTTAGTTTAATTAAACATAGTTTTTCACCGAAAATCAAGTTCTATGTTCTACACATGTGGAAAAATAGTAGATTACCAAAAAATATCTATCCTATTATTTTTAATGTCCTTGATCCAACAAAAAACAATTGAATTTTGATACATACAAAAAAATTATGCTCGTAATCGTACACCTATGTATAAATTGACACATCACTTTTTAAAAATGGTGTTTACTATTAAAACTAGTTATCGAAGGAGATGGAAAAATAAATGTAATTTGATTCCAAATTTTTTTGAAAAAATATATTTAGAATCTATATAAAAATGTCACAAATCACTAGTTTGCATCATCTTCAAATTCCTCATCGTTTAGCAGCTATAGGTGTCTAAAAGTGAAGATTTAGTTCAAAATGTTCATTTCAATGTCAAGTTTGGTCAAAAAGTGTAACCCACTATTGTGGGATCACCCAACATAAATTAAGAATTATTTATTTCTTAGATAATAATATGCTCAATAGACAAATAAATTAGCTTCTAAACAAAACTAATTTTATATTTTTTAGAGAAAAAATAAAATAATAATCAATATAGAATATAGAACACTCAAAAAAGTTATTACAGATCACACGAATAATAACTCATAAACCTATTGACAACACACAAATTCCAAAATAAATTTATATATTTCAAAATGTCCAAAAATTGTAAAGCTCATAGATTTACAATCTTTTGTATCAAAATTATTTTGCTTTTAACAACCCTATGCTAAAATTAAACTTTCATCATAAATTATTTCACAAAGCCCATTGATTACATATGAATAGAATTTAGGACACGGCCTATTATTTTAATTAATCATTAAATAAATGTTCAAATAATCCTCCAATTTTCAAAAACTTTAACGCTTTAATAAGGTTCTTAAAGTCTTTGGAAATAAAATGATAGAAATAGTTCAATTGTTGAATTGAGGTGGCATGATCTCTCCATATACATCATCCTTTTCCTTCATCATAGATTGAGGTGTTTGAGTAGCAATATTGATCTTAGAAACTTGAGATTCCTTAATAATAGTACTGATATTTTTGTGCTTGGGAATGACGATATTGTTGGTTCTTAGTTTCCAAATTGTCTTGCTGCTTTGAATAGTTTCTAGCTTGTTTTGGAGTGTGGTGAGATGATTGATGCAATATCAATATTACTTAACTTTTTTGTAGCTTTTACATTGAATGCTTATTTATTAAAAAAAGCAATCATCATTTTGAAGCCTTCCTTGATAGTGTGAGTGTCGAGAACCTGTGAATCATCCTTTATTTGAATATCTAAATTAATGGATTGGAATTTAATTTGAACATTCATTTTAATTTGATATCATTATTTTAGTAACTTGGTTTTTTCTTGGGTGTTTTTTCTTGAGAGCTACCAATCTTCATTCAATATGTTTTCTCCATAAAAAAAACTTATTATCATTAACATTCTAGAGGATTTTACCTACAATTAGGTTATCATTACCTATCTCAATCATCTCCTTGAGATTTTTTCCACCCTTATTCAAGATTATCTCTTCTTTCTTTGACAAGTTAATTTCATCATCAATATCCTTCCTTCTAGTATCAACTTCATCATACAATTCCTTTGCCTCTTCAATAATTCCCAATCCTTTGGTCATAATTTTGCATATTCAATCTCTAATTATCTTGTCAGAGGATTTATTATTACATGTATTTGTGATCACTTCCTTCTTATTTATTGAGATAGAATTAAAGGAGGCATCCATCTTATCCAATGGCTGAACTAAGGTATCCACTAGAGACTTGAGACAAGAAGTTAGGATTATTACATGTTTCTTAAGTTTTTCATTAGATTGATTTTCTTTTTTGATCTATCAACGATCTTGGCAACTAACACTTGAAATTTATGAATGTATCCATCATGAGAGGAAGGACCAAAATTAATTTTTTGTAATATTGAAATATTTTCAGTTACGTGTTAATATTGAAACCTCCACATACATATGGCCTGAGGTTTAATATTTCATCAACTTGGAATTTATCTTGGCCTTCTTGGGTTGAGGTGACCTTTGAAGTAAATCAATAACATGAAATTGATGAATTTTAGTTGATTCACTTTCCTCTTATTTGAGAGTGTATGTTGTAGTGAAGAGGATGATGCACTAGATGGGGAATTGAAGGAAATTCCAATAGTACAAGGGTTAAATTGCAATGGCCTCATGGGAGGGGGTGTACTGAATGAAGGTTCCACTCTATTGAAGGAAGCGATGTTTGGTGAAGATGAGGATGAAGGTGGATTGAAGAAAATAGTTTTTATTTGAGCATGATAGTGAGAAAGTTGGTGATGATTAAGTTGGGAGGGATGAAAAGGCACTTAATGATGGAGAAGAGGCAATATTCATGATATATTTCTTGACCGACTCTTCTTAAATAGCCTCTAGTTTCTCTTTCTCTCTTCTTCTCTAGCCTTATCTTTTGAGCTAACCTTGCATGTTTTATCAAGATTTATCCTCCATGGAGGTTCTTCACTGTCATCTCCTCCATCTCCACCTAGGCACTGAGAGCTTATTGATGATTAAGAATGGAAAGGGGAATGTTTTTCTCATACCTCTTCCTGTTGTTCTATAGTTTCTTTTTCTTTTAAGAGGCTCTATACCTAAATTTTCAACTATCTTTTTGAACACCCATTATTTTGTTAGATCCTTAGGACCACTTCTATTATTTCTTTTATAGTTTTCACCTCTCTAACATCCCAACTAATGGTAAATATGGGTTTTGTTTGGATGTGAGAAAAACATATAGGATCCACTAGATCAAACTCATCATCTTTTGTACCTTGGATATCCCAATTTACCTAGAAATCTTAATTTTCTACAATGATAGTCTCATCCAATCTCTCATCCTAATCTCATATTCATTATCATAATAGCCTAAAAATATTCTAATCCAAGGAAATGGGGGAAACTAGTTCCTATTTGTAGATTATTTCTAACATAATTCTTATTGCCAAAAGGAAGTCTCATCTCATTTAGAATTTTATGGAATATTTATGTAGACTAGGAAAAGAGATCCTAGATCCAACTAGATTAACTAGGATTAAATTCTTTTCACTTTGACTCCACATTCAAATACAAGCTAACTAGGTTTTGATGATCGGCTTACTGCCACAAGAGAGAGCCAATCTCCTAGGGTTTGTGTTATCTTGAGTTACAAAGATGAAAATTTGTATATGTTTTTTAACAATCCTATTGGACATATACCCTAGATCTAAAAATTTAATTTATCGCATAGATGAAAATGAAAAATTGTCAAAAAAATTACAGATCTAAAAAGGAAATATAAAGAGTAACTTGCTACTAAAAGTTAATCTTGAACTTGGTGGATAAGGGCATGGGCGCCCTAGACTCGAGTTGCTACTTTTTTGAGATTTGAAAAATCTTAAAGGTAGGTTACAGTTTTCTCTATGTTTACTGTGGTTGGCTATTGAAGAAACCTTTGAATCTATCCTTTACACATGAAAAGAGGGGAGACAATTGTGTTGTATAGTGGCTTGTCTAATTCAAACCTTATTTTGGTGTTTCCACCTCTGTAAACAATAAATGGTGATGATCAATAGGGTGTGCCCTAAGTTGGGTAGAGGCAAAAATAGCAATAATTGACTGAAATCAAATGATAAATGGAAATGTTACCCTTGGTATGAAATCCTTGTCAAAATGATGTCCACACCATTATAGTTTCCATCAAATTTGATGGATAGATGCTTGGATTTCTTGATAGACCTGCAATAGGTTAGTCCAAAAAACATAATAGATTGTTGTAGCTAGCTTATAGATGAAAATTTAAGGTAAGTGTAAAAACATGAGGGACCAAAAAGGGGTCTTTAAGTGGCCAATTTTTTTTTGAAATTAGGAAATACTGACCTTGGATGACAAATTGAAGATAGTTAAACTCAGATTTTAAGATACAACAAAAACAAAAGTTGTAGTGCTCTGAATATAATTTCTAAACTACTTTTTTTTTTGAAAATTTGGTAGAGAGTGAGGAATTCAAATAGGGAGACCACATAAATTGGTCCTATTTTTTCAAAAAAAATATAACATAGCATCTAGTATGCCCCCCCCTAAAATTTTAACCTTTTTTTAGTATTTCAAAAATCGCTTCAGTGGGAAATTAGATAGCACCTTGTAGTTTATCCCTTATTTTTTTGCTATTTTTTTAATGAATATATGATTTTTCAAAGTGGGCACATCTTGAAAAATGGAAATTTGAGCATGCTCCCCCTAAAAACTTTAATAAGTGATCAAAAATCAATGTTTTTTTGGAATATGTGTATAATGGAGTCTAGTTTCTAAAAATGTAATTTATTTGAAATTTCAATGAATGGTTAAAAAACAAAGTGAAAATACTAAACATTGGTTTTTTACAAAAGCCAGATACACCAAAAAACACTAAAGATGCAAACCTTAACATACTCAAAATGTGAAAAAAATTGCATAGTTAGACAACTAAGAGAGAGCTTAACATTACCATGGTGTTTTTTCGACTTTACATTGAAACATATGCAAACCTAATGGGGAGCATGCTCATGATTATGTCATTTTTTCACAATCTACAAAAACATGTCTTTGGGCACTGCAAATTCATTCCAAGCCTTTGGGTTGGAAGCCCAACGAAAATACAAGCCAAAGGATTAGAAATTTCTAAATCAATATAAAATGTGAGTGTGTTATAACACACTCACATTATGTCAAATCAAAACATAACATTAGTATGTTAAAACATGCCCATGTTATGTTGAAACAAGCATAATGTGAGTGCATTATAACGCACTCATGTTATGCTTTGCTAAATTCAAGTTATGTATGTATGTATGTATATATGCTACTTGTGATCCTTTTAAAATGTCAAGTCCTAATGTGAGATGCTAGATAAAAACTAATAATGCAACAAGAGGAAATAACAAGATAAAAGGGCACCTCAATGATTAGCCTAAGAAATAGATAACATGAAAGAAAGAAAAACAAATTGATTGTTGTTTGTTATACCTTTTATGCTGCTCTTTCCTTGGTTGGCCCTTGATCTTTGGATGTCTTGTGTGCTCCTTGGATGGCAAGCTATGTTGAATATGCAAAATGATATGCAAAGTGGATGAGGATGTGATGATTATGAGATGAGAGTTCAAATGGAAAATTGACAAGAGTTTGGTAGCAAAAGACTTGATCCCCAAAATGAGGGAAATGAGGGGGTATTTATAGGCTAATTGAAATTCTCTAGAGAATTCAACGGTTGGGATTGATCCAACAAGATCAAGGTGAAGGGCTATGGTGAGTTGAAGACTCACAAGCCCTCACATCTTGACATGTGGAATGTGAGATGTCTTAGGGTGGAATGATGTGGAAATGAGGTGGAAGAGAAGTACATGAGGTGGATGAAGGACAAGTACCTTTGAGGTACCTTGGAGGATGGGAAGATTTCTTCAAAAAAAAACTTTTTGTCCCCAAATGAGGATGAAAGAGACATTTGAGGAATTTTAGAATTCCTCAAAAAATCTCCATGGGAAAAGGGGAAGTGGTTGGAAGAATAAATGCAAATAAAAAATTTACATTCATTGGAGAGCTTATTGGGTAAAAGAAGGTCTCCAAAAAGATGGAGATTTGTCACATGTGGGTGATGTGACAAGTCCAAGGTTCTAGAAGTCCTTGGCACATGTAAAGTGACAAGTCAAGCCTTCTAGACCCTTGCATGGGGCTGGGGAAGACCTTGGGAAGACAAAAGTGAATTAAAATTCACATGGGGAAGAGAGGAGTCTTGGGAAAATAAATGTGAATTAAAAATTCACATGGGAAAGAGAGTCCAGGCTAAAAATGGTAAGTGGGAAGGTTGACCAGAAAAGGTAAACTAAATGTGGCTAATAATTCTGATTAAGGTTGTGCAAACACAGGATTAAGATAATTAATGAGAGATTAGAGGCAAGTGGGAGATTATGGAGAATGTGACACTTAATCAAGATTAAGTGGTGCACATCCTAATCACAGATTAATTAATTTAATCTGGATTAAAAGAGGGTTATGGAGAATGTGACAAGGAGAGAGAAAAAGGGGAATTAAAAATTGATTTTAATCCAAATGGGTTAAAAGACTAAATTAAATAATTTGTCATATTTATTTAATTTAGAGAAGAAAAGGGATAGGGTAAAGTATTTAATTTATTTAATTACATACTTTAGGAACCTTGGGCAGAAAATAAAATAATGATTAAATAAATTATTGAATCACTATTAATTACATAGATGGGTAGAGTAGACGATTTTGATCATATGGAAGTGATCAAATTTGGATGTCTACACTACTATATTATACTAAGAGAGAGGAGACATATTTAGGATTATGTTACTTACATACTTTTACCTCTTAAGGGTATTTGATATAGGGTATAGGGTTGATGGTGTTAGGTATAGGGTATAGGTTTTATGGTTGAGGGTATAAGGTGTAGGGTTGAGGGTTGAGGGTTGAGGGTGTAGAGTTTAGGGTTTAAGATATAGGGTTGAGGGTTGAGGGCATGAGGTTGAGGGATAGTGTTCAGGGTTGAGGGTATGAGGTTAAGTGTATAGGGTATGGGGCTTAGGATTGAGGATATTGGGTATAGGGTTAAGGGTATTGGGTTTATGATTGAGGGTTTAGGGTATGGGATTTAGGGTATAAGGTTGAGGGTATTGGGTTTAGGGTATCTAGGGTTGAGGGTATAAGGTATAGGGTTGAGGGTTAAGGGTGTAGGATTTAGGTTTTAGGTATATGGTTGAGGGTATAGGGTTGAGGGATAATGTTCAGGGTTGAGGGTATAGGGTTGTGTATAGGGTATAGGTATTACAGTTTAGGATATTGGGTATAGGGTTGTTGGAAAATGTGCCTCAATTTACTGGCTTGGACCTCTGTTAAAGGCTTGACAAATTCATGTCGTCATCACTATTCCACAGAGTTCTCATATGGTCATCTTGACCCTTGGTCATCGAGACCTTGTCTGATTGGGGAGACTCCAAAGGGTGTTACAGTAATAGGCCGATAGGTGTAGGGTTGGCGGAATGTTGGTTGGCCTTGGCTTCATCAGCGGATCGGTCGCTCATCGGTGGGAGGCAATGTTGTGCCTCACCGATGTGTCAATGACTTGCATCAACGGCTGTGATCGGTTTCTTCTGACGGTGTTGGTTGTGCTTTGTGCCATCCTAAGGAAAGTACCGTTGAGGAACCTTTTAGTCGAGTGGAATCGCTTGTGCATTTGACACATGTCAGTGAGTTAAGCAGTGTTCGCAGCGGAAGGATGGTGGGTCCCGAGCTTCTTTATGCTCAGTGTTGTCGAGCCATGGACACTTGTCGACATTTCAAACAAAGACCATGGAATATTGCAAATGCCTTTTGAGATGCCCCAAAAGAGCTCAAGCAACTTACACGTAGCTCGGTGGAACCCGAGTGTGTTCTAAGTGAAGCGCGAGGATGATGGACACGTGGAAGCATCAAAAGCTAGTTCCAGGCGGGCTCAAGGGAATAATGGAGATTCCCTCCTGGATGCCTCAAAACTTCCATGAGCGACAGACACGTGGCTGGTGGAACCCAGGGGTAGTTGATCGATCCTTTTTCGGTCAAGCGGTGGACAAATGGCATATCGACACATCGTGCATTTTCATTGGTTATTTTTGCATCATTGTTGCAAAACAACATTTATTGGTCGGAAGCTTGATTGGTGAAAAGCAATATATCATGCATTTAGTATGAGATAATTTTGGCAGATGTCAAAGCCCGATTTAGGTAATTTTCAAGCAAATTGAATTAATTGTTGGGGGCGTCTCAATGCACGATTGCAGGGCGATTTGATTTGAGATCGATTTGGCGTGTCGGTGAATGATGTAAATTAAATGCACCCTAATTGGTTGTTGAATATGAGAGCATTGTAACAGTGAGAAGGAGTTTGGTCTGCAGTGAGCTAATATCAGAGAGAGAGAAATCTGTTAGCTTTGTATGTAAGCTTTTACTGTAATACAAAGTGATTTGCTCTTGGTCTAGTGGGTTTTTTCTTGTAAGGGGTTTCCCATGTAAATCTAGTGTTATCTCTGTGTATTTTTTTTTTATTCCCTAATTATGTTGTGTTTGTTCATCTTAGAAGTTTAAAAGTTGGTTTTTGCACTTCTCCTCTATGGTTTTAGCATTAGGAAAGCGTTTTTGCACTTTTGATTTTCCTTTCAAGTGGTATCAGAGCCTTGCCAGTTGTGTTATCCTTGTTATTAGGGTTGGTTTTTTGTGCTAATACTATTCCAGTGGGAGTCTTGCAAAGTTAGAACCTAGTTTTGTTTGAGATGGCGAGTACATCAGGAAGAGTAGATATTGAAATATTCAATGGCAGCAATTTTGAGTTGTGGAAACTCAAAATAGAAGACTTGCTTGTGGATAGAGACCTTTGGGTTGCTGTGTTTGGAACTATGCCACAAAGTATGAAGCAAGAAGATTGGGACCTTGTAGATAGAAAAGTGAGAGGTCTGATAAGATTGAGTCTGGCCGATTTTGTACTCTTGAACGTCCATGAGGAGAAGTCTGCAGCTTCATTATGAAAGAATCTTGGTGATATTTATCAGGGAAAGTCTCTGGTAAATAAGTTATTCCTGAGAAAGAATTTTTACTCCTTAAAGATGGAAGAAGGTGCATCTGTTGCAGACCATCTAAACTCATTTAATATGAGTGTTTCTCAGTTGGTGTATGTGGGTGTGAAGATAGAGGAGAAGGATCATTGCATGCTCTTGTTATGTTCATTACCTGACACTTGGGATTATCTTGTAATGGCTATTGGAAGTACAACCACTACTTTCCAGATGGAAGACGGTGTTGCCTCACTGATGTCTGAAGAGATGTGGAGGAAGTCTTCAGAGATGGCCAAAGAGGCCCTTGTTGTTCAAGGTAGATCAAAGGAGAAAGGAAAGAAGAAGGAAAAGAAGTCCAAATCTAAATCTGTAGGGAGATCAAAGTCTCTTGATAAAAAGTCTAAGGTGAAATGTTGGAATTGTGGGCAGCCTGGCCATATCCAAAAGGATTGTAAGGAGAAGAAGAAGAAGATTAATGCTTCAGACAATGACTCTTCTCAGAGCGATGTAGATGCCTTCGTTGCAGTCTTGGAAACTCAGGCATCAAATGATGTTTGGCTGGTTGACTTAGGTGCATCTTTTCACATGACGTCTCATAAAGAGTGGTTCACTAAGTACGAAAAGTATGATGGTGGAAAGGTGTACCTGTTGAGTAATTCAACGCTGGAGATTGTTGGCCAAGGAAGAGTCAAAATATAGTTCCCTGATGAAATAATTAAAGGGATTGGTGATGTACTGCACATACCAAGTTTGGAGCTCGTAACTTACTTTCTATCAGTAAGGTGAATGATGCTGGTGTGGAAGTTTATTTCTCAAGTAAAGGATGTAAAATGGCTAGAGGCGTAATGGTGTTGGCTCAGGGTATACGTACTATCACTCTATACAAGTTGGATGCATGTCATGTTCAATGTAACAACATCTCTGAAAAGTTAGGCAAAGTTGCTCATGAAGAGAAGAAGACTGGTGCTCCTCTGGATGCAAATTCCTTGGAGGTGAAACTCCCAGTGGAGAAGACCATGATGTGGCATCATAGACTTGGTCACATATGTGAGAAAGGTTTAAAAACCTTGAAAAATAAAAATCTTGTTGAAGGGCTTGTTGATTGTAACCTTGAGTTTGATTTTTGCAAACACTGTATTTATGGAAAGCGACACCGTGTTTCATTTTATGTGAGTCCTCATAAATCTTTTGGTGTACTGGATTTTGTTCATTCTGATGTTTTTGGTCTAGTGAATGTTCCTTCGTTATCAAAGTATAGATATTATGTTTCATTTATTGACGACCATTCGAGAAGGGCATTTATATACTTTCTTAAGAGTAAATGGCGGTGAGTTTTGTTCTGCAAATTTCTTAAGGTATTGCAAAGACCATGGGATTAAAAGGCATAAAACTAGACCTTATACTCCACAATAGAATGGAGTTGCTAAAAGGTTGAACAAAACGTTAATGGAGAGAGCGAGAAGTATGTTGAGCACTATTGGTCTGGAGTAGAAGTTTTGGGCTGAGGCTGAGGTTGTGGCTACAACATGTTACCTGGTAAATCATTCACCTTGTTCTGCTCTAGTTGACAAGACACCTTTAGAAGCATGGTCTGGTAAGAAGCCCTCTCTTAGAAATATACGTGTCTTTGGCTATGAGGCATATGTATATGTGCCAAATGAGAAAAGATCAAAGTTGGAGAGCAAGGCTGCTAAATGTATCTTCATCGGCTATGGCATTGGTGTGAAGGGATATAATATTTGGAATCCTGATACTAAGAAGTTTATGTAAAGCAGAAGTGTAATATTTCGTGAGCTGAAACCTACAGTAGTTGAACCACAATTAGAGATAGATATAAGAGAAAAGAAGAATGATGTATTTCAGATTCCTCAAACTCCAGAAAAAGAGGAACTACATGGTGTACCTGAAACTGAGGAGAGTTTAAGAAGCTCTGCGAGTTCTAAAGATGAAGAACCACAACCTCAGCCAGTAAGAAGGTCTACATGTGAAAAATGACAACCTAATAGGTATGGTTTCTCTATGTTAGATTTGAACTACGCCTATGCTTTGATTACTAGCGCTGATGAGCTTAGGACTGTGAAAGAAGCTATTAGTATGTCTGATTGATTCAAATTCATGGTTGGAAGCCATGAATGAAGAAATGGAATCATTGAAGAAGAATGAAACCTGGGATTTGGTACCCTTGCCTGAAGGGCAAAAGCCTATTGGCTGTAAATGGGTATTCAAGAAGAAGATTGGTCTAGAAGGCAGCGCTGAAAAGTATAAAGCAAGGTTGGTTGCAAAGGGATATTCCTAGATAGAGGGAATTGATTATGGAGAAATATTTCCCTTGTAGCAAAGCTGACATCTATCAGATTTTTATTGTCATTGGTAGCAGCATATGACTTAGAGATTGAGCAGATGGATGTGAAAACAACGTTTCTCCATGGAGAGTTGGAAGAAGAAATTTATATCTCCTATCCTGAGCACTTCGTTGAGAAAGGTAAACAAACTCTAGTTTGAAAATTAAATAAATCTTTGTTTGGTTTGAAGCAGTCTCCTAGAATGTGGTACCAGAAATTTTACACCTTTGTGTTGTCTATGGGATTTGAGAGATCAAAATCTAATCATTGTGTTTATTATAAATCTAAAAATGATCATGTTCTTATTATTACCCTGTACGTGGATGATATGTTGTTCATAGGAAATATTAAGTATGATTTCTAATCTTAAATCTTAGTTGTCTGCAAAGTTCGAAATGAAAGATCTAGGTGCAGCAAGGTATATTCTGGGGATGGAGATAACAAGGGACAAAACGAGTAGAAAGCTTTGGGTCAGCCAGAGTAAGTATGTTAACAGTGTTCTGGAGAGATTTGGTATGAATGATTGCAAGCAGCTAGTTGTTCCAATTATGTAGGGAACGAAGCTATATGTTGAAGGCTGTCTGAAATTTTCTACTGAGATGGAGGACATGACTAGGGTGCCTAATGCAAGTGTTTTTGGCAATCTAATGTATGCAATGGTCTATACAAGGCCAGACATTGCCCAACTAGTGGGAGTTCTCAACCGTTTTATGGAAAATACAAGAAGAATACATTGGGATGTTGTGAAGAGAGTGTTCAGATATCTAAAGGGGACTTGAAAATATGCTTTGTGTTACCATAGCAGTTTGGTTGCATTACAAATAACACTCAGCATTCGTGGATATGTAGATTCTGATTGGGCAGGGGACATTCACAACAGAAGATCCACCAATGGATACACTTTCATCTTGAATGGTGGTGCAATCAGTTGGATGAGCAAACGATAAGTTGTAGTCGCTTTGTCCACTACGGAGGTCGAGTACATGGCAGCAACTCACACTTGTAAAGAAGTTGTTTGGCTAAATCATTTATGTTCTGATATTGGTTTTAATGCAGGGAAAATTACAATTTTTTGTGACAGTCAAAGTGCCATTTGTTTGGAAAAGAACCCTACTTTCCATGCCAGGATGAAGCACATCGATGTGCAATATAATTTCGTGAGAGATATGGTGGACGATGGAAAGGTCTGTTTAGAAAAGTTGGATACTCTGAAGAATGTTGTTGATGCATTGACAAAGCCAGTGAGCATGAGCAAGTTCATATGGTGTGCAAGTTCGATGGGCCTTGGGGCCTATGATCATCAATAAATTTGAAGTCTGGAGGAAGCCAGTAAGTCTTCGTCAAGTGGGAGCTTGTTGGAAAATGTGCCTCAATTTATTGGCTTGGACCTCTATTAAAGGCTTGACGAATTCATTCCTTTATCACTATTCTATGGAGTTCTCATATGGTCATCTCGACCCTTGGTCGCCGAGACCTTGTCTGATCGGCGAGACTCTTAAGGGTGTTATAGCGATAGGCTCATGGGCATGGGGTTGGTGGAATGTTGGTTGGCCTTGGATTCATCAGTGGATCGGTCGCTCATCGATGGGAGGCAATGTTATGCCTCGTCGATGTGCCGATGACTTGCATCAATGGTTGTGATCGGTTTCTTCCGACAGTGTTGGTAGTGTTCCGCACCATCCTAAGGCAAGTACCGTTGAGAACCTTTTAGCCGAGCGAAATTGCTTGTGCGTTTGACGCATGGTAGTGAGTTAAGTGGTGTTCATAGCGGAAGGATGGTGGGTCCCGAGCTACTTTATGCACAGTGTTGTCGGGTTGCGGACACTTGTCGATATTTCGGACAAATACCATGGAATATTGCGGATGCCTTTTGAGATGCCTCAAAAGAGCTCAACCATCTTACACGTAGCTCGATGGAACCCGAGTGTGTTCTAAGCGGAGCGCGAGGATGATGGATGCGTGGCAGCATCGGAAGCTGGTTCCAGGTGGGCTCAAGGGAATAATGGAGATTCCCTCCTAGATGCCTCAGAACTTCCATGAGCGACGAACATGTGGCTGGTTGACCTCGGGGGTAGTTGACCGATCCTTTTTCAATCAAGTGGTGGACGAATGGCATATCGACACAAGGCACATTTTTATTGGTTGTTTTTGCATCGCTGTTGTAAAACAACATTTATTGGTCGGAAGCTTGATTGGTGAAACGCAATATATCATGCATTTAGTATGAGATAGTTTTGGCGTATGTCAAAGCCTGATTTAGGTAATTTTTAGGCAAATTGAATTAATTGTTGGAGGTGGCTCGATGCACAATTGCAGGGCGATCCAATCCGAGATCGATTTGGCATGTCGATGAATTATGTAAATTAAATTCACCCTAATTGGTTGTTGAATATGAGAGCATTGTAACAGTGAGAAGGAGGTTGGTCTGTTGTGGTGAGCTAATATCAGAGACAGAGAAATCTATTAACTTTTTATGTAATCTTTTACTATAATACAAAGTGATTTGCTCTTGGTCTAGTGGGTTTTTTCTCATAAGGGTTTTCCCACATAAATCTGGTGTTATCTCTATGTATGTGTTTTTCTGATTTCCTTATTATGTTGTGTTTGTTCATCTTAGAAGTTTAAAAGTTGGTTTTTGCACTTCTCCTCTGTGGTTTTAGTGTTAGGAAAGCGTTTCAGCATTGTTACTTTTCCTTTCAAGGGCTAATGGTATTGGTTTTATGGTTGAGGGTAGAAGGTAGAAGGTATCTATTTAGGGTTGACGGTTTAGGGTATAGAGTTTAGAGTATAAGGTTGAGGGTATAGGTTTTAGGGTTTAGGGTATAGGCTTTAGGCTTTAGGCTTTAGAGTTGAGGGTATAGGTTTTAGGCTTTAGGGTTGATGTATGGATTTTAGGGTTGACAGTTTAGCATATAGGCTTTAATGCCTATGATTGAGGGATAGTGTTTAGGGTTGAGGGTACTATGATTTAGTGTATAAGATATAAGGATTAGGGTTGAGGATATTTGGTATAAGATTGAGGGTATTGGGTTTATGGTTGAGCGTATAAGGTATCTATTTAGGGTTGAGGGTATAACCTATATAAGTTTTAGGTTTGAGGGTATAGGGTATAGGGTTTAATCTTTAGGCTTGAGGGTATATGGCTTAGGCTATAGGGTTGACGATATTGGGAAAAAGGTATAGGGTTTAGGGTTAAGGATATTGGGCATAGTGTATAGAATTAACAGTGTTAGGTATAGGGTATAGGATTTATGGTTGAGGGTATAAGTTATACGGTTGAGGTTTGAGTGTGTAGTGTTTACGTTTTAAGGTATAGGGTTGAGGGTTGAGATTATAGAGCTGAGGGATAGTGTTCAGTGTTGAGGGTATAGGGTTAAGTATATAGGGTATAGGGCTTAGTTTTGAGAATGTGAGGTATAGGGTCAAGGGTATTGGGCTTATGATTGAGGGTATAAGGTATCTATTTAGAGTTGATGCTTTAGGGTGTAGGATTTAGGGTATAGGTTTTAGGGTGTAGGGTTGAGGGTGTAGGGTTGAGGGCGTAGGGTTTAGGGTTTAAGTATAAGCTTGAGGGATAATGTTCAAGGTTGAGGGTATAGGTTTGTGTATAGGGTATGGGGATTAGGGTTTAAAGGATATTGGGTATAGGGTTAATGGTATTAGGTTTACAATTGAGGGTTGAAGGTATCTATTTAGGGTTGATGGTATAGGGTATAGGGTTAAGGGTATACAGTTGAGGGTATAGGGTATAGGGTTGAGGGTTTAGGGTGTAGGGTTTAGGGTTTAAGGTGTAGGGTTGAGATTTGAGGGTAAAGGGTTGAAGTATAGTGTTAATAGTTGAGGGTATAGGGTTAAGTGTATATGGTATAGGGCTTAGGGTTGAGGATATTGGGTATAGGTTCAAGGGTATAAGGTATCTATTTAGGGCTAAGGGTTTAAGGTATAAGATTTAGGGTATAAGGTTTAGGGTATATGGTTTTGGGTATAGGGTTGAGGTTTTACAGTTTAAGTGTAGGGCTAAGGGTTAAGGGTATAGGATTGAGGGATAATGCTCAGGGTTGAGGGTATAGGGTTAAGTGTATAAGGTATAGGGATAAGGGTTTAGGATATTGGGTATAGGGTTAAGGGTATTGGTTTAACGATTGAGGGTATAAGGTATTTTTTGGTGTTTTTAATGTCCCAACTAATTTTGAAGACAATCTGTGGGTCTGTACACCAATTTGTGACACAAAAATGGCTCTTAAGATGCCATTTTTTTCTAAAATCAACAAAGTCTGGTGTTCATGAGAAAATGAAGATAGTTACACTCAAAATTTGAAGATGCAACAAGAACAAGAGTTGAAGTGCTCTAAGTATGCATTCTAAGATACTAATTTTTTTTAAAACAATGAAGATTAAGGGTTTCAAAAGGGGGGCCCAAAATAGGTCTTTTTTTTATCAAAATAATAGCATAGCATATGTGGGCCCCTCCCTTTTTTGCTAACTTTTTTTTAGAATCTCAAAAATCTAAATGGTGAGAAATTACCTAACACCATGTAGTTTATCCCTATTCTTTCAACTAATTTTTAACGAATATATAATAGTTTATATATTTTTGAAGTGGACACATCTTGAAAAGCTGAAATTTGAGCGTGCTCCCCCCTAAAATTTTTGAAAATCAATCAAAAATATTATTTTTCATTACATGTAGAATGGAGTCTAGTTTATAAAAATGTAATTTTTTTCAAAATTTTATGAAAGAGTAAAAATCTATTCCAAAATTAGCGCATGAACTGGTTTTTGACAAAAAATGAAGGCACTAACAAGATAAGTTATGGATGAAAACCTTAACATAATCAAAACATACAAAAAATATATATTTAGATAGCTAAGAGAGAGCCTAACATCATCACATTTTTTATAAAAATGTATTGAAAGACATGCAAACTTGATGGTTAGCACGGCCAAAATTATGTGAAATTTTGTTACCCTTTCAGAAAATTGCATCCTTGGTATTTCCTAATGTAGCTAATTTGGCGAGCACCAAATTTGGCACTCACCAAATGTTGCATTGCATTTAGTGAGCACCAAATTTGGAACTGTCCAAATTTGGTGCTCGCCAAATGGTGATGTATTGACAAAAACATGAACTTCATTGCTTTCTATTTGTCTCTCACTACCCCACTTTGATGAGGCTTAAAGTTGATGATTTATGATCGATGATGGATAGTCGAGGTTTTACCTTTTAGTCCCTCTTTGTATCCTTCCCTCTTGACCAATACTTACCCTATTCTCTCTCAACCCTCTCTAGGTCTCTCCCACCCTCTATACCTTACCTTCCCTCATTAACCCCATATCCATCCTTTCATCCCTACCTCTCTCTTCTTCTATCTCCCTTTGTTACTATTTCTCTCTCTCTCCCTCTCTCCACCTCTCTCTCTCTCTCTCTCTCTCTCTCTCTCTCTCTCTCTCTCTCTCTCTCTCTCTCTCTCTCTCTCTCTCTCTCTCTCTCTCTCTCTCTCTCTCTCTCTCTCTCTCTCTCTCTCTCCCCATATTATTCCCCTTTGTATCACATACTGGTGCACATCAAAGAGAGACAAATAAAGAGACAAAGAGAGAGGGGGAGGGAAGGAGAGATAAAGAGCTATAGGTGAGATAGAGGTAGGTAGAGTGAGTGGTAGGGAGTTATAAAGGGATATGTAGGTAGACATATGGATAGGGGAGATAGACATAAGGAGAGATGTAGGGAGAGGTGGGGATGGATAGAGAGAGGTGAGAGATATAAATAGAGATAGAGGTAGGTAGAGAGAGTGAGGGGGGGATAGAGAGAAGTAGAGAGGGAAGGAGAGAGGTAGGGAGAGAGAGTTGAGAGAGAGGAGGGAGGTGTGAGAGAGAGGGTATGGAGGGAGAAGTAAATAGGGATAGTTGAGATAGATGGAATTGGAGAGACAAAGTTAGAGAGAGGGAGAGGAGACATAGAAAGAGGGGAAGAGAGAGGAGGAAGGGAGAAAGAGGGGAGTGAGTGAGGGAGAAGTGAGAGAAAGAGGTGATAGAGAGATGTGATAGAGAGAGGTAACGAGGAAGGTGGAGAGATTGAGAAAGGGAAAGAGTGAGGGAGGGAGAGAGAGAGAGGTATTGAGGATAGGTTAGATAGAGAGAAGTAGAGAGTGAATGTGGTGAAGGGGAAGAGAGAGAGAGGTAGGAGGGTGGGAGAAAGAGGGAGGGAGGGAGAGGTAAATATAGATAGTTGAGATAAATAGAATTAGAGAGAGAGAGGTAAGTAGAAAGAGGGGAGAGAGAGAGAGAGAGGT